>CM029016.1:189763727-190100439 GCA_016801055.1 Panax notoginseng
ACAAATACGGTACTATTCACGAGTACTATTCACGAAGTATGATTTTTCTTGTGGAATTTTTTACCTTTTTGTGTCGGGGTTATATTTACGTATACGACACTATTCACGTACACGATACTATTCACGAATACGGTACTATTCACAGAAAATTAAAATTTTCTTTTCTTTGTCCAAGTTGTCTATTATGATTACTATCTTTGATTGTATTCATGTTTTGATCTTCATTCTTGGATTTTGCTCACAATTAATTATTATGGAGTATTTTTGAACTTGGATAAACCAAAGTACGAATCCCTAATTTTTGTCCGTTAATCTCACTAGATTCGTTTCTTAAAAATATTTTTCATCATCCTCAATCCTAAACGATGATGTAAGTAAATATCTTTGTCCTGTAGTGCAAAGATGAATGATTACCTGATGAATATCTTTGGCCAGTAGTGCAAAGATGAATGATTACCTGATGAATATCTTTGGCCCGTAGTGCAAAAATGGAAAGGTGTTGAGATGAATATGACTAACTGGTGATACAAATGAATATCTTTGACCCGTAAAGCAAAGATGAATATTTGATTCAAGATGTATGTTGATTGATGTTACAGGGATAAAAAATTGATGACGAACTTTTAAATCATAGAAGATAGTAGATTTCATTAGCTACTTAACTCTACTAATGAATTGTTATTTTCGCTGCGAATATTTATCTAAAACTTGTTGTCCATTATATTTTATCTGATTTGTTGAAGTCTAAAGATAATTTGTTGTTCATTATCTTAGTCATAATATTCTTTACTGGGCTAGTTGAGCTCACCCTTTTCCTTTTTGTTCTATTTTTTTCTCAAGAGGCGAGGATATAGCGGGAATTAGTTGGGGGTGTGGAGTGATGTTTCAGTCAGTTATTTTAGCAGTCCTCACTATTTTGTAAAATAGTATATCAATAATTGTAATGAGGACTTATTTGAGTTTGAATACTATCTGGAATATAATATTTGTATTTAAACTCACAGCATATGTGTTGTCGTATTTTGCACGGCAATTGTAATAATAAAGTTGTAGTTATTTTCTGTACCATGTATTTGGAGACTCAGAATGGGTTGTGTTGACCTATTTTGGGGGTATCACAGTTGGTATCCGAGCTTAGGGATATGGTCTCTGGCGGAGATCGGGGAATAGAACTAGGAGGAGAAAGACGAGTAAATCCTTCGCTAGTGTGTTCTACCTAAGCTTATTTGGTATTTATTTGGTCGGTCAGAATATAGGGATAATATGTGGTAGGTCAATTTCTTTAATTAACCCTTATTTTATGGCAGTATTTTACAATGACAGCTGAAAATGTTAACAATGGAGTGAATGAAACTGTGGAGACACCTTTAATCACCAACCAGGAGAACGTGCAATAGGACGACAATGTTCTTCCTGTAAACAACACCACCGATCAAACGATGAATGATGTGATGTTTAGAAACTTTTTACAGTTCATGCAAAATCAGACAAGGGAGACTCGTGTACAAAATACGGGTGGAAATAATAGCAACGCGCGGCTTGTCACAGCCAAGCAGTTCAAAGAGTTGGAACCACCAGAATTTTTGTGAAAGTCGGATCCGATCAAGGCGGAAACGTGGGTTAAGTAAATTACCATGATATTTGATGTCTTGGGATGCATGGAGGAACAGAAGGTTCCATTCGCCACCTTTATGTTCTGTGGTGAGGCAGATTACTGGTGGGAATCTGTGAAGCGTACCTAGCCAGCCGCACTCAATATGTCTTGGGTAACATTTCAGAAACTGTTCAATGATAAGTACTTTCCTGAAAGTATTCGTCATATGAAGGAAGTAGAGTTTATTAGACTGGAATAGAACAACATGACTGTGTCCCAGAACGAGGCTAAGTTCACAGAGTTATCCAGGTTTACACCTCATTTGGTAGAGAATGAGGAACATATGACATAGATGTTTCTGAGAGGTCTAAAACTCGAAATTCGGCAATATCTTATTTCTCACAAAATTTCTCTATATTCAGATGTTGTGAACATGGCTCAATTATTAGAGCGAGATAATGAGTATGTTCAACCAATGGACCACAACCAGGGTCATACCGGTGGCAGCAGTCATCGGAGCAATGATAACCAGTGGGGAGGAAAATATCCAGACAAAAGCGGTAACCACTCTAGTGGTAATCGTGGCCATGATAGTAGAAGAAGCGAGTCGGGGGGAGATTTCAAAAAGAGAAGGTACAACAATGACAACGTGAAGACGTCAGCACCAGCATCAACTGTTTCTAGGGGAGGAGAACGACCATCAGTCGTATGTTATGAATGCGGGAAAGAGGGACACATCAGCCCAAACTGCCCACAACAATCCAAGGTGTGTTATAACTATGGAAAGGAAGGTCATATAGCTCGAGATTGTCTTGTAGCGAAACCAAGTCCAGCGCGAATGGTGACTCCAAAGTCTGTCCTGGACAAGACAAAGTCGATGGTTCCTGGAAGAGCGTTTGTCGTGACTGCCCAAAACGCGAGGAAACCGAACGAGGTGATCACGGGTAAGCTAAACATAAACTCTTGCGAAGTTTATACCTTATTAGATACCGGTTCTACCCATTCTTTTATCTCTCCTGCTTGTGCTCAACGTTTGAATTTAACTCCAGAGAAATTAGACTTTGAGTTATCTGTTGAAACTCCGTTAGGAGAAACTTTCATTACATCCACTGTTTATAAATCTTGCTTGATCCAAATTGGCACCATCACATTACCTGTTGATCTTATCTCTTTAAAGATACTTGTATTTGATGTAGATTTAGGGATTGATTGGTTAACTACTCATCATGCCAAAATTGATTATTTTCGTAAGATTATTAGTTTTCATATTCCTAACCAACCTGTTATAAGAATTTAAGCAACCAAACCACTAAAATCAATCACTTTCATATCAAGCCATAAAGTCATTCATTTATTAAAAAATAGATGTCAAGCTTTCTTAGCTCATGTCATGGACTTGAACAAAAATACATCATATTTGAATAATATTTCTGTTGTTAATGAATCTCCTGAAGTATTTACTGAAGAACTTCCTGGCCTACCTCAGAGCGTGATATTGAATTTGTATTGACCTTGAACCCAGTACAAAACCCATTTCCAAAACCCCATATCGAATGGCTCCTATTGAACTTCAGGAGTTAAAAACCCAACTACAGAAGTTGGTACCCGAGCCTCTCGCTGGTGACTTCCTTTATGTAATGCAAAGAAGCCAGACTCTCCGTAGGGGACGCCATATTCGTGCGGTGGTAAACTGATAGGTGCCATTGTGACGTGCTATCCAAGATTGGGATATGAGTCACAGTTGAGAGCAACCTAAGTCAGTAATCGAAATACGTAGCTTTTTAGGCTTAGCTGGTTATTATCGGAGATTCATAGAAGGATTTTCTCGAATCTCTTCTCTGTTAACTCAGCTGACTCGGAAAGATACAAAATTCGTATGGAGCGAGAAATACAAGAAGAGTTTCCAAGAACTCAAGAGGAGACTCATTTTGGTACCTGTTCTGACAATACCATCTGGTACGGATGGATTTGTTATCTACAGCGATGCTTCGGACAAAGGGTTAGGATGTGTTCTCATGCAACATGGGAAAGTCATAGCCTATGCCTCGCGATAACTCAAAAAATATGAGAGAAATTATCCTACTCATGATCTTGAGTTGGCAGCAGTCGTTTTTGCATTGAAGATCTGGAGACACTACCTGTATGGGGAGAAAGTGGAGATTTATACGGATCATAAAAGCCTCAAATATTTCTTCACCGAAAAGGAACTCAACATGTGGTAACAACGTTGGCTCGAACTGTTAAAAGATTATGATCATACCATCCAATACCATCCTGGAAAACCAAACGTGGTAGTTGACGCATTAAGTAGAAGATCATATACAGGTACAAGTGCTATATTGTCAACGCAAAGGCCCATTTGGTATGACTTGCAAAGGATGGAGATAAAGTTAAAGACTCTAGGGACCCACATGATGATGTCAAATAGACGAGTAGAACCAACTTTAATCGATAAAGTTAAAGCTGCTCAAGCTACAGACCTGGAGCTGATGCGTATGAAAAAGAAAATGCAAGAAGGTGCTATTCCAGAAGTAAGAATCGATGAAGAACGAATACTTTGAGTCAACACCAAACTTTGTATTCCTAATGATTCTGACTTGAAACATAGAATCATGATGGAGGCACACAACACACCATTTACAATCCATCCTGGAAGTACCAAAATGTATCATGATCTTCGATATACATTTTGGTGGAGCAATATGAAGAGAGAGATCGCGGAGTTTATCTCGAGGTGTTTAACTTGTCAACGTGTAAAGGTGGAGCATCAAGTGCTAAAGGGTCCATTGCAACCACTTGAGATTCTAAAATAGAAGTGGGAACACATTACTATGGATTTCATTACGGGTCTTCCCAAGATTTCTCAAGGCATAAATGCGATTTGGGTTATTGTTGACAGATTAACCAAGTTTGCTCATTTCTTGTCGATATGGGATACTTATTCCCTTGAACGTCTTGCTCGTATGTACGTGAATGAGATTGTGAGATTGCATGGCAGGCCAGTATCCATAGTTTCGGATCGTGACCCAAGATTCACTTCACGATTTTAGGTTAGTTTGCAGAAAGCTATGGGCACAGATTTACGATTCAGTTCGGCATACCATCCTCAAACGCACGAGCAATCAGAAAGGACTATCCAAACTCTTGAAGATCTATTAAGACTCTGTGTCCTAGATTTCAAAGGGAGTTGGGATACGTACCTACCATTGGTGGAATTCTCCTACAATAACAATTATCAAGCAAGTATAGGCATGGCTCCATTCGAAGCATTGTATGGACGAAAGTGTCGCTCTCCAGTATGTTAGGATGAGGTGGGAGAAGCAACATTATTGGTACCAGAGTTGGTACGTATGACTACAGAGAAGATCTAAATGATCCAACAACGTATACAAACGACACAAGATCGACAAAAGAGTTATGCGGATCTTCATCAAAAGGACATGAAATTTAATATTGGGGATCATGTATTATTACGTGTTGCTCCATGGAAGGGATTTACAAGATTTGGGAAGAGAGGAAAGCTCAATTCACGATTTGTTGGTCCATTTGAGATTCTTGACCGAATAGGAAATGTGGCCTATAGACTCGTATTACCTCCAAGCATGTCTCGTGTTCATAATGTGTTTTATATATTTGTGCTGGTAAATATGTGAAAGACCCAAATCATATTATTGAGTTAGAACCAGACAAAGATAACCAAAGATTTAACGTACGAGGAGGTACCTGTCAAGACCTTGGATATGAAGGAGCATGTCCTACGCACAAAGGTTATACCACAAGTCAAAGTTTTGTGGAGGAATCATGCTATTGAGGAAATGACCTGGGAGTTGAAATTGGAAATAAAAGCGAGTTACCCTCACCTTTTCAAAACACCAGGTACGTAAGTCAATTTCAAGGACGAAATTTTGTAAGGAGGGGTGGTTGTAAGACCCTAACTTTTCATAAATAAAATTGAATTTTCTCTAATTATTATTTTGAATAATAAGATGTTAATTTGATTTAATGCTTTGGTTATGGGTGAAATGTGTAAAGTTTGCAAAATAAGCAAGTGGTTATAAAAGATTCATTGTTGTCGGGGAATATTCGTTTGGTCGTGGAATATTCTTGCTGTCGAGGAATATTCGTACGATGGCGCAGCCATTTGTGGGCCCCATAATGGAAAACTGTCGTATGAAGAAAATGATAAGAATGAGTTCTCTAAAAATAACGGCGTAGTTATTACCGTTAACACTGTTGAAATACCTGGTGGTTAAAATACAGTAATACGCGTGGTTGCACAGTAGCACACGGTATTGTACATTATTTTTGGATCAGTGATTCTTACGTAAGAAGGCACTACTCAATAATTGTTATAGTAATTACTGTTCAATATTTTATTTTATTGATTCAATAATTGCTACGTTGATATTTTATATTATTGTTGATTCAATAATTATCACTGCACAATATTTCTCATTATCAGATCAATAATTCATATTATTTGAATAATATTATTAGATAGCATTATTTGTAATGTCTAAGGAATTTATGTCTAGGAAAGGGGTTTGGTCACCTAATTACGCACCAGTAAGGAGAAATTCTTATCGAAAAGCCCCCTTCTTTTCTGGGAACGACCTGGTTGTCATTATTGTATTTCTGTAATATTATTTGTGAATAATTAATTATTGATTTATATGATAAGAAAATATTTATTTTATATGGATATAAATTAAGGAATTAATGTTGATGTGTTTTGTCAGTATTTTGTCGGAATGAAGGTATTAAAAATCACCAGTATATGGATTTCGGTCATTTTTCATTTGAAATTTGGAAAAACTTTCTTCTACAAAGTTGTAGAGAATTAAATTTCTCATGAAATAGATATAAAATTCGTATTTTTCTGATAAAAGGGATATTTATTATGAATTATTGAAGTTTCTGAATATTATTTAAATTTAAAACATTTTGGTGGGATATTTTAGAAGGGTGGGCCCTACTCTTGTCCTTGTGGAGTGCTGAAAAATTTTAAAGTTTGATTTCAAGTATGGCGTATGTGAGAATTTGTAATAAAATATTAATTTATTAAATTTTAGTCTGCTTTGCGTTCTGTCATTTTCCTATAAATAGGATGCTTAGTTAGAATTGAAAATCACACCAGAAACTAAAGTTTTCTCTCTCTATAATATCTAACAGATTTTTGTGAATATTTAGATATCTTGAGTGTTGCTATTCAGTGCAAGTTTCCTTCAGTGTTATATCCGATATTCCAGTCAGAAGTACTGTTCTTTTGAGGTAAGGGATGTTATTTTCTTCGTAAATGATGTTATTTCGTTCAATATCATCATGCCAAAACATTGGTATAAATTTTATTATGAAATTTTTACCTTTTCATATCGAGGTTACTATTCACGTATACGGCACTATTCACGTATACAACATTATTCACAAATATGGTACTATTCACAAAGTATGATTTTTCTTGTTGAATTTTTTACCTTTTTATGTCGGGGTTACTATACACGTATACGGCACTATTCACAAATACGACACTATTCACAGAAAAATTAAATTTTTTTTCTTTGTCCAAGTTGCCTATTATGGTTACTATCTTTGATTGTATCCATGTTTTGATCTTCATTCTTGGATTTTGCTCCATAATTGATTATTATGGAGTATTTTTGAACTTGGATAAACCAAAGTACGAATCCCTAATCTTTGTCCATAAATCTCACTGGATTCGTTTCTTAAAAATATTTTTCAATATCCTCAGTCCTAAATGATGTTATAACTGAATATCTTTGGACTGTAGTGCAGAGATGAATGATTACCTAATGAATATCTTTGGCATATAGTGCAAAGATGAATGATTACCTGATGAATATCTTTGGCTCGTAGTGTAAAAATGGACAGGTGTTGAGATGAACATGACTAACTGGTGATACAAATGAATATCTTTGACCCGTAAAGCAAAGATGAATATTTGGTTCAAGATGTATATTGATTGATGTTACAGGAAAAAAATTGATGATGAACTTTTAAATCATAGAAGATAGTAGATTTTGATCTTTACTTAACTCTTCTAATGAATTGTTATTTCCGCTGTGAATATTGATCTAAAACTTGTTGTCCATTACATTTTATCTGATTTATTGAAGGCTAACGATAATTTGTTGTTCATTATCGTAGTCATAATATTCTTTACTGGGCTAGTTGAGCTCACCCTTTTCCTTTTTGTTCTATTTTTCTTCTTAGGAGGCGAGAATATAGCAGGAACTCGTCGGGGTGTGGAGTGATGTTTCAGTCAGTTGTTTTAGCAGTCCTCACTATTTTGTAAAATAGTGTATCAATAATTGTAATGAAGACTTATTTGAGTTTAAATACTGTCTAGAAGACAATATTTATATTTAAACTCACATCATATGTGTTGTCGTATTTTGCATGGCAATTATAATAATGAAGTTGTAGTTATTTTCTGTACCATGTATTTGACGACTCAGAATGAGTTGTGTGGACCTGTTTTGGGGGCATCACATTTTGGTTCATGGTGATTCATAGAGTGGCTCTCTGAATCTTCTTTGTGCTCAGCCACTTTTCTGAATGCTATCTTCTTGGCCTTCTCGGCTCTCAGCTTTGCTGCCATCTTTAGTGGCATTCTCATCCTTGTTGAGTGAAGCTTTAGTCTGGTTAAATCCTTCTTCAATATGCTTCACTTCCACCTTTGTATTCTCACTGCTACTGAGACTTGTTCAGTTCAGTTCTGGTGGAACTCGTAGAGTCAACAATATAGCATTCCAACAACTCAATGATTCTTCAACTCAGCAACTCTTAATCTTTGAAGCTCTAGCTGATATATACTCCTTAACAATCTTCCAATTGGAATATAGTCGTTGGGAGTTATTTGAATTGCTTCGCAGATCTCGAGTTATTTGTTGCAGACTGCAGATATGACATGACATCCCCTTTTTCATTTTTTTGACACTACAGTCTACTATTTCACCTACCCCGTCAGAGATGTCACTTTGGTGTGTCAAGCAGGTAGTCATCTTTATTCCTTCTTTCTGATTCCTCGACCAGAACATCAAGAATTGTCCTTTTGCATCGATGCTCTCAATTAGCAACGTTCGAATATCAGTCTTCAGATGACCGAACTCTACGATTCTGATGCAGATGTTTTTGGACCAGATCGTAGTGTGTCTTGTTGAATATTTCTCAAACTGGTTGAGACAACACTACGATTCTGAAGAGTGTTCATCGGATCTTCAATATAGAACATCTCTTCCTTCTCTTGTGCAGTGCTTCAACACTTCTATTTGCCTTAACTTATCTCAGGAACTGATAGCTTGATTTCTTATTCTGGCCTCTTCTGAATAGCAAGACACATCAGATTTATGGCATGCCCAGCTCTCTTTCTCCTTGTGATCTCCCGTTCATTTATCATCAATGGTCTGACCTATGCTTAATCACTTTCGCCTTGTTCTTCATAAGATGGCTAGTATCTCTGTGTAAACTGCATTGATTCCTTCTTTGTTTGGCAAACACTACGATCCTGGTTAATCGTAAGATTGTTGTCTTGTTCTCTTGACAACTACTGCACTTGCTGACTTTCTTTAGTAAGTCACTTTTACTGAATCTTCTTCTGATCGACTTGTGGAAGACTTCATCTTGAATGGCTTCATAACTCAATCTGGATGTTGATTGGGTTGGCGCTTAGATCTTCTGTTAGCTTCGTTCAGTGCTCTCTGGTTTCCTTCAGGTGGAATGTATCTTTGAAACTCAGACCATAGGCTTCATACTTTGAATATTCTGGGAGTGCTCATTTGTTAAGAATTATGTTGACTCTACGATTCTGCCTTGGCGTTGTGAGCACCTCTGTTGAAACCTTAGTTCTGCAGACTACGATTTAGCTTTGGTTCTGCAGATACTACGATCCCGAGATCAGATCTTGATAGACTACGATTTCTATCTTTATGCTTGCTGTCCTCATTTGATCTGGCTCGACTACGATTTCTGCCTCTGATATGATCAGTAGACTCCACTACTTCAAGTGTGACCTATGATTCTTGACTTGGCTCTGGCAGATACTCAGTCATCTCTTAGACAGGTTGTCTCTACGATTCTGAACATGACTTTCTCAGCATACTACGGTTCTAAGAAAGTTCTTCTCGACACACTACGATCCTTCCTCGTCTCTTCTGGCAGACTACGAACTCTGAGATCTACTATCTTGCAGACTACGATTTTGCCTTGATAGTTCTCGAGTTTTCCTTGATTCTCCTGGCAGACTACAACGCTGGTGCAGTGTTCGACGATCAGACATGCTTATCTATTACATTATACAATCAACCTAACAAGCTTGATCTTTCTGTATTTATAGTCCTTGTACATCATTTCTTTTTAAGGACTTTACAAAGTTATTTTACTTATGTAGGATCAACCTAACATGTTTGATCAATTCATTCTAAATCCTTGTACATATATTCATATTATCTATCAAAGGACTTTACATCATTCCTTAATGCAAGCATACTTGCATATTAATTCATTTATATCATAATCAAAACATATATAAATAGGAATAACATTCTCATGTATATTCCTAACAATCTCCCCTTATTTGATTATGACAAAAATAATTAATACATATGCATGAGATGAATGACTCTTATATATAGTGAGCAACTGTATTTCTAAAACATATAAGCATGAATTTATTAATGATAATATGAACTTACATACACTATGACACTCTACATCCTGGATCTAGAACATACCTAACTAGATATAGATGTGTCTCCAGGATGTCTGTTGATCAGCTACTCATCTACTCATCTTTTTCTTCTTTTCTTTGCTCCTCTTCAAATTCGTGCTCCATTATTTCATCTTACTCGAGGTTTTGTTCTGGTGCATGCTCTTCTTCTTCGTCTGGTTCCCCCTCAGACTCTGTGTTCATGGGATCATCATCCATTGGCTCCCCCTTAGATGATGACTCTGCTGCTGCTGCTACTGCTACTGCTATCTTCTTCTTCTCCTCATTCAGCTTTTTGCTCTTGGCCTTCTTTTCTTCCTTCATTCTTTTCTCTTTACTCCTCCTTGAGTGCCTCTTTCTCTTTCTCTTTCTCTTATTATCCCCCTTTTTGTCATTAATCACTTGTGAGAGCTGCTCCACATTTGACATAAACTGCTACATTAGGTGAGATGAGTTACCAACCTCAATCTTGAGTTCTTGTTGGCTTAGTTCAAGTTGTAGGGAAAAAGACTAATTCAGATTGTCAATCTTGTCAGAGAGAGATAGAATTTGCTTTTCATTTGCTTTCTGAGCTCGTAGAGCTTCTTCCTTCTGATCATTCATAGCTTTCAGAAAAACTTGATCCCTTTATTGAAGCTTGGGGGATATGTCTGAGAATCTGGCTTGAAGCCTTTTGGATAGCTCATTGTCTTCTCCTGTTGACATGTCCTTAACTTCTGCACCAATAAGAGAGATACCCTCAATCAATTCTTCAGAGTTCTTTAGCATTTCTTGCTCTTGAGATGATCTGGCATCAAGTTGTTCATTCTTTGTCTGATCAGCTGTTTGGTCAGCCTCATACTGAACATCTGGTTGGACTCTATGATTCTCATTCTTGAACATACTCTCAAAGGTAGTGAGAATATGATAAATTGTTGAGTACCAATCGTTGTTGAAGGATGAAGAAATGTCATTCAGCACTATCGAACTAGCATAGAATTTCTCAACCTCAGCATGGTTATCTTCATTGGTGGAGTGAGGGGACTCTACTATAATGAACTTGGGTATAATCCATTTGCCATCTGAACCTACTCGACAATCGTAGGGAATGTAATGATTTTCAGTATGTCGATAGATTTTGAAGTGAGATTGGTCCTTGATCATCTGAATTGCAAACTTCTTTACTCTTGGGAAGTTTTGTGCCACCAGCTCTAGGTTGGGAAGGTGAGAGAAGACCCATGTGAGATAGCTGTTGTCTTCAGTGAGGGATGCCTTTACCCATGGCATATGAGAGTAAAACCACCTTATTGCATGATTCTTATCTTCAGGCTCATATATCACAGTTGAAGTGTCCAACTTCATAGCCTTACGATGATTGAGCAAATTTTCTGAGGTCATCATCACCACATTTAACCTTTCATTTCCATGATTAACCCATCTGTCGGGAAGCATATCTAGTAGTTCTTCATTAACTTCCACTACAATTCTTCTTTTATGACGAACAGGGCAGGGAATGTGAAAATATTTTGGCTCTTCTTCTGCAGAACTGGAGTCTTTTCCACCTTCTTTTTGTCCGGAACTGGAGTTAGACCTGTGTAGACTTTCTTCAACGGACTCGTTAGTTTGTTCCTTCATTTGATCATCATTCTTCTTATCAGGGCTAGTCTTTGCAGACTTACTAGCCTCTTCTAGCTCTGTAGTCTTGAGCCTTTTACTGCTAGCCTTTGCTGGTATTTTCTTCCTTTTTCCCTTAGCATCTCCTCCTTTAGATTCAGCCTCATCATCACTGATTTCAATTGTCTTTGGAGACAATTCTCCTCTTTTTGAAACTAATTTAACAATCAGTCTGTTACTCTTCTTTCTTTTTGGGGGGTCAGCTTCAGAAGTTTCAGACTCTTCTCCTTCTTCAGAATTTGAAGTCTCTGAATCATCAGATGAACTTCTTTGATGTCCAACAATAATAGGAGCATATCCTTCTTCTTTAGACTCAACGTCTTTTGAGCCATCAGATGAACTTGTTGGGGCTTTATCAGTAGGAGATCCAATTGTTTCAGCTTTTAAACTTTCTTCATCAGCAGAGTGGCTACTCTGAGTGTTAGCCATATGACTTGTACATTCTTCTTCATTACCAGATTTAGCTATTACTTTCATAGGTTCAACTTTCTCCTTCTTGGATTCAACTTCTTCTTCATTAGTCGACTTGCTCCTTGAGGATTCATCCTTGAAGCTCTCAGTTCCCTTCTCATCTTCTGACTCTATGTTCTCTTCTTTGGTAGATAGACTTCTTTGGGGAACTGGTTAGGATTTCTTTATAACCTTAGTTTTCTTCTTCGGTGGCCTCACAAATTTGGACTGAGGGATGTCTGAATCTTCAGTGAATGACACCTTTTCCTCTTTCATAGCACTTGCCTTCCTTTTCTTCGTAGTGCTTTTGCTGGTGCTGCCATATATCATCAGCTTTTTGTTCTCCATTGGGTTCTTCTTCCAATTTGCAAACAGCTGTGTAGTCATTACTTTATGACTATTAAGGACTTCACCTTCATCATACTTAATTTTATTCTTCAGCTTTTTTTTCAAAATGATACTTAAGAACCTTCCATGGAAAACCTTCGTGAGGGGTTTTCCTGTTAATCTTTTCTTTTCTTCCTTATCCAGCCATTTGGACATTTGGTCAAGCAGGATAACTTCAAAGTTGATACGTGTGACGCCCCCAAAATAGGTTCACACAACCCATTCTGAGTCGCCAAATACATGGTACAGAAACAACTACAAACTTCATTATTACAATTATTGTGCAAAATACGACAACACATATGTGATGCCCCCAAATTAGGTCCACACAACCCATTCTGAGTCGCCAAATACATGGTACAGAAATAACTACAAACTTCATTATTACAATTGTCGTGCAAAATACGACAACACATATGATGTGAGTTTAAATACAAATATTGTCTTCTAGACAATATCCAAACTCAATTAAGTCCTCATTACAATTATTGATACACTATTTTATAAAATAGTGAGGACTGCTAAAACAACTGTCTGGACCCATCACTCCACACCCCGACTAGTTTCTGCTATATTCTCACCTCCTGAGAAGAAAAATGGAACAAAAAGGAAAAGGGTGAGCTCAACTAGCCCAGTAAAGAATATTATGACAAAGATAATGTAGAACAAATTATCGTTAGCCTTCAATAATTCTGATAAAATATAATGGACAACAAGTTTTAGATCAATATTCGCAGCGAAAATAACAATTCATTAGAAGAGTTAAGCAGAGAATGAAGTCTACTTTCTTCTATGATTTAAAAGTCCATCATCAATATTTTATCCCTGTAACATCAATCAATATACATCTTGAATCAAATATTCATCTTTGCACTACGGGCCAAAGATATTCATTTGTTTCAGCAATTGGTCATGTTCATCTCAACACCTGTCCATCTTTGCACTACGAGCCAAAGATATTCATCAGGTAATCATTCATCTTTGCACGCCAAAGATATTCATCAAGTATCACCATTTAAGATTGAGGATGATGAAAAATATTTTAAAAAACGAATCCAGTGAGATAAAGGACATGATTAGGGATTCGTAATTTAGTTTATCCTATTTCAAGAATACTCCATAATAATTAATTGTGGAGCAAAACTCAAGAATAAAGTTCAAAACATAAATCCAATCAAAGATAAGAACCATAACAGACAACTTGGATACTGAATTTTTTTTAATTTTTTATGAATAGTGTCGTATTCGTGAATAGTGCCATATACGTGAATAATATTGTATACGTGATTAGTAACCCCGACACGAAAAGGTAGAAATTTAATAAGAAAAATCATACTTCGTGAATAGCGTCGTATACGTGAATAGTAACCTCGCCATAAAAAGGTAAAAATTTTATAATAAAATTCATACCAATATTTCGGCATAATGATATTGAACAGAATAACATCATTTACGATGAAAATAACATCCCTTACCTCAAAAGAACAGTACTTCTGCTGGAATATCGGATATAATGTTAAAGGAAACTTGCACTGAGTAAGAACTGTGAAAGTATGTAAATACTCAAAAAAATACGCTCGATATTATAGAGAGAGAAAACTTCTGATTCTGGTGTGATTTTTAATTCTAACTAAGCACCCTATTTATAGAAAATTACCAGAACGCCAAAGTAGACTAAAATTTAATAAATAATATTTTAATACAAAATTTCCACGCATACCACTTGACCAAATTCAGTACACCCACCAGTGGGCCCCACCAATTTCAAAAAATTCCATAACAACCAAAAGTGGGGCCCACCCATATTTTTAATAAAAATATTTATTTCAAAAACTACAATAATTCATAATAAATAGCTCTTTTATCAGAAAAATACGAATTTTATGTTCATTCCATAGGAAATTTAATTCTCTACAACTTTGTAGAAGAAAGTTTTTCCAATTCCAAACAGAAAATGACCGAAATCCATATACGGATGATTTTTAATACCCCCATTCCTAAAAAATACTGATGAAACTCCTCAGCATTAATTCTTTCATTTATATCCACATAAAATAAATATTTCTTTACCATATAAATTAATAATTAATTATTCACAAATAATATTACAGAATCACAATAATGATAACTAGGTCGTTCCTAGGAAAGAGGGAGCTTTTCGATAAGGATTTCTCCTTACTGGCACGTAATTAGGTGACTAAACTCCTTTCCTAGACAAAACTTCCTTAGCCATTGCCAATAATACTATCTAATAATATAAATTATTGATCTGATAACGGGAAATACTGTGCAGTGACAATTTTTGAATCAACAATAATATAAAATATCATCGTAGTAAATATTGAATCAATAAAATAAAATATTAAACAGTAATTATTGTAGCAATTATTGAGTAGTACCTTCTTACGTAAGAATCAATAATTTAAAAATATTGTGTAATACCGTGTGCTACTGTGCAACCACGTATATTACGGTACTTTAACCACCGGGTATTCCAACAGTGTTAACGGTAACAACTACGTCGTTATTTATAAAAAACAAATACTTGTCATTTTCTTCATTCGACAGTTTTTCGTTATGGGGCCCACAAATGGCTGCGCCATTGTACGAATATTCCCCGATATCAAGAATATTCCACGACCAAACCAATATTTCCCGACAATAATGAATATTTTATAACCACTTGCTTATTTTGCAAAATTTGCACATTTCACCCATAGCCAAAGCATTATATCAAATTAACACCTTATTATTTAAAATAATATTTAGAGAAAATTTAATTTTACTTATAAAAAGTTGGGGTCTTACAATCTCCCCTCCTTATGAAATTTTGTCCTCGAAATTGACGTACGTACCTGATGTTTCGAAAAGGTGAGGGTACCTCACTTTCATTTTCGATTCCAACTCCCAGGTCATTTCCTCAATAGCATGGTTCCTCCACAAAATTTTGACTTATGGTATAACCTTTGTGCATAGGACATGCTTCTTCCTATCCAAGATCTTGACAGGTACCTCCTCGTACGTTAAATCTTCGGTTATCTTGTCTGGTTCTAACTCAATAATGTGGTTTGGGTCTTTCACATATTTACGAAGCATATATATATGAAAAATATTATGAACACGAGACATGCTTGGAGGTAATGCGAGTCTATATGCTACATTTTCTACTCGGTCAAGAATTTCAAATGGACCAACAAATTGTGGATTGAGCTTTCCTCTCTTCTCGAATTTTGTAACTCCCTTCCATGGAGTAACACGTAACAATACATGATCCCCAACATTAAATTCTACGTCCTTTTGATGAAGATCCGCATAACTCTTTTGTCGATCCTGTGTCATTTTTATACGTTGTCAGATCATTTGGATCTTCTCTGTAGTCATACCTACCAACTCTGGTCCCAACAATGTTGCTTCACCCACCTCATCCAAACATACTGGAGAGCGACACTTTTGTCTATACAATGCCTCGAATGGAGCCATTCCTATACTTGCCTGATAACTATTGTTGTAGGAGAATTTTACCAATGGTAGGTACTTATTTGAATTTCCTTTAAAATCTAAGACACAGAGTCTTAATAGATTTTCAAGAGTTTGAATAGTCCTTTCTGATTGCCTGTCCATTTGAGGATGGTATGCCAAACTGAATCGTAAATTCGTGCATATAGCTTTCTGCAAACTAACCCAAAATTGTGAAGTGAATCTTGGGTCATGATCCGAAACTATGGATACTGGCATGCCATGCAATCTCACAATCTCATTCACATACATACGACCAAGTCGTTCAAGGGAATGAGTCTCCCGTATTGGCAAGAAATAAGCAGACTTGGTTAATCTATCAACAATAACCTAAATCGCATCTATGCCTTGAGAAACCTTGGGAAGACCCGTAACAAAATCCATGGTAATGTGTTCCTACTTCCATTTCGGAATCTCAAGTGGTTGCAATGGACCCTTTGGCACTTGTTGCTCTGCCTTTACACGTTGACAAGTTAAACACCTCGAGATAAACTCTGCGATCTCTCTCTTCATATTGCTCCACCAAAATGTATGTCGAATATCATGATACATTTTGGTACTCCCAGGATGGATTTCAAACAGTGTGTTGTGTGCCTTCATCATGATTCTATGCTTTAAATCAGAGTCGTTAGGAACACAAAGTCTGGAGTTGACTCGAAGTATTCCTTCTTCATCGATTCTTGGTTCTGAAATAGCACCTTCTTGCACTTTCTTCTTCATACGCATCAGCTCCAGGTCCGTACCTTGAGCAGTTTTAACTTTATCGATTAAGGTCGGTTCTACTCGTATATTTGACATCATCACGTGGGTCCCTAGAGTCTTTAACTCTATCTCCATCCTTTGCAAGTCATACAAAATGGGCCTTTGCGTTGACAATATCGCACTCGTACCCACATATGATCTTCTACCCAATGCGTTAGCTACTACGTTCGCTTTTCTAAGATGGTATTAGGTGGTATGATCGTAATCTTTCAACAGCTCGAGCCAATGTCGTTGCCGCATGTTGAGTTCTTTTGGGTGAAGAAATATTTGAGACTTTTATGATCCATAAAAATCTCCACTTTCTCCCCATACAGGTAGTGTCTCCAGATCTTCAACGCGAAAACGACTGCTGCCAACTCCAGATCATGAGTAGGATAATTCTTCTCATATTCTTTGAGTTGTCGTGAGGCATAGGCTATGACTTTCCCATATTGCATGAGAACACATCCTAACCCTTTACCCGAAGCATCGTTGTAGATAACAAATCCATCCTAACCAGATGGTATTTGTAAGACCCCAACTTATATGAATAAAGTTAAATTTTCTATAAATATCATTTTTGAATATTAAGGAGTGAATTTGATATAATGTTATAGTTGTGAATAATATTTATAAATTTTGTAAAGTACGCAAGTTGTTATATTATATTCAATTGGTCGGGGAATATTCGTTATAACATGAAATATTCGTACGACGGCACAATCATTGGTGGACCCCGCAACGGAATTATTATCGGATTGAGAAAACGACAAAAATATCTTTTTATAAAAATAACGGCGAAAGTTTTACCGCTAACTGCTGAAATACCCGATGTTAAAAGTACAATAATACGCGTGGTTGCATAAGTAGCATACGATATTGATTATTGATGCTTACGTGAGAAGTCAATCAGTTTTGTTCAATTATTGCTACAATAATTGCTGCATAGTATCTCACGTTATTTGATTCAATTATTATCGATATTTTTTAATATTATTAAATCAATAATTGAGACAATACAGTTGTTCATATTATTATTTGTAATATTGACGATGTCTAGAAAGTTCTGTAGAGGAGAGGTTTGGTCACCTAATTATCCGTCAATAGGGAAAAATCCTTATTAGAAAGTCCCCTCTTTCCTGGGAATGATCTGGTTGTTAAATATTGCGAATAATAATAATAATGAGTAAATGTTGTTAAAAATATTGAGGGAATTTTTATAAAGTATTTGATATAAATTAACTTATTATTTGGACCCCCATTTACCCATTTTTCAAAATAATCAGTAGAAAGTTATTCAGTATTTATATAATAAGAAATGGAGCCCACATATGATGATGACATGGGTGGGGCCCATGTGTGTTGAATATTGAAGTTGGCAGAAATGGGGGGGAAGTGTTATTACGTAAATGGAGGGTAATTGTGTATATATATATATATATATATATATATATATATATATATATATATATATATATATATATATAATTGTGACATGTAGGGTAGGGCCCACATGTTGGAAGAAATGAAATGAGGGGGAAGAAATAATTTGGTCACGGGAAGGAGAATAAAAGGGACGGAGGAGTATATTATTATTTTTATTATTATATAAAGTTTTGTTTTATTAGATTATAAATAGAATATATTATATTTTATTTAAAGTTTTCATTTTATTAGAATATTTTATTGCATAGTACTGCATAGTAAATCAAATTTTTCAAAAAAATTTGGCCGAAGGAATCGTCCGTGAAGAATTCGTATAAATTTTACTGTGCGTCCGTGATTAAAATTTCTAAATAGTAACTTTTCATTCTCCTATAAATAGGATGCTTAGTTAGAATTAAAAATCACACCAGAATCAGAGAATTCTTCTTCTATAGTATTGAATGTATTTCTTTAGAGTTTTAAGAAGCTTTGAGTGTAAAAAATAGTGAAAGTTTTCTTCAAGAATATCCCCGCCCTACCAGTCAGAATACTCTTCTTTTTAAGGTAAGGGATATTATTTTTATTCAGTATTCATATGAAATAATATTTTCTTCCATACTCTGTAGTCTGTAAATAATATTATTTCGTTTCAGATTCTGAATTCTATACTCATTTTGTTAAAGTTTTAGCTTCTATACTCCATGAAATTAGTAGAATATCCTTTATATTTGCGCTTCATCCAGTATCTTTTCATGAAAATATTATTCTGAGCATTCTTGATAAGTTTAACTTTTTCATGCCGGCGTACTATTCACAGGGTTACTATTCTCAAAATTACTATTCACAGGATACTATTCACTCGGTTACTATTCACATGAGGTAATATTCTTGACAAAAATTAATTCCTTTTCGGTCCAAATCATTTTTGATACAGTATTATTCTTGAATTTTACTCCACAAAGTAGTATTATGTTGACAATTTGGACATTATTGAATTCTGGATAAATTAAATTATAAATCTTTAAAAATTTATCCTTTGCTTTCTTTTAATTGAATTCTTATATCATTGTCATCATCCTTATGCTTATATTATTATGAAAGTCATTTTTGGCCGTAGTGTATAGATGGACTTGGTATGATTATGACAAGGGATTATTCGGTATAATCATGACCGTAATGTTACAAATGATGTGATAAAATTCTTCATTGGCTCGTAGTGCATTGATGGACAGTTGTTGGCATGATCATGACCATCGGTGAAAACACAAATATCCTTGGCCCATAGTGCATGGATAATTTGTGGTCGTGAAACTAATGAATATACTTAGCCGTAGTGCAGGGGTGATTCGATGATGTAGATTATTTATTAAGCTGAGTCTCAGCGATAAAATTGATGATAAATTCTTTTAAATCATAGAAGATAGTAGATATCATGTTCTACTTGACTCTTCTAATGGATTGCTTGTTCCGCTACAATTAAACTTGATGTTTATTATATTTTATCAGTTTAACACTGTTGAAAGCTAACGATAATTTATTTTGCATTATCTTAGTCATAATATTTCTTACTGGGCTAATTGAGCTCACCCTTTTCTTTCATTGTTCTTTTCAGGAAATGAGAATATAGCTAGGACTAGTCGGGGAACGGAGTGACGGTACAGTTGGTATCTTTAGTAGTCCTCACTATTCTGTGAAATAGCATGACAATAAATGTAATGAGGACTTATTTTGAGTTTGAATACTGTCTAGAAGACAATATTTGTATTAAAACTCACAGCTCATGTTGTATAATTAAGTTTATATTTGTATTCAGTACCATGTATTTGGCGACTCAGAATGGGTGATGTATACCTATTTTGGGGACGTCACAGTTGGTATCAAAGCTTAGGGATATGATCCCTGGCTGAGATGTGAGACTAGAACTAGGAGGGAAGAGGCGGGTAATTCCTTCGCTAGTATGACCTACTTAAGTTTATTTGGTATTTAATTGGTCGGTCAGAGTATATGGATAATATGTTGCATGTCAATTAACCCTTGTTTTGTGGCAGTATTTGAAAATGACAGCCAAGAATGTTGAGAATAGCAATGGAGCACATGAGACCGTTGAATCACCAACGATCAATACCCAGGATAATGTGCATCAAGAAGGCAATAATCCTAAGGAAAACAACAACACTGACCAAATGATGAACGATGGGATGTTCAGAGGCTTTATGCAATTCATGCAACATCAGGCGAGAGAAACTCCTGTTCAAAATACAGGTGGAAACACTGGCAACTCTCGAACGGTCACCGCTAAACATTTCAAGGAGCTGTGACCACCAGAGTTTATTGGAGAGCCAAAATCACTTAAGGCGGAGACGTGGATAAAGCAGATCACCAAGATATTTGATGTCTTGGGATGCTCCGAGGAGCAAAAAGTTCCCTTTGCCACCTTTATGTTGCCAGGAGAGGCAGATTACTAGTGAAAATCGGTAAAGCGTACTCAACCTGCCGCACTGAAGATGTCTTGGGAGAAGTTCCAAGAACTATTCAATGATAAGTACTTTCCCGAAAGTATTCGTCACATGAAGGAGGTAGAGTTCATCAAGTTGGAGCAAAACAATATGACCGTGTCGCATCAGCTGAAGGTTAGAACTGAAGATATTCCAAAGATTGCCTTAAGAACTCGGTATGGGCATTACGAATTCCTAGTCACGTCCTTTGGATTGACTAATGCTCTTGCTGCCTTCATGGATATGATGAACCGAGTATTCGAGGAATATTTGGATCACTTTGTAGTCGTCTTTATTGATGACATAATCATTTACTCCAAAAGCCGTGAAGATCATGAGCAACAATTGAGGCTGATACTCCAAAAGCTTTGTGAAAACAAGCTTTATGCCAAGTTAAAGAAATGCGAGTTCTGGCTTGAAGAAGTAGCATTCCTTGGGCACGTAGTATCAAGTCATGGAATATCTGTTGACCCGGCAAAGATTGAAGCAATACAAAGTTAGGAGCAACCTAAATCAGTGACCAAAGTACGTAGCTTTCTCGGCTTAGCTGGTTATTATCAGAAATTCGTAGAAGGGTTTTCTCGAATCGCTACTCCATTAACTCAGCTGACTCGGAAAGATACAAAATTTGGTTGGAGCAAGGAATGTGAGAAGAGTTTTCAAGAACTCAAGAGGAGACTCATTTCAGCACCTGTTCTGACAATACCATTTGGCTTGGAGGGATATGTCATCTACAGTGATGCTTCGGGCAAAGGGTTAGGATGTGTTCTTATGCAACATGAGAAAGTCATAGCCTATGCCTCTCGATAACTCAAAGAATATGAGAGGAATTATCCTACTCATGATCTAGAGTTGGCAGCTGTCGTTTTTGCACTAAAGATCTGGAGGCATTACCTGTATAGGGAGAAAGTGGAGATCTATACGGATCATAAAAGCCTCAAATATTTCTTCACTCAAAAGGAACTCAACATGCGGCAACGATGTTGGCTCGAACTGTTGAAAGATTATGATCATACTATTCAATACCATCCTGGAAAAGTGAACGTAGTAGCTGACGCATTGAGTAGAAGATCATATGCGGGTACGAGTGCGATATTGTCAACGCAAATGCCCATTTTATATGACTTGCAAAAGATGGAGATATAGTTAAAGACTCTAGGGACCCACGTGATGACGACAAATATACGAGTTGAACCGACTTTAATCGATAAAGTTAAAGCTGCTCAAACTACAGACCTGGAGCTGATGTGTATGAGGAAGAAAGTGTAAGAAGGTGCTATCTCGAAAGCAAGAATCGATGAAGAAGGAATACTACGAGTCAACTTCAGACTTTGTGTTCCTAACGATTCTGACTTAAAGTATAAAATCATGATGGAAGCGAACAACACACCATTTGCAATCCATCCTGGGAGTACCAAAATGTATCGTGATCTTTGACATACATTTTGGTGGAGCAATATGAAGAGAGAGATCGCGGAGTTTATCTCAAGGTGTTTAACTTGTCAACGTGTCAAAGGTCCATTGCAACCACTTAAAATTCTAGAATAGAACAACACGTGCTCTCCAACATTGAATTCCACGTCCTTCCGATGAAGATCATCATTACTCTTTTGACGATCTTATGAGATTTTTATACGTTACCGGATCATTTGAATCTTTTCTGTATTCATGCATACCAATTCCGGTCCCAACAACGTTGCTTCACCCACTTCGTCTCACTATACTGGAGAACGACACTTTCTTCCATACAACGCCTCAAATGGAGCCATGTCAATACTTGCTTGATAGCTGTTGTTGTAGGAAAACTCCACCAATGGTAAGAACTTGTCCCTACTTCCCTTGAAATCAAGGACACAGAGTCTTAATAGATCTTCAAGAGTTTGAATAGTCCTCTCCGACTGCCCGTCCGTTTAAGGATGATATGCCGAACTAAACCGTAAATCCGTGCCCATAGATTTCTGCAAACTAACCCAAAATCGTGAATTGAATCTTGGGTCTCGATCAGAAACTATGGATATTGGCATACCATGCAATCTTACAATCTCGTTTATGTACATACGAGCAAGACGTTCAAGTGTATAAGTTTCTCGTATAGGTAAGAAATGAGTCGACTTGGTCAATCTATCAACAATGACCCAAATCGCATCTATGCCTTGAGAAACCTTGGGAAGACCGGTAATGAAATCCATGGTAATGTACTCCCACTTCCATTCTGGAATTTTAAGTGGTTGCAATGGACCTTTTGGTACTTGATGCTCCGCCTTGACTCGTTGACACGTTAGACACCTTGAGATAAACAGTGCTATCTCTCTCTTCATATTGCCCCACCAAAATGTATGTCGAAGATCATGATACATTTTGGTACTCCCAGTATGGATTGCAAATGGTGTGTTGTACGCCTCCATCATGATGTTATACTTTAAATCAGGGTCGTTAGGAATACAAAGTCTAGAGTTGACTCGAAATATTCCTTCCTCATCGATTTTTACTTTTGGCATAGTACTTTCTTATACTTTCTTCCTCATACGCATTAGCTCCAGGTCTGTGGCTTGAGCATCTTTAACTTTATCAATTAAAGTCAGTTCTACTCGTATATTTGCCATCATCACATGGGCCCCCGGAGTCTTTAACTCTATCTCCATCCTTTGCAAGTCACACAAAATGTGCCTTTACATCGACAATATCGCACTTGTACCCGCATATGATCTTCTACTAAATGCGTCAGCTACCACGTTCGCTTTCTATGATGGTATTAGAGGGTATAATCATAATCTTTCAACAGTTCAAGCCAACGTCGTTGCCACATGTTAAGTTCCTTTTGGGTGAAGAAATATTTGAGGCTTTTATGATCCGTAAAGATCTCCACTTTCTCCCCATACAAGTAATGCCTCCAAATCTTTAGTGCAAAAACGACTGCTGCCAACTCTAGATCATGAGTAGGATAATTTCTCTCATATTCTTTGAGTTATCGAGAGACATAGGCTATGACTTTCCCATGTTGCATAAGAACACATCCTAACCCTTTGCCTGAAGCATCACTGTAGATGACAAATCCCTCCGAGCCAGATGGTATGGTCAGAAGAGGTGATGAAATGAGTCTTCTCTTGAGTTCTTGAAAACTATTCTCACATTCCTCGCTCCAACCGAATTTTGTATCTTTTCGAGTTAGCTGAGTTAGTGGAGTAGCGATTCGAGAAAATTCTTCCAAGAATCTCTGATAATAACCAGCTAAGCCGAGAAAGCTACGTACTTCGATCACTGATTTGGGCTGCTCCCAGCTTTGAATAGCTTCAATCTTTGCCGGGTTAACAAATATTCCATGACTTGATACTACGTGCCCAAGGAATACTACTTCTTCAAGCCAGAATTCGCATCTCTTCAACTTGGCATAAAGCTTGTTTTCATGAAGCTTTTGGAGTATCAGCCTCAAGTGTTGCTCATGATCTTCACGGCTTATGGAATATATGAGGATGTCATCAATAAAGACGACCACAAAGTGATCCAAATATTCCTCGAATACTCGGTTCATCATATCCATGAAGGCAGCAGGAGCATTAATCAATCCAAAAGACATGACTAAGAATTTGTAATGCCCGTACCGAGTTCTTAAGGCAGTCTTTGGAATATCTTCAGTTCTAACCTTCAGCTGATGATATCCAGAACGAAGATCGATCTTTGAAAAGAATTGTGCTCCTTGCAACGGATCAAACAGGTCATCAATGCAAGGAAACGGGTACTTATTTTTGATGGTGACATGATTCAACTCTCGATAATCAATACAAAGTCGCATACTTCCATCTTTCTTCTTCACGAATAGAACAGGAGCACCCCAAGGAGAAGTACTAGGTCGAATGAAACCGATGTCTAACAATTCCTGCAATTGGGTCTTTAACTCTTGAAGTTCAATAGGAGCCATCCGATATGGGGCTTTGGAAATGGGTTTTGTACCGGGTTCAAGGTCGATACAAAATTCAATTTCACGCTCTGGGGCAGGCCATGAAGTTCTTTAGGGAATACGTTAGAAAATTTATTAACAATAGAAATATCATTTAAAACTGACGTATTTTTGTTTAGATATGTGACATGAGCTAAGAAAGCTTGACATCCGTTTTTCAATAAACGAATAGTTTTATGGCTTGAGATGACCGTGATTGATTTTAATGGTTTGGTCGCTTGAATTCGCATAATAGGTTGATTAGGAATATAAAAGCTAACATCCTTACGAAAATAATAATTTTTAGCATGATGCGTAGTTAACCAATCAATCCCTAGAATCACATCAAATGTAAGTATTTTCAATGAAATAAGATCGACAGGTAATGTGAGGGTATCGATTTGAACCAAATAAGACTTATAAATAGGGGATGTAATGAAGGTTTCTCCCAACGGAGTTTTCACAGATAAGTCAAAGTCTAATTTCTCCGAAGTCAAATTTAATCGTTGAGCGCAAGTAGGAGAAATAAAAGAATAGATAGAACCGATATCAAATAAGGTATAGACTTTGCTAGAGTTTATGATAAGCTTACCCGTGATGACCTCGTTCGGGTTCCTTGCTTTCTGGGAGGTCACAACAAACGCTCTCTCTTGAACTACTGGTTTTGACTTATTTAGGACGGTATTTTGTGTCACCATTCCAACTGGACTTGTCTTCGATGCACGATAAAATCGAGCTAGGTGACCTTCTCTTCCACAATTATAACACGGTTTGGATGGCATCACGCAGTTTGGACTGATATGTCCCCCCCTCCGAATTTGAAGCATATGATAGGTGGTCGTTCTCCTTCCTTAACAACGGGTGTTGGTGTTGACGTCTTTCCATCATTGTTGAATCTCCTTTTCTTAAAATGTCCACTTTTATTACCTTGGCCATGATTACCACCGAAGTGGTTACCATTTCTGGCATGTTGATTTCCTCCACGTTTGTTGTCACCGCTTCGATGACAGTTACCACTGGTATTTTCATTCTGTCGGCTGCTTTCTCTTGGTTGCGTTGACTCGTTATCGTGCTCCAATAACTGAGCCCTATTTACAACATCTAAATACAAACACAGTTTATGAGAAATAAGATATTGACGTATCTCCGGTTTCAAACCTCTTAAAAATATTCGTGTCATTCTCTCCTCATTATCAACCAAGTGGGACGCAAACCGGGATAACTCGGCAAACTTAACTTCGTACTGCGACACAGTCATATTATTCTGCTTCAACTTGATGAACTCTACCTCCTTCATGTGACGAATACTTTCGGGAAAGTACTTGTCATTGAACAGTTCTTAAAACTTCTCCCAAGACATCTTCAATGTTGCAGGTTAAGTACGCTTTACCGATTCCCACCAGTAATCTGTCTCTCCTCGCAACATAAAGGTGGTAAAGGGAACCTTTTGATCCTCGGCGCATCCCAAGACATCAAATATCTTGGTGATCTGCTTGATCCACGTTTCCACCTTAAGTGGTTTTGGCTCTCCAATAAAGTCCGGTGGTCCCAGCTCTTTGAACTGCTTAGCGGTGACCGTCCGAGAGTTTTCAGTGTTTTCACCTACAGTTTGGACAGGAGCCGCTCTCGCCTGATATTGCATGAATTGCATAAAGCCTCTGAACATTCCATCATTCATCATTTCGTCAGTGTTGTTGTTTGCATGAGGATTGTCGCCTTCCTGATGCACATTATCCTGATTATTGATATGTGGAACCTTAACGGTCTCCTGTGCTCCATTGCTATTCTCAACATTCTCGGATGTCATTTTCAGATACTACCACAAAACAAAGGTTAATTGACATGTAACATAATATCCCTACACTCTGACCGACCAATTAAATACCAAACAAACTTAGGTAGGTCATACTAGCGAAGGAATTCCCCGTCTCTCCCCTCCTAGTTCTAGTCTCACATCTTAGCCAGGGATCATATCCCTAGGCTCTGATACCAACTGTGATGCCCTCAAAATAGGTATACATCACCTATTCTGAGTCGTCAAATACATAGTACAAAATACAAATAAAACTTAATTATACAATTATCGTGTAAAATACGACAAAACATAAGTTGTGAGTTTTAATACAACACTTTCTTCTAAACAGTATTCAAACTCAAAATAAGTCCCCAATACATTTATTTTCACACTATTTCATAGAATAGTGAGGACTACTAATGCTATCATCTGAACCGTCACTCCGTTCCCCGACTAGTCCCCGCTACGTTCTCATTTCCTAAAGAAAATAATTAAAGCAAAAGGGTGAGCTCAACTAGACCAGTAAGAAATATTATGACTAAGATAATGCAGAATAAATTATCGTTACCCTTCAAGAGTGTTAAACTGATAAAATATAACAAACATCAAGTTTAACTGCAGCGGGACAAGCTATCCATTAAAAGAGTCAAGTAGAGAATAAAATCTACTACCTTTTATGATTTAAAAAGTTTTCATTACTTTTATCGCTGAGACTCAGCTTAATAAATAATCCACATCATCCCTGCACAACTGCCAAGGATATTCATTAGTATCACAACCACAAATTATCCATGCACTACGGGCCAAGGATATTTGTGTATTCATCAATGGTCATGATCATGCCATCAACTGTCCATCAATGCACTACGGGCCAATGAGGACTTTTACCACATCATTTGTAACATTACGGTCATGATTACACCGAATAATTCTTAGTTATAATCATACCAAGTCCATCTATGCACTACATGCCACAGATGACTTTCAACAAAATATAAACATGAGGATGATGACAATGACATAAGAATTCAATAAAACAAGTTCAAGAATTAATTTATCCAGGAACCAACAACGTCCAAATTGTCAACATGATACTGCTTTGTAGAGTAAAATTTAAGAATGCTCAGAAGAATATTTCCATGAAAAGATACTGGATGAAGCGCAAATATCAAAGATATTTCACTAATTTCATGGAGTATAAAAGCCAAAACTTTAACCAACTGAGTGTAATAAAGAATGGAATAACAAAAGAATTCACCAAGTATGCGATAGACCGCACAGACAGGTTATTCCAACAGAAAAATAAATAATGGAACCAGGTCATGCGTAAACGCACCGACAGGATATTCCGACAGAATAATAAATAATGGAACCAGGTCCGGCATAAACGCATAGACAGGATATTCTGACAGAATAATAAATAATAGAACTAGGTCCGGTGTAAACGCACAGATAGGATATTCCGACAGAATAATAAATAATAGAACTAGATCCGGCGTAAATGCACAGACAGGATATTCCGACAGAATAGTAAAGAACGGAATATTAGAAGAATTTCACCATGTATGCGGTACTTCGCATGAACATGTTATTTCAACAGAATAATAAGGAATGGAATAACAGAAGTTCTCTTCATGAATACGAAAGAAATAATACCCTTACCATAAAAGAAGAGTATTTCGACTGGTAGGGCGAGGATATTCTTGAAGAAAACTTGCACTACGCTCAAAGCTTCTTAAAACTCTAAAGAAATACGCTCAAGATTATAGAAGAATTCTCTGAACTTCTGGTGTAGTTTTCAATTCTAACTAAGCATCCTATTTATAGGAAAATAGAATGGATACTATGATGTACTATACAATAAAATATAATATATTCTATTTATAATAAATAAAACAAAACTTTATAAAAAGTATTCTGTTTTATATAAAAAGTTTTTACTATAAAAAACTTTTCTTTTTTATTACATTAATAATACTAATAAAATAAGATTTATATATATATATATATATATATATATATATATATATATATATAAACCCACATGACTTCATAAAAAGACACCTCAACATATTTAACAACATTTATCATCATTATTATAATTCACAATATTAATCGACCAGGTCGTTCACAGGAAAGAGGGGGCTTTCCAATAAGGATTTCCCCCTATTGGCGCGCAATTAGGTGAACAAACCTCTCCTTGACAGAACTTCTAGACATCGTTAATATTACAAATAATAATATTAATAACTTTGTCGTCTCAATTATTGATTATAAAATATTGACAATAATTGAATCAAATAACGTGAGACACTATGCAGCAATTACTGTAACAACAATTGAATAAAATTGAGTGACTTCTTACGTAAGCATCAATAATCAATACTGTGTGCTACTATGCCACCACGCGTATTACTGTACTTTTAACACCAGGTGTTTCAACAGTTAACGGTAAAACTTTCGCTGTTATTTTCATGAAGTATTTTTGTCGTTTTCTCAATCCGACAATAATTCCGTTGTGGGGTCCACCAATGATTGTGCCGTCGTACGAATATTTCCTGTTAAAACGAATATTCCCCGACCAATCGAATATTATACAACAACTTACGTACTTTGCAAAATTTATAAATATTACCCACAACTATAACATTATATCAAATTCATTCTATAATATTTAAAAATGATATTTATAGAAACTCATCTTTATTAAAAAAAATTGGGGTCTTACAATTTTTGAATATTAAGGAGTTAATTTGATATAATGTTATAGTTGTGGGTAATATTTATAAATTTTGCAAAGTGCGCAAGTTGTTATATTATATTCGATTGGTCGGGGAATATTTATTTTAACATGGAATATTCATACGACGACACAATCATTAGTGGACCCCGCAACAAAATTATTGTCGAATTGAGAAAACGATAAAAATATCTTTTTATAAAAATAACGGCGAAAGTTTTACCGTTTACTGTTGAAATACCCGGTGTTAAAAGTACAGTAATACGCGTTGTAATTGCACACGGTATTGATTATTGATGCTTACGTGAGAAGTCACTCAGTTTTGTTCAATTATTGCTACAATAATTGCTGCATAGTATCTCACGTTATTTGATTCAATTATTATCAATATTTTTTTATATTATTAAATCAATAATTGAGACGATACAGTTATTCATATTATTATTTGTAAATTGACGATGTCTAGAAAGTTCTGTCGTAGAGAGGTTTGGTCACCTAATTGCGCGCTAATAGGGAAAAATCCTTATTGAAAAGCCCCCTCTTTCCTGAGAATGATCTGGTTGTTAAATATTACGAATAATAATAATGATGAATAAATATTGTTAAAAATATTGGGGAAATTTTTATGAAGTATTTGTTGTAAATTTACTTATTATTTGGACCCCCATTTATCTATTTTTCAAAATAATTGGTAGAAAGTTATTCAGTATTTATATAATAAGAAGTGGGGCCCACATATGATGACGACATGGGTGGGGCCCATGTGTGTTGAATATTGAAGTTGGCAGAAATGGGGGGGAAGTGTTATTACATAAATGGAGGGTAATTGTGTGTGTGTGTGTGTGTGTGTATATATATATATATATATATATATATATATATATATATATATATATATGATAATGACATGTATGGTGGGGCCCACATGTTGGAAGAAATGAAATGAGGGGGGAAGAAATAATTTGGTCACAGGAAGGAGAATAAAAGGGACGGGGGAGTATATTATTATTTTTATTATTATATAAAGTTTTGTTTTATTATATTATAAATAGAATATGTTATATTTTATTTAAAGTTTTCATTTTGTTAGAATATTTTATTGCATAGTGCTGCTTAGTAAATCAATTTTTTCAAAAAAATTGGCCGAAGGAATCGTCCGTGAAGAATTCATATAAATTCTACTGTGCATCCGTGATTAAAATTTCTAAATAGTAACCTTCCATTCTCCTATAAATAGGATGCTTAGTTAGAATTGAAAATCACACCAGAATCAGAGAATTCTTCTTCTATAGTATTAAATGTATTTCTTTAGAGTTTTAAGAAGCTTTGAGCGTAGAAAACATTGAAAGTTTTCTTCAAGAATATCCCCACCCTACCAGTCGGAATACTCTTCTTTTTAAGGTAAGGGATATTATTTTTATTCAGTATTTATATGAAATAATATTTTCTTCCATACTCTGTAGTATGTAAGTAATATTATTTTATTTTAGATTCCGAATTCTATACTCATTTTGTTAAAGTTTTAGCTTCTATACTCCATAAAATTAGTAGAATATCCTTTATATTTGCGTTTCATCCATTATCTTTTCATGAAAATATTATTCTGAGCATTCTTGATAAGTTTTAACTTTTTCATGTCGGAGTACTATTCACGGGATTACTATTCCTAAAATTACTATTCACGAGATACTATTCACTCAGTTACTATTCACCCGGGGTACTATTCATGACAAAAATTGATTCCTTTTCGGTCCAAATCATTTTTGATACAATATTATTCTTGAATTTTACTCCATAAAGCAGTATCATGTTGACAATTTAGATATTATTGAATTCTAGATAAATTAAATTATAAATCTTTAAAAATTTCTCCTTTGCTTTCTTTTAATTGAATTCTTATATCATTGTCATCATCCTCATGCTTATATTGTTATGAAAGTCATCTTTGGTCGTAGTGCATAGATGAACTTGGTATGATTATGACCAAGGATTATTTGGTATAATCATGACCGTAATTTTACAAATGATGTGGTAAAAGTCCTCATTAGCCCGTAGTGCATTGATGGATAGTTGTTGGCATGATCATGACCATCGGTGAAAATACGAATATCCTTGGCCCGTAGTGCGTGAATAATTTGTGATCGTGATACTAATGAATATCCTTAGCCGTAGTGTAGGGGTGATTCGATGATGTGGATTATTTATTAAGCTGAGTCTCAGCGATAAAATTGTTGATAAATTCTTTTAAATCATAGAAGATAGTAGATATCATGCTCTACTTGACTCTTTTAATGAATTGCTTGTTCCGCTGCAGTTAAACTTGATGTTTATTATATTTTATCAGTTTAACACTGTTGAAGGCTAACGATAATTTATTCTGCATTATCTTAGTCATAATATTTTTTACTAGGCTAGTTGAGCTCACCCTTTTCTTTCATTGTTCTCTTCAGGAAATGAGAATATAGCTTGGACTAGTCGGGGAACGGAGTGACGGTCCAGATGGTAGCATTAGTAGTCCTCACTATTCTGTAAAATAGTGTGACAATAAATGTAATGAGGACTTATTTTGAGTTTGAATACTGTCTAGAAGATAATATTTATATTAAAACTCATAGCTCATGTTATATAATTAAGTTTGTATTTGTATTCAGTACCATGTATTTGGCGACTCAGAATGGGTGATGTATACCTATTTTGGGTGCGTCACAGTATTGTCAGAGCAGGTGCCGAAATGAGTCTCCTCTTGAGTTCTTGGAAACTCTTCTCACATTCCTCGCTCCATACTAATTTTGTATCTTTCCGAGTCAGCTGAGTTAACAGAGTAGCGATTCGTGAAAATCCTTCCATGAATCTCTGATAATAACCAGCTAAGCCCATAAAGCTACGTACTTCGGTTGCTCCCAACTTTGTATTGCTTCAATCTTCGCCGGGTCAACAGATACTACATGTTTTAACACCACGTATCCAAGGAATGCTACTTCCTCAAGCCAGAACTCGCATTTCTTCAGCTTGTCATATAGCTTGTTATTACGAAGCCTTTGAAGTACCAGCTTTAAATGGTGCTCATAATCTTCACGGCTTTTGGAATAGATGAGGATGTCATCAATAAAGACAACAATGAACTGATCTAAATATTCCTTGAACACACGGTTCATCATATCCATGAAAGCAGTAGGACCATTAGTCAATCCAAAAGATATGACTAAGAATTCATAATGCCCGTACCGAGTTCTAAAGGCAGTCTTCGGAATATCCTTAGTTTTAATCTTAAGCTGATGATATCCAGAACGAAGATCAATCTTTGAAAAAAAATTGTGCTCCTTGCAACTGGTTGAACAAGTCATCAGTGCGAGGTAGCTGATACCTATTCTTGATGGTGACATGGTTTAATTTTCGATAGTCAATGCAAAGTCGCATACTCCCATCTTTCTTCTTTACGAATAAAATAGGAGCACCCCAAGGAGATGTACTAGGACGAATGAAACCTATGTCTAACAACTCCTATAGTTTGACCTTTAACTCCTGAAGTTTAATAGGAGCCATTCGATATGGGGTTTTAGAAATGGGCTTTGTACCAGGTTCAAGGTCAATAAAGAATTTAACTTCACGTTCTGGGGTAGACTGGGAAGTTCATCAGGAAATACGCCAGGAAACTCACTAACAATAGAAATAATATTCAAATTTGATGTGTTTTTGTTCAAGTCCATAACATGGGCTAAGAAAGCTTGACATCTATTTTTCAATAAACGAATGGCTTTATGGCTTGATATGACAGTGCTTGACTTTAGTGGTTTGGTTGCTTGAATTCGCATAACAGGTTGGTTAGGAATATGAAAACTAACAACCTTACGAAAATAATCAATTTTAGCATGATGAGTGGTTAACCAATCAATCCTTAAAATCACATCAAATGTAAGTATTTTTAAAGAAATAAGATCGATAAGTAATGCGATGGTCCCAACTTGAATCAAGCAAGATTTATTAACCGTGTATGTAATGAAAGTTTCTTCTAACGGAGTCTCAACAGATAAGTTAAAGTCTAATTTCTTCGAAGTCAAATTCAAATGTTGAGCACAAGCAGGAGAGATAAAAGAATGGGTAGAACCGGTATCTAGTAAGGTATAAACTTCGTAAGAGTTTATGATTAGCTTACCCGTGATCACCTCGTTCGGTTCCTCATTTTTTGGGAAGTTACGAAAAGCGCTCTCACTTGAACAACCAATTTTGACTTGTCTGGGACAGCCTTTGGTGTCATCATTACCGCTAGAATTGACTTTTGCTATAGGGCATATTCCACCCTCAACTGCTTTGTCGTACTCCTGTTCCATGATCTGAATCATTAATCTTCGATCCATATCGAATTGGGGTTGACCGTAATGTACAGGATAATTCAAAACTTGATGTTGGGTTCTCCTAATTGTTGTTCAAAAAGAAAAATACATATCATCTATTTTAGCCTTTTTGGATCGGACTTCTCTTTCCACAATATCAACGCGTCGTGCGACTTTTACCCATGCATCCTTCATTCTCACTCGTTCAGTTGTTTCTTCTTTCAGCTGATCCTTGACATTTGAATTCTCAGATTCCAACTTTATCATCTTATACTCTGCCAAAGAGTGCTTTTGTTCAAGCATCACATACCGGGTAGCACACGCTTGAATTGTTGCATCCTTTTGCTCCACGACCGCCTGCCGTTCTTCAGCCTGCTCTTCTAACTCATGAATACAATTTTGTTGTTCTACATTTCGATCATAAAGTTCTCCTAATAAATCGTCCTTAAGTTTCTCTTCTTCCTCACTCTCAGCTGCTACCTCTACGACTAACTCAGGTGCAACTATTAATTCTTCACTCACCACATGGATATCTCTAATATCTTCTTCGCCTGACATCACATTATCTTGGTTGGTGATTAGAGGTATCTCAACGGTCTCATTCACTCTGTTGTTAACATTTCCAGCTGCCATTCTTAAATACTGCCATAAAACAAGGGTTAATTAAAGAAATTGACATACCACATAATACCCCTATATTCTGACCGACCAATTAAACACAAATAAGCTTAGGTAGGACACACTAGCGAAGGATTTACTCGTCTCTCCCCTCCTAGTTCTATTCCCCAATCTCCGCCAGAAACTATATCCCTAAGCTCTGATACCAACTGTGACGCCCCTAAAATAGGTTCACACAACCCATTCTAAGTCGCCAAATACATGGTATAGAAACAACTACAAACTTCATTATTACAATTGTCGTGCAAAATACGACAACACATATACTGTGAGTTTAAATACTAATATTGTCTTCTAGACAATATCCAAACTCAAATAAGTCCTCATTACAATTATTGATACACTATTTTACAAAATAGTGAGGACTGCTAAAACAACTGTCTGGACCCATCACTCCACACCCCGACTAGTTCCCATTATATTCTCTCCTCCTGAGAAGAAAAATAGAACAAAAAGGAAAAGAGTGAGCTCTACTAGCCCAGTAAAGAATATTATGACTAAGATAATATAGAACAAATTATCGTTAGTCTTCAATAAATCAGATAAAATATAATGGACAACAAGTTTTAGATCAATATTCGCAGCGAAAATAACAATTCATTAGAAGAGTTAAGTAGAGAATGAAGTCTACTATCTTCTATGATTTAAAAGTCCATCTTAAATATTTTATCCCTGTATCATCAATCAATATACATCCTGAATCAAATTTTCATCTTTGCACTACGGGCCAAAGATATTCATTTGTATCACCAGTTTCTCATGTCCATGTCAACACCTGTCCATCTTTACACTACGGGCCAAAGATATTCATCAGGTAATCATTTATCTTTGCACTACAGGCCACAGATATTCAGTTATATCATCATTTAGGACTGAGAATGATGAAAAATATTTTAAATTAATGAATCCAGTGAAATAAAGGGACAAAGATTAGGGATTTGTACTTTAGATAATTCAAGTTCAAAAATACTCCATAATAAACCATAGTTGAGTAAAATTCAAAAATGAATATCAAAACATGGATACAATCAAAGATAATAACCATAATAGACATCTTGGAGAAAGAAGAGAAAATTTTATTTTTCTGTAAATAGTGTCGTATTCGTGAATAATGTCGTATATGTGAATAGTACGATATACGTGAATAGTAATCCTGACATAAAAGGTAGAAATTCTACAAAAAATCATACTTCGTGAATAGTACCATATTCGTGAATAGTATCGTATACGTGAATAGTACCGTATACGTGAATAGCAACCTCGACATAAAAAGGTAAAAATTTCATAATAAAATTCATACCAATATTTCGATATAATGATATTTAAAGAAATAACATCTCTTACGAAAAAAATAACATCTCTTACCTCAAAAGAATAGTACTTCTGACTGGAATATCGGATATAATATTGAAAGAAACTTGTACTGAATAGCAACTCTCAAACTATCTAAATACTCATAAAAATATGCTCGATATTATAGAGAGAGAAAACTTCTGATTTTGGTGTGATTTTTAATTCTAACTAAGCACCCTATTTATAGAAAAATGCCAGAACGCCAAAGCAGACTAAAATTTAATAAAATAATATTTTAATAAAAAATTTCACGCACAACTCTTGACCAAACTCAGCACACCAAAAGTGGGGCCCACTCATGTTTTTAATAAAAATATTTATTTTTAAAATTTCAATAATTCATAATAAATAGCTCTTTTATCAGAAAAAATATGAATTTTATGTCTATTTCATAGGAAATTTAATTCTCTACAACTTTGTAAAAGAAAGTTTTTCCAAATTCTAAATAGAAAATAACCGAAATCCACATACGAATGATTTTTAATACCTCCATTATGATAAAATACTGATAAAATTCCTCAGCATTAATTCTTTCATTTATATCCACATAAAATAAATATTTTCTTATCATATAAATCAATAATTAATTATTCACAAATAATATTACAGAATCACAATAATGATAACCAGGTCGTTTCCAAGAAAGAGGAGGCTTTTCGATAAGAATTTCTCATTACTGGCGTACAATTAGGTGACCAAATCCCTTTTCTAGACAGAACTTTCTTAGACATTGCCAATAATTCTATCTAATACTATTATTCAAATAATATAAATTATTGATCTGATAATAGAAAATACTGTGCAGTAACAATTATTGAAATAATAATATAAAATATCAACGTAGCAATTATTGAATCAATAAAATAAAATATTGAACAGTAATTACTGTAGCAATTTCTGAGTAGTGTCTTCTTACGTAAGAATCAATAATTCAAAAAAAATACTGTGCAATACTGTGTGTTACTGTGCAACCACACGTATTACTATACTTTAACCATCAGGTATTCTAACAGTGTTAAAGGTAACAACTACGCCGCTAATTATAATAACTCATTCTTGTCGTTTTCTTTATCCGACAGTTTTTCGTTATGGGGCCCACAAATGGTTGCGCCGTCGTATGAACATTCCCTGACAACAAGAATATTTTATAACCACTTGCTTATTTTGTAAAATTTACACATTTCACCAATAACCAAAATATTATATCAAATTAACACCTTATTATTTCAAAATAATGAATAGAGAAAATTCAATTTTATTTATAAAAAGTTGGGGTCTTACAATACGCTTCTTCAGAACTATTGTAGACATGATCCTTAGTTGTTGATCTCTCATAGTGTCATGTGTACTGTCCTTGCATAGGATACATTTGCCCACTATCTCTGCAAGGAACTCGAATTCTTTAGGAAACTTCTTTTTCTTCATGTCCTTCAGACTAGGGTTTTTTCTGCACTGCATAATTTTCTTAGCTTGTTCAGTATTGATCTTATCAAGGCTTTTTAGATCGAGGTCAGGAAAACCTAAGCATTGATTGATGTCAGGAGATTTTAGCTTCAGAATCTGACCTTTGACCTTGGTAAAAAGGGTTCCAGAATTTATGGTTGCTTTGAAGTGAAATGCTTTAACCAGGTCAACATATATTCGAGTGTTTGACTCAAGACATTCTGAGAATCCAACCTTCATCACAAGTTCGAGAATATCTCTGAACTTCTTCTCAGATTTTTCAAATGTCTTGGTTTCGAGCTAAATGCCAATGATTACTCGTCAATCTGCCATTTGAAGAGTTCGACATATATCGGTATTTGATTTTAGAATTCTTATGAGGGATAGTTGAATGCAATTTTGACGAAGCTCGAGAGATTTAATGGTTTCAGGCTTTGAAGACGATTTTAGGGTTTAAAAAAGGGAGGGAGAGAAGGTCGATAACTTTTGATAACTGTTTAGAGATTTTGAATTTGTCTTTATGACAGTTCCTTCTGACTCTACATAAGCTGTGATGTGTTAAAAAGCTATTAGTTGCACGATGCCCAGTAAGAAACTGTAACTTCCCATAAATTGATTAGTTTTTCATTTTTAATTTTCTTTTTAAGAAAATAAGCATTACTGACGTAGACTGATCGTTGACTTTTTCAGTACTTAGTGTAGCTTGATGAGTTAGCTATAGACTCTACGATTTTGGCAACTCAACGATCGTCTTCTGAGAGATGTTTCAGTGAGTGATTTGACAATAATCCTCATCTTGAAGTTGCCTAGCTTAGCCACTGATGCGCCCCAAGAGAGTTCGAGCGCTGAAATTCTGAGGTGAATTTTCAAGACGTCTTTCCAAACTGTATTCGTAACTTCCCTCCACACGATCTGAATATTTGGGCACGTGTCGAGTTCTGTCGAGCTCCATAATATTAAATTATGTGGAAAATCTGATCAATTTTTAGCTCCCTGCGAGCTAGTGTATCCTTTTGGGAAGACTGCGATCGTCGAGGCTACTCTACGATCGTTGAGTTTGTTGCTGATCATACTCTATGATCATTGTCTGAACTGATTCTTATGATGAGTTCTGACTAATCATTCCTTCTGGGTTATTAAGGTAACACAGGAAGGGCCAATCTATTAGAGTGAACTAAGGGTCAGGTTTGTCCCTGAGGCGCTTACCAGATGGAGAACTTTAGACATGATTAGTAATGATATCACATTTGATCTCTCTGCTGGGGAGTTCATCTATCAACTCTGGATATACATTGGTTTTTCGTGGTGTCCTCCTGCTCTTACACTATGATCAGATGTTTGATCGTAGGCATTCCATAATTTTGAGTTGAGTGGTTGATATGGTTATCAATGGCACGTTTTGAGACGTTCTTATGAATCTTCATTTGGTTCATCAGTCACAAAATTTTGGGACTTTATAATTGGTATATTGCGATTTAAGGTTGGCTTTTGTTCTTTATGAACTTGACAGAAGTGATTTTTGTAAGACCCCAGATTTTATGAATAAAATTTAAATTTCTCAAAATATTTTTTTTAATATTAAGGTGTAGATTTGATATAATGTTATAGTTGTGGGTAATATTTATAAATTTTATAAAGTAAGCAAGTTATTATAATATTCGATTGGTCGGAAAATATTTGTTTTAATAGGGAATATTCGTACGACGACACAATCATTGGTGGACCCCACAACGGAAGTATTGTCGTAGTTAGAAAACGACAGAATTATCATTTTATAAAAATAACGGCGAAAGTGTTACCGTTAAAACTGTTGAACTACTCGGTAGTAAAAGTACAGTAATACGCGTGGTTGCATAGTAGCACACGGTATTGATTATTGATGCTTACGTAAGAAGTCACTCAGTTATACTCAATTATTGCTACAGTAATTACTTTATCATATCTCTCATATTATTGATTCAATTATTGTCACAGTATCATCTGCATAATATGTTATATTATTAAATCAATAATTGAAACGACAAAGTTATTCATATTATTATTTGCATTATTGATAATGTCTAGAAGTTCTGTCAAGGAGAGGTTTGGTCACCTAATTGCGCGCTAGTAAGGAGAAATCCTTATTAGAAAGCCTCCTCTTTCCTGGGAACAACATGGTTGTTAAATATTGTGAATTATAATATTAATGATGAATAAGTTCGTGTTGATTAAAGATAAAATTGATAGTTCCATTGTGTTGGAATTATTAGTGTTAGTGAAAATCGATATTTATTTCGATAATAATTGATGTCTGGAAGTCATCGGGTAATTAATCGGATAAATGAGTAATTAATTCCTATTAATTCACATGCTTATAACTATATGTTCACATGTGTATACTATTGATTCACATGATTTACTATTTGGGGAGTTGGTGCAAGATTGATAATACTTTCATGACTAAGTTAAAAATGGAGGTATAGATGAAGGTACTATACTGTAATTCGTATTTTTACATGTCTAGAACTATTGATTCACATGATTTACTATTGATTCACATGATTTACTATTAGGGAAGGTGGTGCAAGTTTGATAATACTTGCAGGACTAAATTAAAAATAAAAGAAAAGAGGAATGTATTATACTGTAATATTCTGAGCCCCAAAACGTGCAATTATCGAAACTATATTTTCCTATAAATAGAAGCTCATTCCTTCATTATTTTTTACCAATTCACTAAAGCTATAGAGCAATTATTATAGAGAGAAATTATAGAGAGGAAGAAGAAGAGAAGTCTGCTACCTCACTATTCCAGTGTCCAGTTTTCTTTGAAGGTAAGGGGTATTTTTTCTTTCGTATTCATGAAGAGAGCTTCTGTTATTTCATTCTTTATTATTATATTGGAATAACCTGTCTATGCGAAGTACCGCATACATGGTGAAATTCTTCTGTTATTCCATTTTTTATTATTATGTTAGAATAACCTGTCTATGTGAAGTACCACATACATGGTGAAATTCTTCTGTTATTCAATTCTTTATTATTCTGTTGGAATATTCTGTCTGTGCGGTTTACGCATGACCTGGTTTCATTCTTTATTATTCTGTTGAAATATCCTGTCTGTGCGTATTACGCATGACTTGGTTCTATTATTTATTATTCTGTTGGGAATAACCTGTCTGTGCGGTCTATCGCATGCTTGGTGAATTCTTTTGTTATTCTATTCATTATTATTCTGTTGGAATAACCTATCTGTGTGGACTACTGCATGCATGGTGAATGATCCTATGTATTCATTCTTTATTAAATTATGGAAATGATCTATCTACGTGGATTACCGCATAGCAGGTGAAAATCCATTTGCAGTTTTGTATATTCTATTATACTCGTGTGAGATATCATTTCTTTTGTACTCGTCATGAAATATCATTTTATTTGGTATTTTATTTACGAGTTACTATTCACGTGTTACTATTTACCCGATTACTATTCACTCTAGTATTATTCACTCGGGTATTCGGGACACTTTTCGTGTCAGAGTACTATTCACGAGTTACTATTCACGGGTTACTATTCACCCGATTACTATTCACCCGAATATTATTTACTCGGGTATTTGAGGTACTTTTCATGTCTGGGTACTATTCACGAGGTACTATTCTCGAAGTACTATTCACAGGGTACTATTCATGGGATACTATTTACCGGAAAAATATATTTCTTTTCTGTCCAAATTATTTTTGGTACATGAATATTATTCTTGAATTTTACTCCACAAAACAGTATCATGTTGACAATTTGGACGTTATTGATTTCTGAATAAATTAAATTATAAATCATTAAAATTTATCCTTGAACTTGTTTTATTGAATTATTATGTCATTGTCATCATCCTCATGCTTATATTGTGATGAAAGTCATCTTTGGCTTACGTTCATAGATGGACTTGGTATGATTATGACCAGGGATTATTCGGTATAATCATGACCGTAATATAACGAATGATGTGGTAAAAGTCCTCATTGGCCTATAGTTCATTGATGGACAGTTGTTGGTATGATTATGACCAGGGATTATTCGGTATAGCCATGACCATTGATGATTTAATGAATATCCTTGGCCCGTAGTGCAGGGATGATTCGATGATGTGGTTTATTTATTAAGCTGAGTCTTAACGATAAAATTGATGATAAATTGTTTAAATCATAGAAGATAGTAGATATCATGCTCTATTTGACTCTTCTAATGGATTGCTTATTCCGCTGCAGTTGTTGATCTAAAACTTGTTGTCTATTATATTCTATCAGTTGTTATACTGTTGAAGGCTAAGGATAATTTATTCTGCATTATCTTAGTCATAATATTTCTTATTGGGCTAGTTGAGTTCACCCTTTCTTTCACTGTTCTCTTCAGAAAATGAGAATATAGCTGGGACGAGTCGGGAAACGGATTGACGGTTCAGATGGTTGTTTTAGTAGTCCTCACTATTCTATAAAATAGTGTGACAATAAATGTAATGAGGACTCAATTGAGTGTGGATATTGTCTAGATGACAATATTCTTATTAAAACTCTTAGATTATGTTTTGTCATATGTTACACGACAGTTGTATAATTAAGTTATATTTAAATTTTATACCATGTATCTGGCGACCCAAGATGGGTGATGTATACCTATTTTGGGGGCGTCACAGTTTTGATGATCGTGGTGTCGTTGATAGGCATGCACCATGATTGACTTTTCTTCTGAGCTTATCTTAGATCTTCTGCCAAGAATTCCACTTCTTCATTTTTACTCCCTGAACCTTATCATTTCCATATCTCTCATTGTTCTTCTATACTCTTCCCTTCAAGGTTGTGTTCTTTCTTCAGAATCAACCTCGACTGTTGTCAGGCTGGGAGTGCTTCATAGTGCATTTCTGATACTTTTAATGTTACTATTCTTTAACAGATCACTGCTCCCCCATAGTTGATACTATCTTCTTAGAGAGGTATGAGTTCTTCTTCTTCATGTGTATCAAAAGACAGCCTTGCATAGCTCTTTCTGACTGGAATCATTACTATCATTTAAACCTCCTTAGATCATAGAAATAGATATCTTCAGAATTGATCACTCTACGATTGTTGACAGAACTACGAATGTAGTCTTCTTTGACAGATTGCACTCGTGGAGTTCTGCTACCATAATGAGTTCTTCATGATTAATGCTCGATTATCCTCTGATGTGAAATTTCTCGAGGATTCTTCTTAGATGATATATTTTACATGAATGAGAATATAAGACCCTTTTCATCTTAGCATGAATGGTTTGCTTCCATTTGGAGATCAGCAGTCATGTGAGCTTTATTCATGTTAGCTCAACAAAGAGTGATTTTGTCAAGAACATTTCAAAAATGTCTTAAGCCTCTAGCTGGTTGAATCTTCTTGACTGTAGTCATCTGTTTCAGCATTCCTTAGTGTGGTCAGATAGACCAAGTACCTGCAGGTTAGATAAATTTTTATTTTTGGTACCCATGGTTAAATGGGTCCTGCTAGGTTAGTTTCCAAAATCCCTATTCCTCATATATTTGAATTTTCATCACATTGGTCATCAACAATCATATTCATACATGTATCCAATTTAGATATGACATTTTAAAATGAATGATGATGAGTGTGTGTAAGATTAACCATTTTAAAAGGACACCCTTTTTCTTTGATGGTTTCATCATTTACTTGGTTATGTTCGCAGATTTTAAATGTTCACAGAGTGAGAATCAGCTCTATCACTTATTTATATCTGGTTGATTCATGGAGGTGATCAATTTCTACGAATTTTCAAGATACTCTTATCGACGTGATCATACTCTATGTATTATCAAAAACCTAGTACATACATACTAACCCTTCAGCAAGGATTGCTCCACTTAAGATTAATTAAATCTTGATATGCTTATGACATATTTTAAACTTCTTTCAAGATGTTATCTTCAACCTACAACTTGGATGGAGAGAAAGTTTGTTTGCAGTTGAGTTTCCAACCTTAGTGTACTTTCTCTCTTCCCCTTTTTAGGAAGAGTATGGTCTCTTGATAGAATACTGTAATAGTACATAAGGTGATGCAACATGATGTACACATTTATAATAATGAGGAACCGTACCTTTCCACTGTTAGTTTCTTGACAGTCATTTATCTTAATATAATGAGGTTAAGCATTGATGTGCATATTTTTACATTCATTTCTGACAGCTTGTTACTCCAGTTGTCCTTCGATCAATCAGTCATAGTCTTGAAGATGTAAGCTAGAAAAATCTTGGCATTCTTAGTTCTTTGACACCCTTAAACCTCAAGGTTCACATCCAGCTGCTTTCATCTTTCAGACTGGTGGATGCTTGACTCTTTGTTGTTGATGCTCCTTGACCTCCCATCTCTGGTCTTCAGACTACGAGATTGACTGTGGACATGGATTGGTCTTGTTGCTATGGCATTTAAGAAAATGGACCAATCTGAGCATCTTCAGGTGTATATACACATTTATATGTACACATTATTTCCAACTATCAGACTCAAAGCGATTAGCTTTTGAATATAACATGAGAACAAGCTTTGATACCAATTGTTAGTTCTCAGTAGGCACACAATAGATCTAGAATGGGGGGTTGAATAGATCCTTTTTGATTTTAAATACTTTTCATGTTTATTTTGTATTGCTAATGAATTAACATATCACAAACATAAGAATCTTTTCAAACGCAACGGAATAAATAAAAGATCCCCTTCATATATATATTCATAAACATAAATACATTGTTCATGGAGTTAGTTAAGTTGTAAGTAGTTAATACATACATAGAAGTTATAGCAATTAGGTATATAATGTAAATGACAGAAAGTAAATGACTAAATGTAAAAGACATAAGGGATGTTAAGTGGGTCAGAGACTCAAGCTCCTAATCCATTCTTCTGCTTCAATAAGCAGGAATTCCACTAAGGAAGGGTAGCACCCTGAATCACTAAGATTCCTTCAAGCCCAGCAGCCTTGGAACTTCAGTTCACTAAGAACACTTCAAGCCCAGCAGGCTTGGAACTTCATTTAGTCCCTCTGAACATGGACCTCTTAGGCCCTGGCTACTTGTTGTTGTTGTAGTTGTTGTTGGTGCTTTGCTGCTAAGATGTCTTGAAGCTTGAACATCTTTTGTACTTAGCAGCTTGACGTGGTCCTCTTTGCTTTCTGTGTAGAGTCTAGACCACCTCTTCTCTATTGTAGCTAATCTTCATACTGTTCATCCCATCTTCTTCCGATGTCAACTGTGCACCATCACCATTTAGGTTTGCTAAGTATTTGAGCTTTTGGTAGACTTTGTCTGACACTTAGCATTCCCTGAACCCTTCTTGAATGGTATGCATATATGGTTATGCATCTGTTCTGTTTAAGCTTTTGGTTTATATTGATTCGTAGAGTGGCTCTCTTAATCTTCTTTGTGCTCTGCCACTTTTCTAAATGCTATCTTCTTGGCCTTCTCAGCTCTCAGCTTTGCTGCCACCTTCAGTGGCATTCTCTTCCTTGTTGAGTGAAGCTTTAGTCTAGTCAAGTTCTTCTTCAATCTGCTTCACTTCCACCTTTGTAGTCTCACTGCTACTGAGACTTGTTCTGTTCAATTCTGGTGGAACTCGTAGAGTCAACAATATAGCATTCCAACAACTCAATGATTCTTCAACTCAGCAACTCTTAATCTTTGAAGCTCTAGCTGATATATGCTCCTCCACAATCTTCCCGTTGGAATATAGTCGTTGGGAGTTATTTGAATTACTTTGCAGATCTCGAGTTATTTGTTGCAGACTATAGATATGACATGACATTCCCTTTTTCCATTTTTTTGACACTGCAGTCTACTATTTCACCTACCCCATCAGAGATGTCACTTTGGTGTGTCAGGCAGGTAGTCATCTTTATTTCTTCTTTTTGATTCCTCGATCAGAATATCAGGAATTATCCTTTTGCATCAATGCTCTCAATTAGCAACGTTCGAATATCAGTCTTCAGATTAAACTGTTGCCAATGCTTCAATCTTCAGATGATCGAACTCTACGATTCTGATGCAGATGTTTTTGGACCAGATCGTAGTGTGACTTGTTGAATGTTTCTCAGACTGGTTGAGACAACACTACGATTCTGAAGAGTGATCATTGGATCTTCAATATAGAACATCTCTTCCTTCTCTTGTGCAGTGCTTTAACACTTCTGTTTACCTTAACTAATATCAGGAACTGATAGCTTGACTTCTTGTTTTGGCCTCTTCTGAATAGCAAGACACATTAGATTTGTGGCATGCCCAACTCTCTTTCTCCTTGTGATCTCCTGTTCACTTATCATCAATGGTCTGACCCATGCTTAATCATTTTAGCCTTGTTCTTTATAAGCTGACCAGTATCTCTGTGTAAACTACATCGGTTCCTGCTTTGTTTGGCAAACACTACAATCCTGGTTAATCACAAGATCGTTATCTTGTTCTCTTGACAGCTACTGCACTTGCTGACTTTCTTTAGTCAATCACTTTTACTGAAGTCTTCTTCTGATCGACTTGTGGAAGAATTCATCTTGAATGGCTTCATAACTCAATCTGGATGTTTATTGGGTTGGCGCTTAGATCTTCTGTTAGCTTGCATGTCATTCGTTGAGTGCTCTCTGATTTTCTTCTGGTGGAATGTATCTTTACAACTAAGACCAGAGGCTTCATACTTTAGATATTCTGAGAGTGCTCATTTTTTGAGAATCTTGTTAACTCTACGATTCTGCCTTGGCGTTGTGAGCACCTCTGTTGAAACCTTAGTTCTACAGACTACGATTTAGCTTTGATTCTGCAGACACTATAATCCCGAGATTAGATCTTGACAGACTACGATTTCTGTCCTTATGCTTGTTGTCCTCGTCTGATCTAGCTCGACTGCGATTTCTGCCTCTAATATGATCAGTAGACTCCACTACTTCAAGTGTGACCTATGATTCTTGACTTGGCTCTGGCAGATGCTCGGTCGTCTCTTAGACAGGCTGTCTCTATAATTCTGAACATGACTTCCTTAGCATACTACGGTTCTGAGAAAGTTCTTCTCGACACACTACGATCCTTTTTTGTCTCTCCTGGCAGACTACGAACTCCGAGATCTAATTTTTTGTAGACTACTGTAAACACTCAAAATTTTCTTTTCCTGTTACTAACTATGCAAGAGGGCAAAAATGTCTTTTTCACACTCCAGAGGTAACCCTGGAGAACCACAACATCAATTCTCACCCCGGAGATAGCCCCGGGAGATCCAGTTTCCAACCCCGGAGATCACCCTGGAAATTCAATTTCTAACCCCAGAGAGAACCTCGGGAAAATCAGTTCTAACCTCAAAGATAACCCCAGAGGATCAAGTTTGAAGCCTGGAGATAACCCCAGGAGGTCAAGACATCCTCAGAGATAGCCTTGAGGACATTCAAAGTCAACATCAAGTCAACCTCAGAGATAACCCTGATAAAAGACTGCTACAACTGCGCGAAAACCGGGGATAACCCTGGGAGGGAAAAAATGGTCATTTTGCCAACTCAACTTCAACTCAAATCAAATCAACTCATTTCAACTCAAAATGCTTAATTAGAAGTCCCACAAGAACCATATCTTAACTTTCGAGCGCAACCTACACAAAATGGCTCATCGGATTGCTTGACGAAAACTCGAAAATGCTATTTTGGTCACGGACCCATCTTCCCAAAATCAAAAAATGGCAAATCCTATGTCATTGTGTAGCTCTCAGAAAGAGCTTTCCGGAATGGTATGGCACGCTTCCATCGGACTCCCGGATTGAAAGTTATGAACAACTGAGCGAACAACGCGTTGTCTGAGTGTACGTACTTCGACACGACGGGACCCACACTGCCCGGGGCACCCCGAGCAGCCGTAGGTACATTTACTGCTGCCACAGGTACACCTGCGGCACCCCTCTCTATAAATAGAGGGCTTGGGGTGGCCATATTTGAAAGAGAAAAGGCGAGGAATCCCTGTCCAATTTGCTTTGTACACACTATAAGCTGAGTGCTTTCTCATTATAAACACTTGTAAGCTCATATATAGCTACTTTTCTACCGGCGGGAGCGAATGTTCATCCACTTAAAGCTATTGAAGTCTTCTTTGGCAGTCCACTGTAAGACTTCTTACACACTTTAAAGCCTTTCTCTTCATCTTTGCACACATTGTTCTTCACGTTGAGAGTCGTGTTGTGTGTGTTTGCCCGGACTTCGGTCCGTGGCTTTTATTTCTTTTGTATATATATATATATATATATATATATATATATATATGTATATATATATATATACGAAAGTAATTAAACGCTCCAGACATAAGTCTGCTCAATCGAGACATAACTCGATAATGTTAGTCCATATATAAATATATATATAAATATATATATATATATATATATATATATATATATAAACTGTGTGTCGAACTATGTTCATTGAGCCTGGATTTCACATCCGGTGCGTTTACTGCTTTAATAAATATATATATCTTTATACTGTTGTCGGACTTTGTTCGATGAGCCTGGATTTTATATTCGGTGCGTTTACCTGCTTTTATATATATATATATATATATATATATATATATATATATATATATATATATATTTTACATTTCGTCCCGCCTGAAGTTTACTTCGTGGCGGTTGACCGTTTTTACAGCTTTCTGTATATTTCGTCCCGCCAAGAGTTTCCTCCGTGGCGGTTGGTCACTTTTACAGCTTTATTTACATTTCTAATCCTTCATGGAGGTGCTTCGTGGTGGTTGATCATGTCAATATATATATATATATATATATATATATATATATATATATATATATATATATATTTACCTCTTTTATATATTTATATTTTCGATCCCCCATGGAGGTGCTTCGTGGTGGTTGATCATGCCTGTATATATATATATATATATATATATATATATATATATATATATATATATATATATATATATATATATATATATTTACAGCTTTTATATATATACATGCTTACTGCGTTTATATCAATTGCGTCATCATGTGAGCATAGGAATCATGTGATCACAGATTCAGTCTACTGAATCTAGATTCAGTTCCCGTGATGGACATTTTCAGCTGTAAGCAGCTTGTAAATTTATTCACGGTGTTTGGATTTCCTCAGATGATTTTCATACCCGTGAGGAGTTCGGCACTGCTTTGTACATTATTTTCTCGAAGATGCTTCGCATCTCAAAAATAAAAGCAATCAAGCCGAACACCTAATAATAAAATGGAAGTATCAAAGGCCTCAATTACTATTGAGCACAAGGGTTTGAAAAAACCTCTTTTATAAAACCTCATTGCTATATCTTGTTTAAAACTGAATTTTTACAGAAATTCAAATCCTTTGTATATAGGTGTGAACGAGGCGTAGCACTACTTCCAAATAAAAGCACATTGACCCACACACACACACACACACATACATTCATATAACAGTTTCTTGAAAATTGGCGGTCACCGTGGTAACACGAATGTCAGGGGGTGCCTAACACCTTCCCTCCGCATAAGCAAGTCCCCAGACCCTAATGAATCTCGGTTTCACCGACCCGTTTAGCAGTGTCACATCACGGGGTCAATGTACAAACCTTTTCTCGGTTGTGTTGGTACAACCAGTTAAAAAACCAACTGGTGACTCTTATAGTCCAATCGTCGACATTATACATGTCGGACCTTTTTCACTTGTTTTTTCAAACAAATCTCACCTAACATGAGAACACAAAAGAACAAAAATAGAAAAGGGACAAATAAAAACCCCGACGTCGACAGGTGGCGACTCTGATGGGGACTCCAATAAGAGGACTTAAGCCGCTATTGCAAGCTTTTCAAAATTGTTATATGCTTGTGTGTGGATGTTGCATTTACATTTATGATGAATGTGTACAAATGCATATCTTTACTGCGATTAGTGCTTTACACTATATCTGCCAGTGATATTAGTGCTTCGCACATGTCACGCGATGTATGTGAATGCATGTTGTGTGGTCCCTCCACCAGGAGGTATCCTATTGGTGTTTGATTACTGGACTCGTACGAAGACTAATTCTAACGAGGCTCAGAAAAGGCAGCACCCAAATTCGCTCCAGTTGAAAGACCGGATTAACTTCCCGTCAAGTAAATTACGATGATTTGGGAACCGTCATACCGAAAAATAGCTGGAGTAACCTAAGATAGGTCAGCCTCTGATAAACCAAACGCGAAGGAAAGTCTCTTCATACCTTCCATTTTCAATTACTGGTAATTTCATTCCATGTCAAATCATTCTAATGGAAAATATGAAGGAATATGTGTACATACATAAAACCTGACATATTATGCTAACACTTGTTTCGCAGGACAACACTCCTATAACGGACACATTCTAACATGTAAATTATTTTCCTTAAATACTAAACTACATAAGTCTTTTTGTAGGGAAGCAATCGGTCCCGTTACCCGTTTAAAGTCCAAAAAGGCACTAAGCCCACAGTCAGACATGGCTACAAGTGCCCAACCTGATCCTACTCCTGTTTCCCGAGAGGAGTTCGAAGGACTAAGGAATCAGATAGCAGAATTGGTTGTCTTTTTAAAAGAACAAAGTAAAAATACTCAGGGCCAAACAATGGCTACTCAACCAGAGTCATTCACACCAGGGGGCAGTCAGGGTATTGGCAAAAAGATGGAAACCCAAATACATGAACCTTATTACAATAAAGGAACCAACAAAACCCCTGAAATCACAAAACTCAAGGATGATCGAGAAACTGGGGATATAAGAAAGAAAGTCCAACAAATGGAGGAAACCATCCGATCAATCAAAGGGATTGAAAACTATTAAAGTGTCACCTATTCATATCTCTGCATATTTCCAGGGGCTCGATATCCTGACAAATTCAAAATCCCAGAGTTTAAAAAGTTCAATGGGGCAGGCGATCCCTATACGCACCTAAAAGTGTACATTGGCGAACTGGGGTCTTATGCTGAAGATGAAAGCCTCAAAATGCAACTTTTTCAAAGAAGTCTCACTGGAGAGGCTAAAGACTGGTATGCCCGACTTGACAATGCCAAAATCCACAACTGGGAAGAATTGGCCCACGGCTTTCTAAATCAGTACAGTTTTCAGTCACAAATGGCATCGGATCGATACCAAGTGACTAAAGTCAAAAAGCAAAATACTGAATCTTTCCGAGAATATGCCCAAAGGTGGAGACATCTAGCAGCGCAAGTCATTCCATCAATGACAGAAACTGAGATGGTAATGACATTTATTGATATCCAAAAGGCTCCGTACTACAAAAGGATCCTAGCAGGCATAGGAAAGCCATTCTCAGAAATGATCAAACATGGCGAAATGGCAGAGATGGGCCTGAAGGAAGGCAAGATTAAAGACTTCACTGTCTTGGAAGCAGTCGCCAAGCATATACAGACTGGCAAGTATGCGAGCGATCCCAAGGGTGTACCCGATAAAGGCAATGAAGATGTATCCCTTGTTGTACACTGGCAAGCTAGGAGACTAACCTACAGTCCCCTCATCTGAAAAATGCAAGACAATCTACCATCTCAACAATAGGCTGCATTAAACCAATGCCCAGACAGGAAAAGAAAATTTGAAAGATCGAAAAATCGGGTATTCACTCCACTGGGCGATTCCCTTGAACATGTGTGGCGATATTAATGGATCATAAGAAAATTACCGAATTAGCCCCACCTCTAGAACCAGGGAGCAAAAGATACAATCCAAGCCAAAGATGTGCTTACCACTCAGGGTCTCCACGATACGATACACAAGATTGTTGATCTTTAAAGCATAAATTTCAAAATCTGATCGAAAGTGGAAGTATTGTGGTCCAACCCGATCAACAAAATGTCAACACCAGCCCTCCGTTGCAGCGTGATACGGAGGAAGTAAACATGATCGGGTCAGGAAGCGCTGAAATGTATCCAAATCGTAAGTACATACGAAGGGTAGAGGAATACCCCCAAAGGCACAGAACAAATGTCCTAGAGTGGAAAAACTCAGAGGAAGGTATGCCAATAATGCAAAAATTAGAGACGATCCAGAATCAAGTAAATCTGCTGGCTAAGCTGATAGTGCGCCAACATCAGGAAACGAGGTAGTTTTTCACTCAACTATCAGAAAGACAAGAGAAAAAGGAAGTTAATCACAATGCAAGCCCATATCTCTCCATGATGAGCCAGCTAAATAAAGAAGATCAAAGCAGGCTGAAAGTACAAGAAAAGGGGGATGATAAATGTGCTAGAAGATCTCGCCAGCGAAAAAATCGCTCAAGGGAATGCGAATTCTCAAAGATGAAAGATCAAACAACCTCCCAAAGAGCCCAAAAATTCACCCCTCTAAGCAAATCAAATGAAGAAATGCTACACTTTTTGATAAGCGAAGGATGGATTACTGAGTTCTGCCTCCTATAAATCCCAAGATAAAGAGTTATGATTCCACTAAGATATGTCTCTACCATTCTAACTCACTTGGACATACGACTAAAGAATACTGGTCTTTGCGACATAAAATCCAGGATCTCATTGAAAATGGAGAGCTGGAGATAGAATTTCCCATGACCAAAAAAGGCGAAAAGGAAATAAAAAGCTTAAGATGTCCATTCGAGACAGGTAGTTCAAATGAGGTGAAGGCTATGAGCGATAATTTTGCCAGAACACAAGGTGGATTGATCCTAATGCAAGTAATGACAGAGGAGACAAAGGGCAAATCCTATGTCATTGTGTAGCTCTCGGAAAGAGCTTTTCGGAATGGTATGACACGCTTCCATTAGACTCCCGAATTGAAAGTTATGAACGACCGAGCGAATAATGCGTTGTCTGAGTGTACGTACTTCGACACGGTGGGACCCACACTACCCGGGGCACCCCGGGCAGTCGTAGGTACACTTGCTGCTGCCGTAAGTACACCTGCGGCACCCCCCTCTATAAATAGAGGGCTTGGGGTGGCCATATTTGAAAGAGAAAAGGTGAGAAAGCCCTGTCCAATTTGCTTTGTACACACTATAAGCTGAGTGCTTTCTCATTTTAAATACTTGTAAGCTCATATATAGCTACTTTTCTACCAGCGGGAACCGAGTGTTCATCCACTTAAAGCTATTGAAGTTTTTTTGGCAGTCCACTGTAAGCCTTCTTACACACTTTAAAGCCTTTCTCTTCATCTTTGCACACACTGTTCTTCACGTTGAGAGTCGTGTTTTGTGTGTTTGCCCAGACTTCGGTTCGTGGTTTTTATTTCTTTCGTATATATATATATATATATATATATATATATATATATATATATATATATATATATATATACTTATATATATGAACTGTGTGTCGAACTCTGTTCAATGAGCCTAGACTCACGTCTGGAGCGTTTAATTGCTTTTGTATATATACACACACACACACACACTTATATATATAAACTGTGTGTTGAACTATGTTTGATGAGCTTGGATTTCACATCCGGTGCATTTACTACTTTAATATATATATATATATATATATATATATATATATATATTTATATTTCGTCCCGCCTGGAGTTTACTTCGTGGTGGTTGACCGTTTTTACAGCTTTCTGTACATTTCGTCCCGCCTGGAGTTTTCTCCGTGGCGATTGATCGCTTTTATAGCTTTATTTATATTTCTGATCCTCCATGGAGGTGCTTCGTGGTAGTTGATCATGTCAATATATATATATATATATATATATATATATATATCGCTTTTATATATTTACATTTCTGATCCCCAATGGAGGTGCTTCGTGGTGGTTGATCATGTCTGTATATATATATTTACAGCTTTTATATATATACATGCTTACTGCGTTTATATCAATTGCGTCATCATGTGAGCATAGGAATCATGTGATCACAGATTCAGTCTACTGAATCTAGATTCGGTTCCCGTGATGGACATTTTCAGCTATAAGCAGCTTGTAAATTTATTCGTGGTGTTTAGATTTCCTCAGATGGTTTTCATACCCATGAAGAGTTCGGCACTGCTTTGTACATTATTTTCATCTCGAAAATAAAAGTAATCAAGCCGAACACCTAATAATAAAATGGAAGTATCAAAGGCCTCAATTACTATTAAGCACAAGGGTTTGAAAAAATCTCTTTTATAAAACCTCATTGCTATATCTTGTTTAAAACTGATTTTTTACAGAAATTCAAACCCTTTGTATATAGGTGCGAACGAGGCATAGCACTACTTCCAAATAAAAGTACATTGACCCACACACACATTCATATAATAGTTTCTTAAAAAGTGGCGGTCACCATGGTAACACGGATGTCGGGGGGTGCCTAGCACCTTCCCTCCGCATAAGCAAGTCCCCAGACCCTAATGAATCTCGGTTTCACCGACCCGTTTAGCAGTATCACATCACGGGGTCAATGTACAAACCTTTTCTCAGTTGTGTTGGTACAACCAGTTAAAAAACTAACTGACGACTCTTATAGTCCAATCGTTGAGATTATACATGTCAGACCTTTTTCACTTATTTTTTCAAACAAATCTGACCTAACATGAGAACACAAAAGAACAAGAATAGAAAAAGGACAAATAAAAATCCCGACGTCAACAACTATGATTTCGCCTTGATAGTTCTTGAGTTTTCCTTGATTCTTCTGGTAGACTACAATGTTGGTGCAGTGTTCGACGATCAAGCATGCCTATCTATTACATTCTACGATCAACCTAACACGCTTGATCTTTCTGTATTTATAGTCCTTGTACATAATTTCTTTTTAAGGACTTTACAAAGATGTTTTGCTTCTGTAGGATCAACCTAACATGTTTTATTAATTCATTCTAAGTCCTTGTACATATATTCATATTATCTATCAAAGGACTTTACATCATTCCTTAATACAAGCATACTTGAATATTCATTCATTTATATCATAATCAAATTATATATAAATAGGAATAACATTCTCAGGTATATTCCTAACACTTCTGACTTTTGCTCCTTGGACGATTGGAATACTCTTCAGCTCTCCTTCTCTTGTTGACTTTGTCTCTCCATGCATTGTCTTCCATCTCACTTTGACTTATTTGTTCTCCATGATCGTGTCTGTTCATGAATGTAGGATCTCCAACTGGCATGTTTAGACCAGTAGTGGTTACTCCTTGTGAGCTAGGAGATGGCCTTCGACTCCTTAGTGGTTGTGCCATTAGAATTGGTTGGCGCTGCTGCTGTTCAGATCATGGAGTCTGATGGCGATGCTGTCTTGAGGGAGGGCTCCTTGAAGATTGAGCAATGAGTTTGCCTCTGCCCTTGCCTTTCTCTCCTTCCCCTTTATCCTCCCCCTTTATGTCAACATCAAGGGTTCTTTAGACAATCGATTCATGCCTTGGACCAGCTCGTGGAGCTGATTCCTAGATTGAGCAATGTCTTCTCGATTTTCTTGGACCAGAGAATCAGTTTGAGATTCCTTCTTTTGTAGAATAGCTAAGCCAGTTTCTGTTTCTTTCATTTGACCCATGGAAATTGCTTGGAATTCTTTCATTTAGGTTTGTAGACTTGTAAGACTTTCCATCGTAAGAGTATTTTGGGATTCCTGAGTCTTTTGCAGAAGGAGAACTGCTTCCTTGTGTTTTTTGGCAGCCTGAAAGTGAATTTGATCCCTTTCATTGATACTCTGGATCATTTCTTTGATGATCTCCCTAAGCTTCTTTGTAAGCTCAGTACTTAGATTGCTGGGGAGGGTGTTGGCAGCATCGATCAAATGAGTCAGCCTCATATGAACAAGGTCTGAGTGAACTTCAAGATCTTCTTGAATATCCTTGGTCACCTTCTGGGATACATTAGACAGCTCTATTTTGGTAGGAAGATCTGAGATTAGCTCAAGAAGTTGTAGAGTATTTGGAGGAGAGGCTCTAGTATATTGATCTTACAGATTGTAGAGAATAAGATCAAGATCAAAATAGTTATTGGTTGATGAGGAAGGAATATCTGATGGAGGAGCAGGTGTGTGAGGTTGAGTTTCAGGAGGAGGTGACTCTATGATTGGAGTAGGATCAATATTCGTAGAGTGAGAGATTATAGGAGACTGGATTAATACAAAATTAGGCATATTTGGTTCATCAGATACAGAATGTTGGGACTCTGTAACTGAAAATTGATTTAGTGGATGAAGTATCACTTCCAACTATCTTGGCAATTCATAGAATTAGTTGAAGGTTGATGGTGGACAGTGACTAACCCTGAAAGAGATGGAAATAGATTGTACCTCACGCCTGTTTTCTGAAGAGGGATCGTTAGTGATCAACTTTTGGGTAAAAGTGAGGTTGCCTGGGAATCCATAAGCTAGCATAGAGATTACTGGATAAGCTTTGAAGGTCTAGAACATGTGATCTCAGGAGTTGAGGATATGGGCTCTGTGAAAGGGCATCATAGGTAAATAGCAGAACAGTTGATTGTAGTTGGCTCTCCTATACCTATTCTAGCCTATTGCGATAATCTCAACTTCGTTATCCTCTTCTTCTTCCCGGTCTTCATTTGAAATTTCCACTACATCAATTATCTCCACTTCGCTCCTTTGTTCTTCTGCTCTCTCCACCTCCATAACTTCAATCCTTTCCATTTCCATAGTTTTTGAAGCTAAGATCTCTTGAGGGACTGAGGGAGGTTCATGATAATCTCTTGGCAATTCCTCCTCAACTGTAGCCTTCTCTGACACAGGGACTTCGTGAGGCTCCCCCTCAATTTGATCATCCATTTGAACTTCAAGCAATTCCCCCTCAGCTGGAGCATTCTCTAGTGCATTAACTTCAGGAAGCTCCCCCTCAACCCAAGCTATATTTTCCTTAATAGCTTTGGGCAGCTCTTTCTCCACAGCTATTCTTCTGTCTTCCTCCTTTAAGACTTCTTCATTAACAAGAATGTATTTCTTGACGAGTTTTCTCTTTGTTCTCTTAGGCTGAGCCACAACTTCATCACTCTCTTCTGTGACGACCCAGAAATTCGGGTTGTCCAGAATTTAGGTTTAAAGAATTAGTTATTAATAAAACTAAATTTTATTAATACTATTTTGTGCTATGTGTTTATTAATCGTTCTATAACCTAGGATGATTATAAGTCGGGAGTATTCTGGCTATGAGCTAGATTGAGCGAATAAGAATTTTCAAGACGAAAACGAAAGTTTTCTGGGAACAAAATATTTTCGGGGAAAAAGACGAAATAGGCACTATTCATCCATTTCTGCTCAAAGATTTATTTTGAAATTTCGAGAAGTTATAGATTACGTTTAATTCTGAGACGTGATGGAATATTCAATAATATTTCAGTTATGGCAAAAACAAAGTTTTCGCCTACGGACTCAAAACCTAAGGGTTAGGAACGTGAGTTTCGAGAATTTTATGATCACGTATAATAATTAGGGTTATTATGCTTAAGAGATATGAGTATGATATGAAGTATTATACGAGGATAGTACGAAGATTATTATGACATATAATACGAATATCATACGAATAATATACGAAGAGATTACGAGAATACGAGAATGAGATGCGTAGAATACGATTATTTTTAATGGCTAAGTAAAGGATAAGTTAAGTAATGATTAAGTAAACTTAATAGCTAAGTAAAGTGCTTATGCTTAAAGGTTAAGTAAACTTAAGAGTTAAGCAAACTTAAAGGCTAAACAAACTTAATGAGTAAGTAAACTTGATGGTTAAGAAGACTTAATGGCTAAGTAAACTTGGTGGCTAAGTAAACTCAGGCCTTAAGTAATGAATAGTAAGGAGGTTAAGGGGGGCGAAATGACCAAAATACCCTTAGCTTGGAAATTCTATAAATAGTAAGCTTAATTCATTTAAATTGGATTTTGAAAATCCTACACCTTTGAGAGAGAGAGAGAGGGTTCGGATGAAGAGGGAGGAGGAAGATCATGAGCATGAATAATCGGATCGAAGTATTCGTGAAATAGAAAAGCTTGCAAATCGCCGGCTTTGTCTAGCGGAAGAAAAATAAAGAAGAACGGTAATCCAAAACCTAGTCTTTTATAAATTTTCTTTAAGTTTTTATGTTTAAAAACATAACTTAATGATAATAAGAAGTAGATGATGTTAGGATTGATTTCATATGGTTGAAATCATGAGAAATAAAGAAAATAAGAATTTAAAGTTTAGTAAATAAATTTCTTAAGGGAGTATAAGATTCGTAATGAATTTGAACGATCCGAGTGGGTTATATGAATAAGTAGGTGAAATAAGTAAGGAATAATGTTCTATAACATCAAATTCCAATAAAAAGTGGAATCGTAATCCAAAATATCGATTAAAACGAAGAACAGGAAGAACGTTGTTGACGGACAAATTTAAAACCATCGTAGGATAATTGTTGTTGATGGACAAGTTTAAAACCATCGTGTATAACTTAGTTGCATACTGCTTGATTAGGATCGGTAGAAACGTTCATGAAGAACGGATTAAAACTTAGCTATAACGAAGTTATGGCGAAATTTCGTAAAAGACGAACGAGAATTAGAAAGTTAGTAAATGAACCCTAATGTGTAGGGTTTCATAAGAAAGTAAGGGAACATAGAAAACGTGAGTCGTGGACTCAAGAACGAACGAGTTCCGAGTTCGGATGACCGAATTACGGACGAACGAACAAAGAGCGTTAAAAGTGTAAAAATGAATAAAGGGTGAAGATCAAGCCAATCGAATGGCACGTTATCGGATTTAGAATGAAGTTCTATCTGAGAGGTATTAAAGTATGTAAGATAAGGAAGAGAATGGCTTTGGAACGACCTCGTTCCGAGTTATAACGAAGGAGTTATGAGATCGGGAAGTGAGCGTCTCAAAGAATTTATTTAACACTTAGAAAATTTCTAGGGTTAGGGCTTGGCGCCGCGACGCCAGTCATGCCTTGTAATGTGGCGCTGCAGCGCCAGACCGGGGGGCCGGGTACTGCAAACTCGCGCCGCGGCGAGAAAAATAAAGAAGGGAGTGGCGCCGCAGCGCCGGTGTTGAGAAAAAATCCAGAGAGGAGCTTTTAACTGCTCAGCTCTTGGGGGAAATGTAAGGGACGATAAAGAATATAATATTCAACTAATGTAACATTTAATCAAGTGATGTAAACCTTTATTAAAGTTTGAACGTGTAGATTAAGCAAGATTAATTGACAAAGAATATAATCGCGGGTTACGTAACCGATATCCGGGGACCGTAGTCGGGATGAATGAATGTGAGGAATTGCTATGGTTGTGATTCCTTAGACGTTGAGTGTCAAGGGTAATGAATAACATTTCGATGTTATATCATGATAATGAGAGATAAGTGTGAAGCGTATAGACGCTGTGAACGCAACGTCGTTGCGATGGACGCTTGGTCTTAGCATACAATGATCGGTATGGCTTTGACACTAAGAATGAGTAATGAACATGGGGTTCATGTAATGGATAACGAAAGTATTAAATAGTATATGAACTATCAAGAAAGCCGTAATGAATTAACGGTAATAAGATTAATGAAAGCCGAATGTGAGTCGAATAAGGAATGAATTTTAAGGTATGGTATTTAGTTGCCAAAAAGCCGTAAGGAATAAGAAATTGACTTAACGAACATTATAATTTAATAGTTCGTATAAGTTAAGAGAAGTTAGGTTGTGGTACAATCGTAACTCTGATGGTTGACATATGGGAGCTGGGCTAAACAATTCCTTCAGAGAGCGAAGGTATATACGAAACTGGCAACCAATCTAACTCACTGTGATGGCAGTGTAGATGAGACGGGAACTTGTTTACTGGTTGTTTGTGGGAAACCACTCAGAGTACCATATGGACTACTAGTAGAGAAACGATGTGTGCTGAGTCCTAGAGAAGTTATAAGAAGAAGATAAGAATATAAATCATCCAAGATGATGAACGTTTTGAGTAAGACATCTCCGTATGTCATAAAGCCGTTAACTGGTAAAGAAAGTTAGTCGCGTAAACTTATATTGTAAGAACGCGAACCCTAAGAAGTAAAGTTAACTAAACCAATGCGTAAGTCAAATAGATGACTAATTGGTGCATGTGGTTTTTCCTTATGTGTTATATAGGAATTGGATGAGCAGTTCAGCGTAAACTGTAGCTGGGCGTAAGGCAAGTTTCCTAACTTCATTCATACTTTAAATGAATGCTAGTTTCTAAAACTTCTCAGATGTTGAACTTGAGAAGTTCTGTCCATGTGCATATGTGCGATGTATGTACAAGGTGGTAGAATGTATGAGGCCTTAAGCCACAATTTGAACACTTCGGTGTTTCCATGATATGAAATGTTCTGTGATTGAACTGTTCAATACAAGTATGTTCTGTTTATACATGTACCTTTATTGTTAAGTCTGTGCTAATGATTCTAGCCAGACAAGATGTGTATGAAAAAGGTAGAGGAATGAAAGTATTTCAAGGTGAAAATGATTGATGTTTTAAATGATAGGAATTGAGACTATTCCTATTATTCAAGCTGCTTCATAACCTTTGTTCGGTTATAGAAGTTCTAAGGAAATATTTTAAATTCTGAAGTTGTTTGTTCAACTGTTATGACTTGCTGGGAAATTGAATGCTCACACTTGCTTTAAATAAAAAATAATTTTCAGCGATCAAGGTTAGAAGAACTTAAGGATCCCGTAAAGATCAAGCTGAAGGTATCCAGACGAAGTGCCATTCAGTATGTGAATGTACGTGCAGAGTAAATGAAGACTTGTAATATAGAATGATAGAATTAAACTATAGACTAGTTTAATGAACAGTTATGAATCCTTTGTAGCGGATGAAAGTCACTCGTGTAAGATAAAATGGATAATGTAATTTACCATTTTTTGTAAGGAAATAGGTTATAAGGTTTACAGAACCTGGGATTTGAGAGTGTATGTTGTTATATTTTAGTATATAATGATGTATGGTGGATGAAGGATGTACTCGTGACGTATGGAAACCGAGTGTGCAGATAGACCGGATTTTGGGGCGTCACAGGTTGGTATCAGAGCTGATAGGTTATAAACCTTAGGTAGGAGTACCTAAGACTATAATCGTAGAGAAAAGGATAAGAAGATCACCATGTGATCATAGTGAATCGTAGTAACATATGAGTTGTTAAATGATGAATGATTTATAGCTAGTGCTATGAATGAAAGGTACTATGAAGTAGTACAGGAAGAAGAACTCAGATTGAGTTGAGCAGGATAGTATATGAATCAAAGAAAATTCGTATTAAGTAGAGGGAGATTTAGAAGTTGTAAAATTTTAATTGAGGACTCATGTGATAGCTGAGTTGTATGAACCTTTGTTATGGGCAGAGGTTTGTGCTTGGTGTAACAACTGCTTAGCTTATTACAGTGATAATCATTGGAATTGGTCGCGCTATCAAGATGTATATGGCGAGAAGGTGAATCTTTTCTCATGTATATACTTGGTAGGTAGAGAACGATAAGGTAGGTACGAGTTCCTGAAACTCATACTTATGGTAAGTTCGTGACTCATAAGAATATGCTATGTTTTCGAACGTCTCAGCGAATGGACGCCTATGGTCTGTCTGGATATTCTTAAACTCATATTATTGTGGAAAGTTCCTGAACTCATAATATATGGTAAGTTGATGGACTGTACTAAGATATAGGAATGTTTAGACTGGAAATGAGTTGTTTTCAGTAGGCTTAGCAATGAAGGTGCTAGAGAGGATTAAGTATTGTCGCAGTACGATAATGAAGGAACATGGAGAATAGGATATTCCAAGTCATCTAGCTATGCTAGATTTCGAACTTTATTGAACTCGTGCTGATAAGTACATTTTGAACAAAGGAAAGAATTGATTCAACTATTGGAATCAATAGAATTTTTAAAAGAGCTATTCTTGATATGTCTATGCTAATTGCTTCGGCTAGACAGGAATTGATTTAAAATATCAAAATAAATTTTATATCATCAGTGCATTCGATGCAAGGATGGTAAAACGATGGAGTTGTTAATGCAATTGAACCTTGTGTTGGATGTAATCTTAGGATCAACAACCCACTATGGTATGATGTATAATGACGAAGTCACAAACTGACGAAGTCCTCAACGTACTGTAAAAAGTACAGTATCATGACGTCATAAACCGTTTTGATGTATTGCGAAAAGAATTTCAAGAAGTAATCGATGTCAATTGAATTGACTAGACGAATGTTTCCAGTTGATATCCAATTTATTGGTATGGTCTAAGCTATTTGATTTGGCTAGACAAATGGTATGCCATGCTTAAAAGAAAATTGAGCTTTCTTTGAAGAAGTGGTGCCAAACCAAATTATTTTATTAAGTCTGAGGAGAACATGGAAGAGGTTGTTTACTTTCTTTGTGATTGTAAACAGACCGTTAAAGAAGGACTTACGGCGAAATGCTGGTTAACCCAATAAGAGTTCATGGTCGATTTGACCCCTCAGCAAAAGTATGAAACGTTTTAAGAGGAAATTTTATATTCCTCGTTATTCCTTCTGCTTCATGATTCTTGACAGGTTATGGGGGTTATGAATGAGGGAAAGATAAGAACTCCGTTGAAGTGAAGTTGAGAAGAATGGTAGGCTAAAATTTCGAGGACGAAATTCTATGAAGAAGGGGTGAATGTGATGACCCGGGTAAGGGTGTGGTTTTAAGAAATTCCGAGGACGGAATTTTTATAAGGAGGGAAGAGTGTGACGACCCGAAAATTCGGGTTGTCCAGAATTTAGGTTTAAAGAATTAGTTATTAATAAAACTAAATTTTATTAATACTATTCTGTGTTATGTGTTTATTAATCGTTCCATAACCTAGGATGATTATAAGTCGGGAGTATTCTGGTTATGAGCTAGATTGAGCGAATAAGAATTTTCAAGACGAAAACGAAAGTTTTCCGGGAACAAAATATTTTCGGGGAAAAAGACGAAATAGGCACTATTCATCCATTTCTGCTCGGAGATTTATTTTGAAATTCCGAGAAGTTATAGATTACGTTTAATTCTGAGACGTGATGGAATATTCAATAATATTTCAGTTATGGCAAAAATAAAGTTTTCGCCTACGGACTCAAAACCTAAGGGTTAGGAAAGTGAGTTCCGAGAATTTTATGATCACGTATAATAATTAGGGTTATTATGCTTGAGAGATATGAGTATGATATGAAGTATTATACGAGGATAGTACGAAGATTATTACGACATATAATACGAATATCATACGAATAATATACGAAGAGATTACAAGAATACGAGACTGAGATGCGTAGAATACGATTAGTTTTAATGGCTAAGTAAAGGATAAGTTAAGTAATGATTAAGTAAACTTAATAGCTAAGTAAAGTGCTTATACTTAAAGGTTAAGTAAACTTAAGAGTTAAGCAAACTTAAAGGCTAAGCAAACTTAATGAGTAAGTAAACTAGATGGTTAAGAAGACTTAATGGCTAAGTAAACTTGGTGGCTAAGTAAACTTAGGCCTTAAGTAATGAATAGTAAGGAGGTTAAGGGGGGCGAAATGACCAAAATACCCTTAGCTTGGAAATTCTATAAATAGTAAGCTTAATTCATTTAAATTGGATTTTGAAAATTCTACACCTTTGAGAGAGAGAGAGAGAGGGTTCGGATGAAGAGGGAGGAGGAAGATCATGAGCATGAATGATCGGATCGAAGTATTCGTGAAATAGAAAAGCTTGCAAATCGCCGGCTTTGTCTAGCGGAAGAAAAATAAAGAAGAACGGTAATCCGAAACCTAGTCTTTTATAAATTTTCTTTAAGTTTTTATGTTTAAAAATATAACTTAATGAGAATAAGAAGTAGATGATGTTAGGATTGATTTCATATGGTTGAAATCATGAGAAATAAAGAAAATAAGAATTTAAAGTTTAGTAAATAAATTTCTTAAGGGAGTATAAGATTCGTAATGAATTTGAACGATCTGAGTGGGTTATATGAATAAGTAGGTGAAATAAGTAAGGAATAATGTTCTATAACATCAAATTCCAATAAAAAGTGGAATCGTAATCCAAAATATCGATTAAAACGAAGAACACGAAGAACGTTGTTGACGGACAAATTTAAAACCATCGTAGGATAATTGTTGTTGATGGACAAGTTTAAAACCATCGTGTATAACTTAGTTGCATACTGCTTGATTAGGATCGGTAGAAACGTTTATGAAGAACGGATTAAAACTTAGCTATAACGAAGTTATGGCGAAATTTCGTAAAAGACGAACGAGAATTAGAAAGTTAGTAAATGAACCCGAATGTGTAGGGTTTCATAAGAAAGTAAGGGAACATAGAAAACGTGAGTCGTGGACTCAAGAACGAACGAGTTCCGAGTTCGGATGACCGAATTACGGACGAACGAACAAAGAGCGTTAAAAGTGTAAAAATGAATAAAGGGTGAAGATCAAGCCAATCGAATGGCACGTTATCAGATTTAGAATGAAGTTCTATCTCAGAGGTATTAAAGTACGTAAGATAAGGAAGAGAATGGCTTTGGAACGACCTCGTTCCGAGTTATAACGAAGGAGTTATGAGATCGGGAAGTGAGCGTCTCAAAGAATTTATTTAACACTTAGAAAATTTCTAGGGTTAGGGCTTGGCGCCAGTCATGCCTTGTAATGTGGCACTGAAGCACCAGACCAGGGGGCTGGGTACTGCAAACTCGCACCGCGGCGCGAGAAATAAAGAAGGGAGTGGCGCCGCAGCGCCGGTGTTGAGAAAAAATCCAGAGAGGAGCTTTTAACTGCTCAGCTCTTGGGGGAAATGTAAGGGACGATAAAGAATATAATATTCAACTAATGTAACACTTAATCAAGTGATGTAAACCTTTATTAAAGGTTGAACGTGTAGATTAAGCAAGATTAATTGACAAAGAATATAATTGCGAGTTACGTAACCGATATCCGAGGACCGTAGTCGGGATGAATGAACGTGAGGAATTGCTATGGTTGTGATTCCTTAGACGTTGAGTGTCGAGGGTAATGAATAACATTTCAATGTTATATCATGATAATGAGAGATAAGTGTGAAGCGTATAGACGCTGTGAACGCAACATCGTTGCGATGGACGCTTGGTCTTAGCATACAATGATCGGTATGGCTTTGACACTAAGAACGAGTAATGAACATGGGGTTCATGTAATGGATAACGAAAGTATTAAATAGTATATGAACTATCAAGAAAGCCGTAATTAATTAACGGTAATAAGATTAATGAAAGCCGAATGTGAGTCAAATAAGGAATGAATTTTAAGGTATGGTATTTAGTTGCCAAAAAGCCATAAGGAATAAGAAATTGACTTAACAAATATTATAATTTAATAGTTCGTATAAGTTAAGAGAAGTTAGGTTGTGGTACAATCGTAACTCTGATGGTTGACATATGGGAGCTGGGCTAAACAATTCCTTCAGAGAGCGAAGGTATATACGAAACTGGCAACCGATCTAACTCACTGTGATGGCAGTGTAGATGATACGGGAACTTGTTTGTTGGTTGGTTGTAGGAATCCACTCAGAGTACCATATGGACTACTAGTAGAGAAACGATGTGTGCTGAGTCCTAGAGAAGTTATAAGAAGAAGATAAGAATATAAATCATCCAAGATGATGAACGTTTTGAGTAAGAAATCTCCGTATGTCATAAAGCCGTTAACTGGTAAAGAAAGTTAGTCGCGTAAACTTATATTGCAAGAACGCGAACCCTAAGAAGTAAAGTTAACTAAACCAATGCGTAAGTCAAATAGATGACTAATTGGTACATATGGTTTTTTCTTATGTGTTATATAGGAATTGGATGAGCAGTTCAGCGTAAACTATAGCTGGACGTAAGGCAAGTTTCCTAACTTCATTCATACTTTAAATGAATGCTAGTTTCTAAAACTTCTCAGATTTTGAACTTGAGAAGTTCTGTCTATATGCATATGTGCGATGTATGTACAAGGTGGTAGAATGTATGAGGCCTTAAGCCACAATTTGAACACTTCGGTGTTTCCATGATATGAAATGTTCTGTGATTGAGCTGTTCAATACAAGTATGTTCTGTTTATACATGGACCTTTATTGTTAAGTCTGTGCTAATGATTCTAGCCAGACAGGATGTGTATGAAAAAAGGTAGAGGAATGAAAGTATTTCAAGGTAAAAATGATTGATATTTTCAATGATAGGAATCGAGACTATTCCTATTATTCAAGCTGCTTCATAACCTTTGTTCGGTTATAGAAGTTCTAAGGAAATATTTTAAATTCTGAAGTTGTATGTTCAACTGTTATGACTTGCTGGGAAATTGAATGCTCACACTTGCTTTAAATGAAAAATAATTTTCAGCGATCAAAGTTAAAAGAACTTAAGGATCCCGTAAAGATCAAGCTGAAGGTATCCAGACGAAGTGTCATTCAGTATGTGAATGTACGTGCAGAGCAAATGAAGACTTGTAATATAGAATGATAGAATTAAACTATAGACTATTTTAACGAACAGTTATGAATCCTTTGTAGCGGATGAAAGTCACTCGTGTAAGATAAAATGGATAATGTAATTTACTATTTTTTGTAAGGAAATAGATTATAAGGTTTCCAGAACCTGGGATTTGAGAGTGTATGTTGTTATATTTTAGTATATAATGATGTATGGTGGATGAAGGATTTACTCGTGACGTACGGAAACCGGGTGTGAAGATGGACCGAATTTTGGGGCGTCACATCTTCAGCTTCAGCTCTGAAAGTTTGATCAGGCTGAGAAACTGTTGTAGCATCCACTTCTGGAGTGATGTCAAGTCTAGAATCTACAGTTGGTAGTGACTCTACAATCGAGGTTTGTGAAGACTTCTTTACTTTATGACTGCGTTTTCCCTTCTTAAGCAGCTGAGAAATGGTGGCTTTGTCTTCTTCTTCCTCAGAACGCTACTCTTTCCCCTTCATTTCCTTTAGAGTTTCAGTGCCTGAACTCTCTTGGGGTGTATCAGTGGTTGAGCCTTGAGGCTCCTCTATCGTTTGAGCCTTCATTTTCCTCTTACCCTTGCTTTTTTTGACCAAAGTGATGGGTTCCTCTTTATTAATTTCTTCTTCTTCATCAGTTTCCTTCACAACTGACATATTTCCTGGTAGCCCATACTCTTTTGCTTCACCACTCCTTCCACTGGATTAAGACATCATTCTGACATTTTTTGTTGGATTTCTTTTCTAATTTTGAAACAGTTGCTGGGTCATTTTCCTGTTGGGATTGATATATTCTCCTTCATTGTTCCCAATTTTATCACCCAAAGCTGATTGCAGGATTATGCTTATGAATCGCCCATAGAGAATCTTTCTAGAGCTCTTTGATTTCTTTGAACTAAGTATCCACTTCCCAATCTAATCGATAAGTAGGGCCCCATAGTTGAGTTGAATCTCGAAGCAGATTGCTGTCATGAGCTTCAGTTAAACTTCATTCATAGAGTCATGGACAGAGCTTTTATAGCATATGCACTTCCCAACAATGTCAGCCAGAAACTCATACTTTTTGGGAAACTCTTTCTTCTTGTATCCCTTGACGGTCTGAAACTTTTTGTGATGCATCTTCTTCAGACCTTCATGAAAGTTGATGACCTCCATAGATAGAAGTCCATTTGATTTGAAACCTAGGGCTAGGTTTATATCTTCAGCTTTGAGTTTAATTTGGTCCCCCTTTACCCTTGTAGTGATGATGTCGTTCTCAAGGACTCCATTGCTGTAGAATTCTTTCACCAGCTTTAGGTATATCCATGTGCTGGTGCTCAAAGCTTCTTCCAGACCAGCTTTCTTTAAAAGAGACAGAATCTTGTTAAATCATGGGTCAGTTGTCTTAAACTCGTCGAAGCAGAGTTGGTAACCAGAGATAACATTTGAAGCCGCCATTGATTGAATTGAGGATGGTTGAGCATTTCTGAAGGCTAGGTTTCTGCTGGTAGAGAGAAAGGAATAAGCTTTTCGAACTTCTGAGGTGAATTTTCAAAAAGACCTTTTCAAACTGTACTTGTAACTTCCCTCCTTTCGATCTGCATAGTGGGGCATGTGTCAAGTCTTGCTTGGCTCCATGATTTTAAATGATATGGAAAATACTGATCTACCCTTAGCTCCCCCTGAGTTAGTGTATCCTTTGGGAGGACTACGATTGTCGAGGTTGCACTACGATGTTAAGTTCACTGCTGAATCTACTCTACGATCGTTGTTTGTCCTGGTCCTTGTGATGAACTTTGACTTAACCTTCCTTCTGGGTTAAGGTAGCTCAGGAAGGGCCAACCTCTTAGAATGAACTAAGGACCAGGTTTGTCCCTGAGGCGCTTATCAGAGGGATTGCTTGGATTTGTTAGGAATGTTGTCATCACAGGATACTTCTTTGTCATGTAGAGGGAGCTTTACGATCGTTAGTTACCTCTATGATTTTGAACATAGCCTTTATATCTGCATGGTTAGCGTAAAGTAGAGCATAGAGTTTATGGTTGTAGATTTAGCATGCCTAACTCACTTATCAATTTATTAAATCTGGATTGATCTAGAGGCTTTGTAAAGACATCAGCAAGTTGATTTTCAGTAAAGATGTATTGTAAAGATATAGTTCCATTTTGAACATGATCCCTAATAAAATGATATCTTATTTCTATATGCTTGGTCCTAGAATGCATGACAAGATTGTGTGTTATTGATATGGCACTTGTGTTATCACAATGAACAGGTATAGATTTAAAATCAAACCCATAGTCTGCTAGCTAATTTTTCATCCATAAGATTTGAGCACAGCAGCTGCCAGCAGCAATGTATTCAGCTTCTGTTGTTGAGGTAGATACTGAGTTTTGCTTCTTGCTAAACCAGGACACAAGTCTGTTTCCTAGCAACTGACAGGTGTCACTGGTTTTTTTATCGATCTTGCAGCCTGCAAAATCAACATCTGTATATCCTGTCAGTTCAAAGGAGGACTCCTTGGGATAACAAAGTCCCACGTGAGGTGTGCCTTTAAGATACCTGAAAATTCTTTTTACAATAGTTAAGTGTGATTCCATAGGATTAGCTTGGAATCTAGCACATATACATGTTACAAACATTATGCCTGGTCTATTGGCAGTTAGATATAGGAGAGAGCCTATCATACCTCTGTATTGAGTTATGTCAATACTTTTACCTTTTTCATCTTTGTCAAGTTTGGCTGCTGGAGCAATTGGTGTTTTCATGGGAGAGGCTGATTCCATGCCATATTTTTTAAGTAAGTTTTTAATTTACTTGGCTTGGTTTATAAAGATACCTTCATCAGTCTGCTTTACTTGTAATCCAAGAAAGAAATTCAGCTCACCCATCATGCTCATTTCGAACTTGCTCTGCATAAGCTTGATAAATCTCTTACACAATTTTTCATCAGTAGAGCCAAAGATAATGTCATCAACATATATTTGAACTAATAAGATTTTGTCTTTGTGCTTTCTAAGAAATAATGTGGTATCTACTCTACCTCTAGTGAAACTATTTTTAATAAGAAAGTTAGTTAGTGTTTCATACCATGCTCCAAGTGCTTGTTTAAGTCCATATAAGGCTTTGTCTAATCTATAGACATAATTAGAGAGAGTTGGATTGATGAAACCTGGAGGTTGCTCCACATATACTTCTTCTTGAAGTTCACCATTCAGGAATGCACTTTTGACATCCATTTGAAAGACTTTGAATTTCATGTGGGCAGCAAAAGAAAGGAATATCCGGATGGCTTCTAATCTGGCAACAGGTGTGAAGGTCTCGTCATAGTCGATGCCTTCTTCTTGAGAGTAACCTTTGGCTACTAGTCTTTCCTTATTCCTTGTTATTACTCCATCTTCATCCATCTTATTTCTTAAGACCCACTTGGTGCCAATGACTGGGTGGCTTCTTGGTCTTGGAACTAATCTCCATACTTTGCTTCTTTCAAACTGATTTAGTTCTTCTTTCATGGCTTTTATCCAACTTGAGTCTTCCATAGCATCTTCTATCTTCTTGGGTTCTGTAAGACCCCAACTTATTAATGAATAAAATCAAATTTTCTCTAAATATTATTGTGAATAATAAGGGGTTAATTTGATATAATACTTTGGTTATGGGTGAAATGTGTAAATTTTACAAAATAAGCAAGTGGTTATAAAATATTTATTTTTGGTCGGTGAATATTCGGTTGGTCGTGGAATATTCTTGCTGTCGGGGAATATTCGTACGACGACGCAGCCTTGTGTGGGCCCCATAACGGAAAGCGATTGGATGAAGAAAACGACAAGTATAAGTTGTTTATAAATAACGGCGTAGTTGTTACCGTTAATACTGTTGGAATACCCGGTGGTTAAAATACAGTAGCACACGGTATTGCACCAATTATTGATTCTTACGTAAGAAGGCACTACTCAATAATTGTTACAGTAGTTATTATTCAATATTTTATTTCATTGATTCAATAATTGCTGCGTTGATATTTTATATTATTGTTGTTTCAATAATTGTTGCTGCACAGTATTTTCATTTATCAGATCAATAATTCATATTATTTGAATAATATTATTAGATAACATTATTGGCAATGTCTAGAAAGTTCTGTCTAAGGAGAGGTTTGGTCATCTAATTGCGCGCCAGTAAGGGGAAATCCTTATTGGAAAGCCCCCTCTTTCCTGGGAACGGCCTGGTTGTCATAAATGTGATTCTATAATATTATTTGTGAATAATTAATTATTGATTCATATGATAAGGAAATATTTATTTTATGTGGATATAAATGAGGGATATATTTTTGTGGTTAAAAAATGAAGGAGTTAATGTTGAGGTTTTTATCCGTATTTTTGTCGGAATTGAGGTATTAAAAATCGGGATTTTTGAGATATTTTGCGGGGGTTATAATTTTTAATCCGACCGTTGGATCGTGGTAATTTTTGGATATGTTATACATATATAAGTTGAGTATATGTCCACAAATTTTGAACCGTTAAAAATGAACGTATGATTTATTACGAATTTTACAAGATGACTGGTTCAGAAATTGTTAAATTTTCGGAGTTAATCATTTTGGTGGAAAATTCTAGAATTGGTGGGCCCCACTTGTGGTTGGTGAAGAAATGTGCTGAATTATATTTCAAATGTGGTGGGTGGGAATAGTAGCAGGTAAAGCCATCAGGTTGCAGGTCAAGCCTACTAAAATTTTCCTATAAATAGAGGGCTAAGTTAGAATTAAAAATCACACCAGAAACAAATTTTCTCTCTTTCTCTCTCTAGATTATTGAGTGTATTTTGTGAGTATTTAGATACTTTGAGAGTTTCTATTCATCAGAGCAAGTTTCTTTCAGCCTTATACCAGTATTCCTACCAGAAGTACTGATATTTTGAGGTAAGGGGTATTATTTATTTCACATTCTGAAGAGATATTATTTTTCGTATTCGTATGAATATTATTTCTGTTCAATATTCATAAGAAATTTTATTTCGTTCAATATTCGCGAGAAATATTATATTCGTTTAATATTCGTAATGAATATTATTTTCGTTTAATATTCGTAAGGGATATTATTTTCTTCTTAAATGATATTATTTTCTTCAATATCATTATGCTGAAATATTGATATGAGTTTTTATCAAATTTAGAACTTTTTGTGTCGGGGTTACTATTCACGTATACGGTACTATTCACGTATACGACACTATTCACGAATACGGCACTATTCACCGAAAAATAAAATTTTTTCTTTTTGTCCAAGATGTCTATTATGGTTACTATCTTTGATTGTATCCATGTTTTGATCTTTATTTTTGAATTCTGCTTCACAATTGATTATTATGAAATATTATTGATCTTGGATAAACTGTTATACGAATCCCTACTATTTGTCCTTCTGTCTCATTGGATTCGTTCTCTTTAAGATATTTTTCATCATCTTCAGTCCTAAATGATGATATTACTGAATATCTTTGGCCTGTAGTGCAAAGATGTATAATTACTTGATGAATATCTTTGGCCTGTAGTGCAAAGATGAACAGGTGTTGAGATGAACATGACCGACTGATGATACAAATGAATATCTTTGGCCTGTAGTGCAAAGATGAATATTTGGTTAAAGATGATTATTAATTGATGTTACAGGGATAAAATATTGATGATGGACTTTTAAATCTTAGAAGATAGTAGAATTCTTTCTCTACTTGACTCTTCTAATGGTTTGCTGTTTCCGCTGCAGTTGTTGATCTAAAACTTGTTGTCGATTATATTTTATCAGATTTTTCCCTGTTGAAGACTAACGATAATTTGTTGTATATTATCTTAGTCATAATATTCTTTACTGGGCTAGTTGAGCTCACCCTTTTCCTTTTTGTTCCATTTTTCTTCTCAGGAGGTGAGAACATAGCAGGATCTAGTCGGGGTATGGAGTGATGGTTCTAGAAAGATGTTTTAGCAGTCCTCACTATTTCTGTAAAATAGTGTTTGAATAATTGTAATGAGGATTTAATTGAGTATGAATACTGTCTAGATGACAATATTTATATTTAAACTCATAGTATATGTGTTGTTGTATTTTGCACAACAACTGTAATAATAAAATTGTAGTTATTTTCTGTACCATGTATTTGGCGACTCAGAATGGGTTGGATGGATTGGACCTATTTTGGGGGCGTCACAGGTTCCATTTGTGATAGAAAGCTTAGATAGAAACACTCATTCTGGGTGGCAGCTCTTATCTTGACTCTTGCATTTGGATCTCCAATAATTAGGTCTTGAGTGTGATCTTTTTCCCATCTATTTCCTGTTGGACCATCTGACCTGATGCCTTCTTGTCTGAGTTCTTCAAGATTAACTTTTGCTACTTGATGTGGAGGTTCGTTGTCTGGCGTAGTTCTCTCTATGATCTCCTCTCCTGGCTCGACGATTTCATTTTCTAGGACTACGATCGTGGTGTTGAGCTCGACGGCCTCGTTCGTAGTGTCTGAATTATTGTTCGTAGTGTCTTGAGACACAGTTTTGTACAAGTCTGTTTCATCGAAGATGATGTGAGTCGAGACTACAACACTTAACGTCTTCTTATTTAAAACTCTATAAGCCTTACTGTCTTTGGCATATCCGAGAAATATTCCTTCGTCTGACTTGGATTGAAACTTTGTCAGATACTATTTTCCATTGTCGAGAATATAACATGCACAATCGAACACATGGAAGTAGCTAACATTTGGCTTTCATCCTCTCCACAGTTCGTAGGGAGTCTTCTTTAACGTAGAATGCACAAGAGATCTGTTCTGAGTGTAACATGCAGTGTTGACAGCTTCTGCCCAGAAGTATTCAGGCAGATGGGCTGCTGCCAGTAGAGTTCTTCCAGCCTCAATCAATGTTCTGTTCTTTCTCTCAGCTACTCCGTTTTGTTGAGGAGTTCGTGGAGCTGAGAAGTTGAGACTGATGCCACTGTCTGTGCAGAACTGGTCCATCTCAGAGAAGTCAAATTCTCTACCATGATCACTCCTTATGGCCTTGATTTTCTCCCATTTCTCGTTCATCACCAGCCTAAACATCTTGATTAGTTGGGAGCTTATTTCATCTTTTGAGTTTAGAAAGAACACCCATATAAATCTGGTATAGTCATCCACTACGACCAATGAGTATCTCTTCCCTCCAAGGCTTTTTGTTGGAATTGGTTCAAATAGATCCATGTGAAGTAATTGCAGAGGCTTGTCAATTGAGTTGATAGTTTTGCTCTTGAATGAGCTTCTAGTCTATTTTCCAAGATGACAGGCATTGCATGGCCTTTCTTTGACAAAGCTGAACTTGGGTAAGCCTGCTACTAGATCCTTGGAGGCCAGTTTTGACATGATTTTGAAGTTGAGATGAGACATCCTTCTATGCCATAGCCAGCTCATTTCTTTAGAAGCTTTAACTATAAAGCATATTGTCTCGTCAGAACTCAGTTGACCAAGATTAACAGTGTAGACGTTCCCTTCTCTTGTTCTGGTCAGCTTTATAGAGGATGTCTTCAGATCTCTGACTTGACATTGATTGTTGAGGAAGGTAACTTGATGACCCTTGTCGTAGAGTTGGCTTATGCTCAGAAGATTGTGCTTTAGTCCTTCCACATAGGCTACTTTACTAAAGGACACTGTACCATTCCCAGCTGAGCCATATCCTCTTGTCTTGCCAGAGCCATTGTCTCTAAAGATGACTAATGGACCCTGCTTCTCTATGAAGTTAGACAGGAGGGCTTTGTTCCCGGTCATGTGCCTTGAGCATCCACTGTCCAGATACCAAGTTGTGATCGTGGAGCTTTGTTCCTGTGGTAAGATTAAACTCTCATTTTGGCACCCATACTTGCATGGGTCCTACCTTATTAGTACCCTTGGGAACCCAAATTTGCTTAACTTTGGGTCTCATATGCATAGGATTATTATAGCATATTACAGCCTTATGACCAATCTTATTACATACAAAACATCTAATATGATGCATGCTTGTGTGTGTATGTGGATTCTTCCTCCATTTGAACTTATGTGGATTCTTGGCAATCCTTCCTTTATATTGGTTCTCCTTTTTCCATGTATCCTTGTGATTTATGATTTGTGGAGTGAAGCTTAACTCTACTGTTCCTACCTAGTTGGTTCGTGGAGTTGATTTTACTCGACTCTATGACCCTTCGAGGTTGGAGAGTAGTGACTAAGTTACTCTTCTCTTTTTTGAATCCTAGGCCAGCATGGGATCCGTTATGCCTTGGAACATGGATTGGATCAGAAGAGCAGGGATGGACTGGTTCTTCCTTCTGTGAGGATTTCACAAATGTAATGCTTCTATTAAAATTTGAAACATTACTAGAGCTAGTTTCCTTTATCATTTCCACATATGGTTCTGTGGTGGATTCCCTAAAACCTAAACCTGTTCTGTCAGATGCACTTCTCTAACTGGAGATCAGGGAGTCCATGGAAGAAGAGGATCTATTCCATGTTGAGATTGTCTTTTCTAGTTCCTCAATCTTAGAGGTTCGATTTGACTCTCTTTGTGCATTAAGTTCATTGGTCTGTTTTAAGAGTTTATTCTCAGCTTCAAACTTGGAGAGAGAGTTATTACTTAGAAGAGCTGTTTCCAGTTCTTCTTGAACTTTCTCTTTCTCTTTTTGAAGAAGAGAATAATCTTTAGACAGAACTATGAACCATTTCATGTATTGATGCAGATCAGATGTTATGCCATGTAGTGCAGTTATTAAATTATCAATATCTACATCAGGAGAGTAAAAGTCAAATACCTCATCTATACTTACTTCATGATTGTCAGGGCTCTTCTTATCCTTTGCATGTTTGGCCATTAGACATAGATGTGCTATTTGAGAATTTTCATCATCTCCAGATTCGGGAGTTGAGTCGTTGTCTGAGTCACTCCACGATCCTCCAACCACAAACCTTTGTCTTTCTTCTGGAGCCGCTTGTTGCCTTTGAATTCTTTCTTTGATTTTGATTTCCTCTTTAGTTCTTCTCTAAGAGGTTTGTTGCAGTTTGCAATGAAATGGCCAGATTTCTTGCAGTTGCAGCATAAGTAATTTATTTGTTCTTGGCTATTGTAGTTGTTGAATCTCTTAGGTTTGACGATTTTGCCTTTACGCATGAACCTTTTGAGTCTTCTTACCAGTATTGCAATGTCCTCATCATCATCTTCATCATAGTCAGAGTATTTTCAGTGTCAGCTTTGGAGATGTTATCTACTGCTTTGACAGCAACCCCTTTGTCCTTCTTTCTTCCTTCAGATAGAGTATTTACTCGCTGAGTCAACTCCAGTTCATAGGTGAGAAGGTTGCCATATAATTGTTGAACAGTCATTTCATGGAGATTCTTTGATTCTCTGATGGCAGTAGTTTTGGCATCCAACTTGCTAGGTAATGCTCCCATGAATTTTATGATCAGATCTTTATTTGGATAGATCTTTTCGAAAGCTCGAAGAGAGTTGAGCAGAACATTGAATCTTTTATAAGTGGAAGTGACATTTTCACCTAGAACATGGGCAAACATTTTGTATTGTAGAGTCAGAAGAGATTGTTTATTTTCTCTGACTTCTTTAATTCCTTCATGCATAATGAGCAATGCTTCCCATACTTCCTTTGTTGTTTTGTTGTTGACCACATTTTCAAACAGGTCATCTTCTAAATATTGGAACAAAATGTTCTTAGCCTTTTTATCGAGTTGGATAGTTTTCTTTTCGTTGTTAGTCCATTCTGCTTTGACCTTGATCTGAACTCTGTTTGGGTCGTCTAAAGTTGGTGCAAGCTTTGTAGGAACGTAGGGCCCATTCTAAATAGTTTCAAATAGATCTTCATCTATTGAATCCATGTAGACTTGCATACAAACTTTCCAGTTGGCAAATTTATCTTTGTTGCACATATATGGCTTGCTACCTCCTCCAGTCTTTGATTCACTAATCAGATGTGCCATTGGATCTACATAAGCTTTGTATGATAATTAATAGAACCTGCTTTGATACCAATTGTTAGTTCTCAGAGGCACAATAGTTATCTAGAAGGGGGGTTGAATAGATATTTAAAAAATTCTTTTACAAAATACTTCTTAGTTTTGATAATGATTTAATCACAGCAAAATTTGAGCGTTGTTAGTTTTCCCTTTAAGATAAAACGAGTTAATAGGAGATAAGCAGTTATGGCAGATATAGCAGTTATGGAAAGAATATAAGAGACACAGTGTTTTTAAGTGGTTTAGAGCACTCAAGGCTCCTAGTCCACTCTTCTACTCCTTGAGTAGGAAATCCACTAAGGATATCTTTACAATCATTGAATCTCACAAATTCCTTCAAGACCAACAGTCTTGGAACTTCTTAGTTCACTTTAAAACTCTTCAAGTCCAATTGACTTGGCACTTCTTAGTTCACTCGGAACTCTTCAAGTCCAACTAACTTGGAACTTCTTTCTTCACTTAATGATAGTTGAGTTCTTGAATGGTGCTACTCAGTTGCCGTTAAGCTTGTGTTCGAAAGAACTGAGTAGTTGAGCAAGCTTTCTTTTCAGATTGTAGAGTTGAGCGTTGAGTGTTCTTCTTTTTGCTTCTGTTTTGCATATAAGGTGCCTTTGAAATACATCCGTTGGAAGACATCCGTTGAAGCATTAATTGTATTTGATATTTTTGAGCATTGATGGTGACTTTCTGCAAATCTTCTGTTTAGCCGTATGACCCCACTGATACAGCAGACTGCTATCTTACCTATTACCTAAAAAGGTGTTTTCTATAGTACTTTTCTTAGCTTCTTCAATACGTCTCTTTATTATATACTAAGGATGAGTGTTGTGTCATTGGGATTCCCAATAGTCTCAACGTCTATAATCCATTCCACATTTGTTGACTTTTATTCTTAAACAAATGGACAAGGCTCGATGCTTCTGATGCAGACAGATGATACACTACGATCATGATCGTGGTGTCTTGCAACATTAGTGCTTGATCCGACACTAGTAGATGAGAACAATACAATTTCTCTTAAGTACTGGTACACTACGATCTTAGTTTGCTTGACTTGCAGACTCTACGCTTCCGAGAGCACTCTACAATCCTTGAGTTTGACTCGGCAAGCGTTTGGACCACTCTACGATTTCGGGAGAGGCCCTTCAAAGCAGACAGACTACGATTCACGATACTCTATGATTCTGCCTTGGCTTCTACAATCTTTTGATCAGCTCGATAGACTACAATTCTGTTAAAGCCTATCTATTACATCTCAAGACATAGATCAACCTAACAGCTTTGATCTTTTCTTCTATACATTCATTTACTGAATGATAAACATTAAAGCTCAGATCAACCTAACAAGTTTTATCTACCACTAAGTCCTTGTACATGTATTCCTTGAAGGACCTTATAAATAAACATGAATATTTACTTTCAACATCAAATTTAAATATGCAATTTCCCAACAACTTCTATGTGCTGTAAATGAGATTCATAAGTAGGATTGTAAACCAAAATGTCATAAAAAAATTAGGATAAACTTCCTCAAATAAGAAGCAAACACAGTATTCATGAGGCTTTGGAAAGCAGATGGGACATTCGTTAACCTAAAAGGCATTACTTTAAACTCATAGTGGCCAGTATGGGTTCTAAAAGCAGTTTTAGGTATATTAAGAGGATGAACCCTTATCTGATGATACCCAGACCTTAAATTTAGTTTAGAATACCAGTTAGCACCATGAAGTTCATCCAACAATTCATCTATGACAGGTGTGGGAAATTTGTTGTGACGCCCCCAAATTCGGGTCTCTTCCAACCCGATATATGGTGCTATACGGTACTACAGTTCACACAAACATTCAATTAAAATGCCTAAAAAGAACGAATATGTCTTATAAATATTCCGAAACAATAATACCATTTCCCAGGTTTTTTATAACCGTTACATTTGTTTTTGTCATAATATCAAATATTATCATTACAAGCCTATACTATTACATAGGAAATCTATAGGTTCGCCTTAGCCTTCCCTTTATCCTTGTCGGATCCTTAGGTCCGTTCGGTCTTAGCTGCATTTATATGGTTCAAGCAAGAGTGAGCATAACAAGCTCAGCAAGTACAACAATTTCATTTAAACGAAATGCTTGAAATATAGGAATCGTATATCTTCAATAACTGGATAATAGTTATGAAGTACTATCAATAATTCAAAATAGTATTTCTTTTCCTTCAAAACGTTTTACAATGACAATATTCAGTAAAACATCAATTCTGGTCCACGACCATGAGCATTTCATAATTTCTTTGAAAAGGACAACCCGGCACGAAGTTCATAAGTCTGGCATAGCTTACGAGCACTTCTAGGTGATCAGCCTATAGTACTCTATGTTGATCAACACTACATCTATTAAACGTTTATACATTTAAGTTTTGGCAACCTCACGTGCCCATCGAATACTCGATGAAAAATACATTTGTTTATTCATACTCAGGTTTACCTTGAATCCGTACCAAACAATTGGCGTAGGATAGCGTTATCAATTCTATATGGAAATACTTGTAAAGAAATCAATCAATCTTTCAAGAATAGTCTAGCCGAGGTAAACTGGCATCGACCCTTTCGTAAAACAATTCATGTGTCTTATAACATGAATCACTGAAAACTTGGCTAACACGAAGGTTAGACAATCGTTAAGAAAAACTTGCCTTCAGCGTCTGCTACAGTAAAATTACATTTCCTTTGAGTCTTTACAGTCTCTACAACACATAACCACATAACATACCACATTAGGTCATGAATGAACATACATGGTTCCTAATGAATCTTACCCTTCTTCTTAATCTAATCATGTATTAGATTTGTTATTATTGGTTCCAGCTTGCCATCGTTCTTTTACATTGTTCTTACCGACTTCTTTCTTAATTAAAATTATTTCATTAATACAACTCGATTCGAGTTAATCATCCTTCCTCACGGCTTACTAACGTTCTTATGTTATTAATCGAAACTTGATCGTCATTGGTGACGTACCAACGTTGAATACCATTCACGGTTTAATTAATTACCCTTCACGTTCTTCGTTTAATTATTCTTAATCCATACTTAAATTCATATCGTTACTACTATAAAAGTGATTTAAAGTTAGTCTAATCATGTACATTAAGTACATGTACATTCTACTATTTGTTTCAATCAATTGGAATTACAAAACCTAATTTGGTCAACCAACTTTCACTGTCGGCGTTCCGTTACGTTGTTCTTATGTTCATATGCAATTGACTTACTTTAACCCTAAGTGATTATACTTAAGGTCTAACCATGTCTTAACAATGTTACTTCATGTTCATTAAGTTGTATTATCTCATTATCTTTCTTTTTATCTTCATAACCATTCATCTCTATGTAAACTTCAAGGCTGGCACTGCGGCACCAGCTTTCCTTCTTGGACTCGCGCTGCGACGCGGGTTTGCAGTGCACAAAACCCGGCCTTGGCACTGCGGCACCATTCCCTCTTCATTGTGTCGTGCTGCGGCGCCAACTAACAGTGCATTATTATCTTGGCCTCACGCTGCGGCGCAGACTCCGTACCTCAGAAAAATTTGACAGATTTTCTTTTAGGTGAGATTCCCGGGCTCATAACTTCTTCGTTATAAGTTCGAATTGGCTCGTTCAAAAGCCATTAGCTCACAAATCACATACTCTATGTGTTCATGCAAGAATTTTACAATTTCAAATCCGTTAACTCAAAATTCACTTTTTATTTCATTTTAACGAAAACAATAAACGTTCGTGAACGTTCAGCGCTCGTTACTTCGTTCTAAGTCGAAATTCGATCATTCTCGAGTCCACAACTCTATAGTGTTAAATAAGACTTGACTCCATTGAAAACCAATGTTTCCAAGCTCAATATCAAAATTCGACTTCCATTCCAAGAATTTCACGAATTCGACGATTATCGTCCAAACTTGTGAATTCTGCCTTAACTTCGTTTGTTATGATTTGTTCTTCGTTTCAAATGGATTCAATCCCTCATACTAACATCTTAACATACATATTACATTAACTTATTTACATGATAAGTTATTACTTGTTCTTCAAAAGTTTAGGACTTATTAAAGTATAAACTACTTATGATTCCATTTCTAATAATTTATCATGGCTTTAATCTTTTAACCATCATACTCATATCTCCTTATCATACCATCTTATTTGTGACGCCCCCAAATCTGAGTCTCTTCCAACCCGACATATGGTGCTCTACGGTGCTACAGTTCACACAAACCTTCAATTGAAATGCCTCAAAAGAACGAATATGTCTTATATATATTCCAAAATAATACTACCATCCCCCAAGTTCTTTATAACCGTTACATTTGTTCTTGTCATAATATCGAACATTATCATTAAAAACCTATACTATTACATAGGTAATCTACAAGTCCGCTTTAGCCTTCTCTTTATCCTTGTCGAATTCTTCAGTCCATTCGGTCTAAGCTGCATTCATATGGTTCAAGCAAGAGTGAGCATAACAAGCTCAGCAAGTACAACAATTTCATTTTAAAAGCATGCTTGAAACATAGGAATCGTATATCTTCAATAACTGGATGATAGTTATAAAGTACTATCAATAACTTAAAATAGCATTTCTTTTCCTTTAAAATATTTTACCATAATAATATTCAGTAATACATCAATTCTGGTTCAAGACGTGAACGTCTTATAGTTTCTTTGAAAAGGACAACCCAGCACGAAGTCCATAAGTCCGGCATATCTTACGACCACTTCTAGGTGATCAGCCTATAGTACTCTATGTTGATCAACACTACATCCATTAAACGTGTGTACGTTTAAGTTGTGGCAACCTCACGTGCCCATATGAAAATACATTTGTTTATTCATATTCAGGCATACCTTGAATCCATACCAAATAGTTGGCGTAGGATAGCATTAGCAATTTTATATTGAAAGACTTGTAAAGAGTTCAATCAATCTATCACGATTAGTCTAGCCGAGCTAAAACTGGCATCGACTCTTTCTTTAAAACCATACATACATCTCATAACTTGAATCATTTGAAAACCTGGCTAACACGAAGGTTAGACAAGCGTTTAAGAAAACCTTGCCTTCAGCGTCTGCTATAGTAAAATTTCGTTTCCTTTGAGTCTTTATAGTCTCTACAACACATAATAACATAACATACCACATTAGGTCATGATTAAACATACATAGTTCTTAAAGAATCTTACCCTACTTCTCAATCTAATCCCATATTAGATTTGTTATTATTGGTTCCGGCTTTCCGTCATTCTTTTACATCGTTCTTACCATCTTCTTTCTCTTCTATAACTTAACTGAAATTATTTCATTGGTACAACTCGTTTTGAGTTAAACCTTTTTTTCCTCACGGCTTACTAACGTCCTTACGTTATTAATCTAAACTCGATCGTCAATGGTTATGTACGCTTATTGTTCATCGTTCTTGTTTACCTTCAATTAACTTTATTTAACTCTAAGTGTTCACACTTGAGTTTTAATTATGACTTAACAATGTTTATTAAGTCCCTTAGTTCGTTACTAATCAATTTCCCCTCATCTTCTACTTGTAACCATTCTTTTCTGTCTAGGTTTTTAGGCTAGCGCTGTGGCGCCGGTGTTCCTTTGTTAAGCCGCGCTGCGGCGTCGCCCATTAGGGCTTGGAGACCGGACTCGGTGCTGCGGCGCAAGTCTTAGTGTTAACTGTCACACTGCGGCGTGAGACTCCAAGAGCTGAGGCTCACTTTGGCACTGCGGCGTGACTTACTTTGCCTTGACTGGCGCCGCTGCGCCAGGACTCAACACCAAAAAATTTTAACAGTTAAACTTTTTATGTGAGATTTCCGGCCTCATAACTTCTTCGTTATAAGTCCGAATTGGCTCGTTCAAGAGCCTACAGTTCACAAATCGCATACTCTACGTGTTCATGCAAGAATTTTATCTATTCGACTTCGTTTGCTAAAAATTCACCTATTAGTCTATTTTTAACGAAAACGATAAAAGTTCGTGAACGTTCAACGCTCGTTTCTTCGTTCTAAGTCGGAATCCGGCCATTTTTGAGTCCGCAACTCTATAATGCCAAATAAGACTTGTCTCTATTGAAAACCAACGCTTCCAAACTCAATATCAAAATTCGACTTCCATTCCGAGAATTTCACGAATTCGACGATTGTCGTCTAATCGTGTGAATTCTGGCGAAACTTCGTTACTTGAGATTTTTAAACCGTTTCAATTGGATTCAATCCATTATACTAACATCTTAACATACATGCTTCATTAACTTATAAACATGATAAGTTATTACTAGTTCGTTGTGAGTTTATAACTTATAAAAATATAAATTACTTATATTTTCATTACTCATGACTTATGTCTTCTTTTCATATAACTTATTATGGTTAATGACTTCTAACCATTATTCTTGCTTCTTATTATCATACTAACTTTATTAATGTAAACATGTTACAAGTTCGTACAAGTTATTATACGTTCATTATTGATCATCACAAGTTCTTAACTTATATGATTACGAATAGCTTATTCATGACTTATACGGCTTATCAAGACTTAAGTCCTTTGATTTACCATTCCAAACCCTTCTTAGCATACATGTTCTACCACCACCCACTTCTCTAACAATGGAAGAGAAAGAGAATAATGGTATAAGATTACTTACTCTTGAAAAACCTTTGCTTAATCTTTAATCTCCTTCTTGATTTTTTGAAATATGAAAGACTAGCTTTCTTATTTTTCTAGCTTTTTCTCTCAAGTGAATAAGCTATAAGTTGTTGGTGGAAAAAATCTAATAATAGAAGTTAAGCTTCAAAGTGCTTATCATCTCTAACACTTAAGTTGTTTTGAAATGGATGAAAACTAACAACCAAATAATGAGCCATCTCCTCCTCTATTCATAGGATTTTTAAAGTGAGGGTAAAAGAGTCATTAGTCATCCCACCTCCTTAATAAACCTCCTTACTATTCCTAACTTAAGGCTTAAGTAAACTTGGCCATCAAACTTAATTCTTACCCACCACACAAAGTTCTTGCCCACCATTTCACCCATGGGTTGCCCCATGGATCCAACTTTACCCATAGGATCATTAAATGGGCCTTAGTCATAATTCAATTAACTTATCTTTGGGCTTACATTATTAATTAGGTTAACTAACTTAAATTATACATTGGGCTTGTAATTAAACAAACACTTGGGCTTGTTCATTAACTTACCTTTGACTTAACCATACTTACATTTGGGCCTTATCACACTTCTTATTGCACAATACAATTTCCTACACAATTCAATAAATTCAATACATTTGGCTTAAAGCCTCTTAACGTATACTTTACGTACTAATCTCGTATTCTAACTCGTATACTTATTCATTATATACAATATACAATCATTCATACATACTCGTATAATACCTCGCATCATACTCGTATTCATTACTTTGTACAATACCTACGTATAATATGATCATCACTTAATTAATTACATTAACTTCTTAACGCTTGATTTTCCTAACGTTCTCAAATTAAGTCCACAGGCGAAATATTACGTTTTCCATAACTGAAATATTATTGGATATTCTATCTCACCTCGATATTCTATTGTTACGTATTTCTCGGAAGTTCAAAAATAATTCCCGAGCAAAAATTCGTGAATAGTATTTTTCGAGAAATTTCTCGGAAAGCTTTTATTTTCGTCTTGGAAATTCAAACACTTTAATTCTATCACGTAGCCAAAATCCTACGATGTTCTGATATGTTTAGGTCATATAACGACCTTCAATTAGCTTGCTCCCATAAATAATCAATTAAATTCATTTAATCATTATAATTAAATAAAATTTTAATTCTTCTAAAAATTTAGTTTTCTCGGGCGTTACATTCTTCCCCCCTTATAAGGATTCTGTCCCCAGAATCTCGCTAATAATTATTTAAACAAATGAGGAAAAATTTTCTTCATTTTAATCTTGAGTTCCCATAATGCTTCTTCGACATTGTGGTTCTTACACTCACCTTCACCGAAGGTATTATCTTATTTTACCTTGTCACTTTTACCCATAATCTGAGTTGGAAGTTAAACACTTACTAACATATTACACTATCTTCCTTTTATTAGTCCTTCTTTTAACTCGTAATTATTGGAAACTCAAATTCCTCCCTCAAAACAAGACTATACTCAGTCTTCTATTTATCCTGCGTCCTCTTCTTCATTTGCTTTCATTCCTCGTTACGTAGTTGTACTTAATTAACTCGTTCCATTATCATGGATTGAGTCTACGTTATAAATAACATTTCTACCCCTTCATTCTGTAATCTAACTTCTAACTCCATTCTCGCCCTCTCCATTATTAACTCATTCTGAGTCGTTAACATTGATAGCTTTTCCTACCCTTCCCACTTAACGCGTCGGCTACAACGTTTACCTTCCCTGCATGATATAAGGTATCACAGTCCTCTCTCTACCGCATATTCAACTCCTTCTATGTGGAGATATATTTCAGACTCCTATAGTCCGTGTATATCTCACTCTTCTCCCCGTATAAATACTATCTTCCAATTTTTAATTCAAAACTACAACTGCCAATTCTAGGTCATAAGCAGGATAGACCTCCTCATAATCCGTTAACTGGCGTGATACATACACAATGACATTGCCATGCTATAAGAGCACGCAATCATGTCATCCATGCAAAACATCGAGATACACTACAAAATTCCCCGTATCATCTTATAAAGACAATACAGGTGCCTTACTTAACCTTTTTCTTAAATCCTGTGACGCTAATGGTACCTTCAACCCCACCGACCTATTCAATGCACCTTACAGAAATCTAACTTTAGTACATTAGTCAACCCAAATGACATACCCAGAAACTTGTCAAACTATAACGAGTTCTGATCTTCATCTTAGGTACCTCCTCCTTCTTTCGTACTTTCAACTGACTATACCCTGTATGCAAATCTATTTTAGAAAAATTCTTTGCCCCTTTTTAACTGATCCACTAGATCATCGATCCTGGGCCATTGGTATTTATTCTTAACAACCAACTTACTCCTATTACAATAGTCGATACTCAACCGTAACGACTCATCCTCTTCCTTAACCTCCTACTAACTTACGTCTAGGTTAGACAACAAAGGTGTCTCGATGTTTTATTATTGTAATTTACTATCTTGGGTTTTCTAAGAAATCCAAAGATTCATACTTTTCTTATAACAATTTATTATAGCTCTATGTTTAATTAACCCATTCATACCGAGAATTTCTTCGAATTCTCTCAATGTTAACAGTACTTATTTACCCACACTTACTTACCTTTATTATCCATGAAACAATTTCACGAATATAATTATAGAAAGTTATTTCCTCCTTCTCTACCTTAATGTTTAAAGGTATTTATACTCCCTTTCAGACAGACTCCTAGATGAGTCTTTCCACATGTTTTATATGCTCCAATCCTACACTTAGGATCCCTTTGTCTCACTCCAGTATTCCCGGAGTTAAACATTCTTTCTTTTTGGTATACTGCTACTGGTATTCTCTGCCTTTGTTCCTTCATCTCCCTTGCTCTCATTCTTTCCCTCTTTGTGGCATTGAGTCAACGCATCACTACCACCTTCTGCTAAAATCACCTTCTCCAGAATGGTCCCATAGGAAACACTCCAGAAAACCAAAATCCTAATATAGAGCCAGGGTTTTAGGCCCTGCTCAAACCTGCGAGCCTTCATCTCCTCAGTGTCCACTTAGCGTGGAGCAAACCTTGCCAATTCATTGAATTTGGCCGCGTAATGGGGAACCGTCATGTTCCCTAGTTTAAGTTCTAAGAACTTAATCTCCATCCTCCCTTGCATACTTGTAGGGAATTAATCCTCGAGGAAAACCTTCTTGAATTGTTCCCATGTTACCACATCTGTTCTAGTCCCACCCTGGTGAACCTCCCACCAAAAGTTGGCGTCACCTTTTATCCTATAAGTCGCAAAAGAAGTCTTTTGCGCCTCACCTACTCTTGTAATAACAAACGCCTTCTCTATTTCTTTTACCCATGTCTAGGCCTCTATTGGGTCCGTCGTTCCTTTGAATTCCAACGGACCTACGCTTTTAAATTCTTTAAAGGTAGTCGTTCTAGCTACCCTAGGTTTCGCAGGTACTCTACCCCCGATTTTGTTAAATGCAACCGTTAATAAATTAACAAACTTTTGCATAGGGTTGTTTTGACCCCATTGATTATCATTACGTGATTCTGTTTTCTGATTATGTTGTCTTCTCTTTGGCGGCATTTTCTGATAAACTTTCATTATTATCTATTTACTTACTTCGTTATTATTCACTACCTACCAAATCACACCCTAACAAATCATCTCAATGAAAAATTCATTATATTCATATGCTTCTTCATAGTCTAAAACTATTTACAATTTGCGTTCATAGCCAAAAGCTATTACATTTTTATCCCGAAATAGTACCTCACAAAAGTTGAGATTTACAAAATACTACCCTATTATACAAAAGAGGGTTTTACGTCACTACACACATACATATAACTTTAGATTTCTAATAATGCATAACAGCGTCCTCGTGCTTCTTATTCGCAATCATCACTACAGTATCCCAACTAATTGTATGACGGGCTTGTCCTGACTCATTGGAATAACAAGCAACTTTCAGCTTGAAATCCTTATGAGCACTCTCATGGATGTAAGACATCTGTGCTATCTTCCGGTCCTTCTCCCCCTGTTCTTTACGAAGCTCATCGACCTCCTTCTTATAGTCTCTAGCCTTAGTTATCATGAGCACCTTCTCATCATGCTCTGACTCAAAATCTGCTTCTGCAGACTCCTTCGCTACATAAAGAGCACTAATCTCTTTATTCTGATTCTGCACAACTGCACTCAGTTACACATTCCTGTCAAGCACTACCAGATACAATGCTTCCATTGCATCTGGAGGTGATGACTCTAGTGCAGGTACCACCGTTTCAACCGATGTTACTTCCATTCCTTCCTCTACATCGTTCATCGTACTAAGGTATGATGCTATATCCATTTCCCCCTCGGAGTAGTCTTCCTCAGAAAAGTACTCCTTTGTCTCCGACTCCTCTAAAATCACTATTGGTACCTCCGCCACTGGCATGGGTACATGCTCTACTCGGTTCACAAGCTCTTCGCTCACCGCGTGTATATCTCTATACATCAAGCTATCGATCGACATCCTACAATAACACATAACATGTTGATTAGTACAGAACACAAAATAGTATAAGCACAAATCACATTTAATTTATTTAGGGTTACTTTTCATCTTTTAAATCTTTCGGTACTGAGTTTCCTCAATACCTTATTAACTCATTCGACTTAAGTAAAGCTCGAGTTTACTTCCTTCGGACTTCTCTTCCTTAACGAGGTTATTAGCCTAAGGTTCTTCCCCCCTTAAGTTTTATAACCTAATACTTTGATACCAACCTGTGACGCCCCCAAATTCGGGTCTTTTCCAACCCGACATATGGTGCTCCAGGTGCTATAGTTCACACAAACCTTCAATTGAAATGCCTCAAAAGAACGAATATATCTTATATATATTTCAAAACAATACTACCATCCCCCAGGTTCTTTATAACCGTTACATTTGTTCTTGTCATAATATCGAACATTATCATTACAAACATATACCATTACATACGTAATCTACAAGTTCGCTTTAGCCTTCTCTTTATCCTTGTCGAATTCTTCAGTCCATTCGGTCTAAGCTGCATTCATATGGTTCAAGCTAGAGTGAGCATAACAAGCTTAGCAAGTACAACAATTTCATTTTAAAAGCATGCTTGAAACATAGGAATCGTATATCTTCAATAACTGGATGATAGTTACGAAGTACTATCAATAACTTAAAATAGCGTTTCTTTTCCTTCAAAACATTTTACCATAACAATATTCAGTAATACATCAATTCTGGTTCAAGACGTGAACGTCTTATAGTTTCTTTGAAAAGGACAACCCGGCATGAAGTCCGTAAGTCCGGCATATCTTATGAGCACTTCTAAGTGATCAACCTATAGTACTCTATGTTGATCAACACTACATCCATTAAACATGTGTACGTTTAAGTTGTGGCAACCTCACATATCCATTGAATACTCGATGAAAAAATATTTGTTTATTCATATTCAGGCTTACCTTGAATCCGTACCAAATAGTTGGCGTAGGATAGCGTTAGCAATTCTATATTGAAAGACTTGTAAAGAGTTCAATCAATCTATCACGATTAGTTTATTTGAGCAAAAAGTGGCATCGACTCTTTCTTTAAAACCATACATGCATCTCATAACTTGAATCATTTGAAAACCTGGCTAACACGAAGGTTAGATAAGCATTTAAGAAAAACTTGCCTTCAGCGTCTCCTACAGTAAAATTATGTTTCCTTTGAGTCTTTACAGTCTCTACAACACATAATCACATAACATACCATATTAGGTCATGATTAAACATACATAGTTCTTAAAGAATCTTACCCTACTTCTCAATCTAATCCCATATTAGATTTGTTATTATTGGTTCCGGCTTTCCGTCATTCTTTTACATCGTTCTTACCATCTTCTTTCTCTTCTATAACTTAACTGATATTATTTCATTAGTACAACTCGTTTTGAGTTAAACCTTTTTTTCCTCACGGCTTACTAACATCCTTACGTTATTAATCTAAACTCGATCGTCAATGGTTATGTACGTTTATTGTACATCGTTCTTGTTTACCTTCAATTAACTTTCTTTAACTCTAAGTGTTCACACTTGAGTTTTAATTATGACTTAACAATATTTTATTAAGTCCCTTAGTTCGTTACTAATCAATTTCCCTTCATCTTCTACTTGTAACCATTCTTTTCTGTCTAGGTTTTTAGGCTGGCGTTGCGGCGCCGGTGTTCCTTTGTTAAGCCGAGCTGCGGCGTTGCCCATTAGGGCTTGGAGACCGGACTCGGCGCTGCGGCGCAAGTCTTAGTGTTAACTGTCGCGCTGTGGCGTGAGACTCCAGGGGCTGAGGCTCACTTTGGCGCTGCGGCGTGACTTACTTTGCCTTGACTGGCGCCGCGGTGCCAGTACTCAGCACCAAAAAATTTTAACAGTTAAACTTTTTATGTGATATTCCCGGCCTCATAACTTCTTCGTTATAAGTCCGAATTGACTCGTTCAAGAGCCTACGGTTCACAAATCATATACTCTACGTGTTCATGTAAGAATTTTATCTATTCAACTTCGTTTACTAAAAATTCACCTATTAGTCCATTTTTAAAGGAAACGATAAACGTTCGTGAACATTCAACGCTCGTTTTTTCGTTCTAAGTCGGAATCTGGCCATTTTCGAGTCCGCAACTCTATAATGCCAAATAAGACTTGTCTCCATTGAAAACCAACGTTTCCAAACTTAATATCAAAATTCGACTTCCATTCCGAGAATTTCACGAATTCGACGATTGTCGTCTAATCGTGTGAATTCTGGCGAAACTTCGTTACTTGAGATTTTTAAACCGTTTCAATTGGATTCAATCCATTATACTAACATCTTGACATACATGCTTCATTAACTTATAAACATGATAAGTTATTACTAGTTCGTTGTGAGTTTATAACTTATAAAAATATAAATACTTATATTTTCATTACTCATGACTTATGTCTTCTTTTCATATAACTTATTATGGTTAATGACTTCTAACCATTATTTTTGCTTCTTATTATCATACTAACGTCATTAATGTAAACATGTTACAAGTTCTTATAAGTTATTACACGTTCATTATTGATCTTCACAAGTTCTTAACTTATATGATTACGAATAGCTTATTCATGACTTATACGGCTTATTAAGACTTAAGTCCTTTGATTTACCATTCCAACCCTTTCTTGGCATTCATGTTCTACCACCACCCACTTCTCTAACAATGGAAGAGAAAGAGAATAATGGTATAAGATTACTTACTCTTGAAAAACCTTTGCTTAATCTTTAATCTCCTTCTTGATTCTTTGAAATATAAAAGACTAGCTTTCTTATTTTTCTAGCTTTTTCTCTCAAGCAAATAAGCTATAAGTTATTGGTGGAAAAAATCTAATAATAGAAGTTAAGCTTCAAAGTGTTTATCCTCTCTAACCCTTAAGTTGTTTTGAAATGGATGAAAACTAACAACCAAATAATGAGCCATCTCCTCCTCTATTTATAGGATTTTTAAAGTGAGGGTAAAAGAGTCATTAGTCAACCCACCTCCTTAATAAACCTCCTTACTATTCCTAACTTAAGGCTTAAGTAAACTTGGCCATCAAACTTAATTCTTACCCACCACACAAAGTTCTTGCCCACCACTTCACCCATGGGTTGCCCCATGGATCCAACTTTACCTATAGGATCATTAAATGGGCCTTAGTCTTAATTTAATTAACTTATCTTTGGGCTTACATTATTAATTAGGTTAACTAACTTAAATTATACATTGGGCTTGTAATTAAACAAACACTTGGGCTTGTTCATTAACTTACCTTGGACTTAACCATACTTACATTTGGGCCTTATCACACTTCTTATTGCACAATACAATTTCCTACACAATTCAATAAATTCAATATATTTGGCTTAAAGCCTCTTAACGTATACTTTACGAATTAATCTCGTATTCTAACTCGTATACTTATTCATTATATACAATCATTCATACATACTTGTATAATATCTCGTATCATACTCGTATTCATTACTTTGTACAATACCTACGTATAATACAATCATCACTTAATTAATTACATTAACTTCTTAACGCTTGATTTTCCTAACGTTCTCAAATTAAGTCCACAGGCGAAATATTACGTTTTCCATAACTGAATTATTATTGGATATTCCATCTCACCTCGATATTCTGTCGTTACGTATTTCTCGGAAGTTCAAAAGTAATTTCCGAGCAGAAATGCGTGAATAGTATTTTTCAAAAAATTTCTCGGAAAGCTTTTATTTTCGTCTTGGAAATTCAAACACTTTAATTCTATCACGTAGCCAAAATCCTACGATGTTCCGATATGTTTAGGTCATATAACAACCTTCAATTAGCTTGCTCCCATAAATAATCAATTAAATTCATTTAATCATTATAATTAAATAAAATTTTAATTCTTCTAAAAATTCGATTTTCTCGGGCGTTACATTATTAAGGTAAACATATGAGAAGTTCATATAGGTTCCTCATGAGTTCATAACTTATTTAGTTTTGAATTACTTATTCATGACTTATACGGCTTAAGTCCATTGATTTATTCATTCCTACTCCTTCTTAGCATATAAATCCTACCATTACTCACTTCTCTAACAAATGAAGAGAAAGAGATTCATGGTTTAAGATTGCTTACCCTTGAAGTTCACTTGATTAAGCCTTAATCCCCTTCTTGATTCTTGAACTATGAAATCTAGCTTTTCTAGCTTTTTCTCTCAAGCCAATAAGCTATAAGTTATTGGTGAAAAATCTAACAACTAACAAATGAGCTAGCAAGCTTCCTATTTATAGAAATCTCAAAGTTAGGGCAAAAGGGTCATTAATCCAACCCCACCTCCTTACTATTCATTACTTAAACATTAAGTTAACTTGCTAACCACATATACTTGGTCATTAAGTTTGCTTGCTAATCACCTAGCTTATCCATTACTTGCTCATCACAACTTTTACTTGCTCACCACAACACTTAGCCATTAAGTTTCTTTTACTTGCTCATCACTTTAGATCACCCATGGGTTGCCCCATGGTTCATGCTTACCCATTGGATATTTACTTTGGGCTTTACATTTAATTAGCTTAGTTAACTTATCTCATACTTTAGGCTTGATCATTAATTCTTATTAGACATTAACCTTTAATTCCAATTGGATTTATCCATTCCTACATTTGGGCCTTATCAATTTCCATTGGACTTTATAATTCCTACACAATCCTACAAATCAAATCCATTGGCTTAAAGCCTTATAACGTATTATATACGTATTAATCTCGTATTCTAACTCGTATACTTATCCAACATATATATATGACATACCATCATCCATACATACTCGTATAATACATCGTATCGTACTCGTATTCATTATCTCGTACAATACCTACGTATTATACGCTCATCGCTTAATTCATTATACGCATTTAAATTCCTTCTCGGAAATCACTTTCCCTAACCGTTAGGTTTTAAGTCCGCAGGCGAAAAACTGCATTTGCCATAACTGAAATATTATTGGATATTCCATCTCACCTCGATATTCTATCGTTGCGTATTTCTCGAAAGTTCAAAAATAATTTCTGAGCAAAAATGTGTGAATAGTGTTTTTCGAAAACTTTCTCGGAAAGCTTTTATATTCGTCTTGAAAATTCAAACACTTTAATTCTACTACGTAGCCAAAATACTACGACGTTCCGATATGACTAGGTTATAGAATGACCTTCAAATAGCTTACTCCCATAAATAATCAATTAAATTCATTTAATCCACATAATCAAATAAAAAATTTAATTCTCATAAAATTCGATTTTTCTAGGGCGTTACACTCTTCCCCCGAATCTCGCTAAAATTATATAAACAAATGAGGAAAAGTTTTCTTCATTTTATTCTCGAGTTCCCACAATGCTTCTTCGACATTGTGGTTCTTTCATTTCACCTTCACCTAAGGTATTATCTTATTTCACAGAACTTGTTCCTTCCTATCAAGAATCTAAATTGGAAGTTTAAGCACTTACTAACACATTACGCTATCTCTCTTTCATATTAGTTCTTCTTTTAACTTTAAAATTATTTGGAACTCAAATTCCTCCTTCAAAATAAGATTACACTTAGTTTTCTCTTTATCTTGCATCCTATTCTTCATTCGCTTGCATTTATCGTTACCTATTTGTACTTCCTTAACTCGTTTTGTTTTCGTGGATTGAGTCTACATTGTGAATAACATTTCTACTACTTCATTCCATAATTTAACTTCTAACTCCGTTCTCGCCATCTCCGTTATTAACTCATTCTGAGTCGCTAATATTGATAGCTTTTCCCTACCATTCATACTTAATGCGTCAGCTTCTACGTTAACTTCCCCTGAATGATATAACATATCACCGTCGTAATCTCTTATCCATTCTAATTACCTTCTCTACCTTATATTCAACTCCTTCTATGTGAAGGTATATTTCAGACTCTTAGAGTCCGTGTATATCTCACACTTCTTCTTGTATAAATACTATCTTCAGATTTTTAATTCAAAACTACAGCTGCCAATTATAGATCATAAGTAGGATAGACCTTCTCATAATCCTTTAATTGGCTTGATGCATACACAATGACCTTTCTATGCTACATGAGCATGTAATCTCGTCATCTAAGCGAAGCATCGAGATACACTACAAAATTCCTCGTATCATCTAATAAAGACAATACAGGTGCCTCATTTAACCTTCCTTTTAGTTCCTGAAAACTATTTTTTCACTTCTCATTCTCAACATACTTATCAATTTGCCGCCGACTTGCTCGGCGCCCCTTACGAAAATCTAACTTTAGTACATTAGTCAACTCATACGAAATAACCAGAAACTCGTAATAACCATAACGAGTTCTGAACGTCGTCATAGCTACTTCCTCCTTCCTTACTTTTAACCGACAATACCCCGTACACAAATCTAGCTAAAAAAAATTATTTGCCCCTTTCAACTGATCAAATAGATCATCGATCCTGGGCAATGGGTATTTATTCTTAAGCGCTAACGTACTCCTCTTACGATAGTCGATACGCAAACGTAACAACTCATCCTCTTTCTTAACATACTCCTAACTTGCGTCAAGGTTAGACAACAAGAATGTTCCGGTGATTATTATCGTAAAATACTACCTTGGGTTTTATTAGAAAATCGACTATTCATACTTTTATTCAAATAATTTCTTAAAGTTCTATGGTTACTTAGCTCATTCCTACCGAGAATTTCTTCAAATTCTCTCAACTTTATCGGTATCGGTACTTATCTACCGATACTTGCTTACCTTTATTATCCATGAAACAATTTCCACGAATATAATCAACGAAAGTTATTTCCTCATTCTCTACCTTAAGGTTTAAAGGTATTTATAATCCTTTCGGGAATGAACTTAATCACTTAGCAATTTCACATGCTATAAAAGAAAAATAGCACTCCTATCAAACAGCACATAAACATTCATTATATTTACTAACCCAACAGATGGTGGTCTAGTAATGACTAACTTACCACTACTAACACCTTTACTCTCCTCTAACCCCTTCTTTGGGCAATTTCTTACCGTGTGGTCCAACGACCCACATACAAAACAGCCATGGTTTTTCTTAGGATTAGGACAATTGGGTAATATATGACCCTCCTGTCCACAGTTATAACAAACCGATCTCCCCTTCAGACATACTCCTAGATGAGTCTTTTCACATGTCTTACATGCTTCGATCCTACGCTTAGGATCCCCTTGTTCCATTCCAGTATTCCCGGAGTTAAAATTTTTTATTTTTGGCATACTGCCACTACCACTGGCACTCTATGCCTTGGCTCCTCCCTCTCCTATGCTCTTATTCTTTCTCTCTTTGTGGTATTGGGTCAACACCTCACTACCACCTTCTGCTATAATCGCCTTTTCTAGAATAATCCCATATGAAACACTCTGAAACACCAAAATCCTACTATAGAGTCAAGGTTTCAGGCCCTGCTCATACCTACGAGCCTTCCTCTCCTCAGTGTCCACTTGGTGTGAAGCAAACCTTGCCAATTCATTAAATTTGGTCGTATACTGGGGAACAGTCATGTCTCCCTTGCTTAAGTTCTAAGAACTTAATCTCCATTCTCCTCTGTATACTTGTAGGAAAATAATTCTCGAAAAAAACCTTCTTGAATTATTCCCACGTTATCGCATCTGTTCTAGCCCCACTCTGGTGAGCCTTCCACCAAAAGTTGGCTTCCCCTTTTTTCATGTAAGTCACAAAAGAAGTCTTTTGCGCCTCACCTACGTTTGTAATAACAAACGCCTTCTCTATTTCTTTTACCCATACCTGGGCCTCTAATGGGTCCGTCGTTCCTTTGAACTGCGACGGACCTACACTTTTACACTCTTTAAAGGGAGTCGTTCTGGCTACCCTAGGTCCCGCGGTTACTCTACCCCCGGTTTGGTTAAATACATCCATTAATAAATTAACGAACTCTTGCATAGGGTTGTTTTGACCCCCTTAATTATTGTTATGTGATTCTGCTTCCTGATTACGTTGTCTTCTCCTTGGCGACATTTTCTAATTAAACAAATAACATTTCATTATTATCTATTTACTTACTTCGTTATTATTGCCACATACCAACTCATACCATAACAAAGAATATTAAATGAAAACTTCATTATATTCATATGCTTCTTCATAGTTTGAAACTATTTATAATTTGTTTCCATAGCCAAAAGCTATTACATTTCTATCCCGCAATTGATCTTCACAAAAGTTGGGATTTACAAAAAGACTACCTTTTTTATACAAAAGAGGGTTTTACGTCACTACACATATATTTATAAACATTCTAATAATGCATAACAACATCCTCGTGTTTCTCATTCGCAATCATCACTACAGTATCCCGACTAATCGTATGTCGAGTCTGTCCCGACTCAATGGAATAACAAGCAACTTTCATCTTGAAATTCTTATGAGTACTCTTATGGATGTAAGACATCCGTGCTATCTTCTGGTCTTTCTCAACCAGTTTTCTACGAAGCTCATCAGCCTCTTCCTTATAGTCCCTAGCCTGCTCTATCATAAGCACCTGTTTATCATGCTCTGACTCAAAATCTGCTTCTGCAGACACCTTAGCTTCATGGAGATAATTAATCTCTCCACTCTGATTCTGCACAACTGTACTCAGTTGCACATTCCTGTCAAGCATTGCTAAATACAATGCTCTCATTGCATCTGGAGGTGATGACTCTTGTGTAGGTACCATCGTATTAACCGATGTTACCTCGATTTCTTCCTCCCCATCCACCATCATATCGAGGTATGATGTCAAAGCTACATCTCCCTCGGAGTAGTCTTCCTTAGAAAAATATTCCTCTGTCTCCGACTCCTCTAGAATCACTATTGGTACCTCCGTCACTAGCATGGGTATAGGCTCTACTCTGTTCACAATTTTTTCGCTCACTGCGAGTATGTCTCTATACATCAAGCTATCGACTGACATCCTACAATAACACATAACATGTTGATTAGTATATAACACACAATAGTATAAGCATAAATCACATTTAATTTATTTAGGGTTACTTTCCATCTTTTAAATCTTTCGATACTGAGTTTCCTCAATACCGTATTAACTCATTCAACTTAAGTAAAGCTCGAGTTTACTTCCTTCGAACTTTTCCTTCCTTAATGAGGTTATTAGCCTAAGGTTCTTCCCTCCTTAAGTTTTATAACCTAATGCTTTGATACCAACCTGTGACGCCCCTAAATCTGGGTCTCTTCCAACATGACATATGGTGCTACACGGTACTACAGTTTACACAAACATTCAATTGAAATGCCTCAAAAGAAAGAATATGTCTTATAAATATTCCAAAATAATACTACAATTCCCCAGGTTCTTTATAACCGTTACATTTGTACTTGTCATTGTATCAAATATTATTATTACAAACCTATACTATTACATAGGAAATCTACAGGTTTGCCTTAGCCTTCCTTGTCGGATCCTTCGATCCGTTCGGTCTTAGGTGCATTTATATGGTTCAAGCAAGAGTGAGCATAACAAGCTCAGCAAGTACAACAATTTCATTTAAACGACATGCTTGAAACATAGGAATCATATATTTTCAATAACTGGATAATAGTTACGAAGTACTATCAATAATTCAAAATAGCATTTCTTTTCCTTCAAAACATTTTACAATGACAATATTCAGTAAAACATCAATTTTGGTCCACGACCATGAGCATTTCATAATTTCTTTGAAAAGGACAACCTGACACGAAATTTGTAAGTTCGACATAGCTTACGAGCACTTCTAGGTGATCAGCCTATAGTACTTTATGTTGATCAACACTACATCCATTAAACGTATGTACGTTTAAGTTTTGGCAACCTCACGTGCCCATCGAATACTCTATAAAAAATATATTTGTTTATTCATACTCAGGCTTACCTTGAATCCGTACCAAATAATTGGCGTAGGATAGCGTTATCAATTCTATATGGAAATACTTGTAAAGAAATCAATCAATCTTTCAAGAATAGTCTAACCGAGGTAAACTGGCATCGACCCTTTCGTAAAACAATTCATGTGTCTTATAACATGAATCACTGAAAACTTGGAGAACACGAAGGTTAGACAAGCGTTAAGAAAAACTTGTCTTCAGCGTCTGCTATAGTAAAATTACATTTCCTTTGAGTCTTTACGGTCTCTATAACACATAACCACATAACATACCACATTAGGTTATGAATGAACATACATGGTTCCTAATGAATCTTACCCTTCTTCTCAATCTAATCATGTGTTAGATTTGTTATTATTGGTTCCGGCTTTCCATCGCTCTTTTACATTGTTCTTACCAACTTCTTTCTTAATTGAAATTATTTCATTACTAGAACTCAGTTCGAGTTAATCATCCTTCCTCACGGCTTACTAACGTTCTTACGTTATTAATCGAAACTTGATCGTCATTGGTGACGTACCAACGTTGAATACCATTCACGGTTTAATTAATTACCCTTTACGTTCTTCGTTTAATTATTCTTAATCCATACTTAAACTCATACTGTTACTACTACAAAAGTGATTTAAAGTTAGTCTAATCATGTACATTTAGTACATGTACATTCTACTATTTGTTTCAATCAATTGGAATTACAAAACCTAATTTGGTCAACCAACTTTCACTATCGGCGTTCCGTTACGTCGTTCTTACGTTCATATGCAATTGGCTTACTTTAACCCTAAGTGATTATACTTAAGGTCTAACCATGTCTTAACAATGTTACTTCATGTTCATTAAGTTGTATTATCTCATTATCTTTCTTTTTATCTTCATAACCATTCATCTCTATGTAAACTTCAAGGCTGGCGCTGCGGCGCCAGCTTTCCTTCTTGGACTCGCGCTACGGCGCGGGTTTGTAGTGCACAAGACCCGGCCTTGGCGCTGCGGCGCCATTCCCTCTTCACTATGTCGCGCTGCGGCGCCAACTAACAGTGCACTATTATCTTAGCCTCACACTTCGGCGCAGGCCTTTATGCCTTGAGTCGGGCTGCGGTGCGGACTCTATGCCTCAGAAAAATTTGACAGATTTTCTTTTAGGTGAGATTCCCGGGCTCATAACTTCTTCGTTATAAGTCCGAATTGGCTCGTTCAAAAGTTGTTAGCTCACAAATCACATACTTTACGTGTTCATGCAAGAATTTTACAATTTCAAATCCGTTAACTCAAAATTCAATTTTTATTTCATTTTAACGAAAACGATAAACGTTCGTGAACGTTCAACGCTTGTTTCTTCGTTCTAAGTTGGAATTCGGTCATTCTCGAGTCCGTAACTCTATAATGCCAAATAAGACTTAACTCCATTGAAAACCAATGTTTCCAAGCTCAATATCAAAATTCGACTTCTATTTTAAGAATTTCACGAATTCGACGATTATCGTCCAAACTTGTGAATTCCGCCTTAACTTCATTTGTTATGATTTGTTCTTCGTTTCAAATGGATTCAATCCCTCATACTAATATCTTAACATACATATTACATTAACTTATTTACATGATAAGTTATTACTTATTCTTCATAAATTTAGGACTTATAAAAGTATAAACTACTTATGATTCCATTTCTCATGATTTATCATGGCTTTAATCTTTTAAACATCATTCTCACATCTCCTTATCATATCATATTATTAAGGTAAACATATGAGAAGTTCATATAGGTTCCTCATGAGTTCATAACTTATTTAGTTTTGAATTGCTTATTCATGACTTATACGGCTTAAGTCCATTGATTTATTCATTCCTACTCCTTCTTAGCATACAAATCCTACCACTACTCACTTCTCTAACAAATGAAGAGAAAGAGATTCATGGTTTAAGTTTGCTTACCCTTGAAGTTCACTTGATTAAGCCTTAATCTCCTTCTTGATTCTTGAACTATGAAATCTAGCTTTTTCTCTCAAGCCAATAAGCTATAAGTTATTGGTGGAAAATCTAACAACTAACAAATGAGCTAGCAAGCTTCCTATTTATAGAAATCTCAAAGTTAGGACAAAAGGGTCATTAATCCAACCCCACCTCCTTACTATTCATTACTTAAACATTAAGTTAACTTGCTAACCACATATACTTGGTCATTAAGTTTGCTTGCTAATCACCTAGCTTATCCATTACTTGCTCATCACAACTTTTACTTGCTCACCACAACACTTAGCCATTAAGTTTCCTTTACTTGCTCATCACTTTAGATCACCCATGGGTTGCCCCATGGTTCATGCTTACCCATTGGATACTTACTTTGGGCTTTACATTTAATTAGCTTAATTAACTTATCTCATACTCTAGGCTTGATCATTAATTCTTATTTGACCTTAACCTTTAATTCCAATTGGATTTATCCATTCCTACATTTTGGCCTTATCAATTCCCATTGGACTTTATAATTTCCTACACAATCCTACAAATCAAATCCATTTGGCTTAAAGCCTTATAGCGTATTATATACGTATTAATCTCGTATTCTAACTCGTATACTTATCCAACATATACGACATACCATCATCCAAACATACTCGTATAATACATCGTATCGTACTCGTATTCATTATATCGTACAATACCTACGTATTATATGATCATCGCTTAATTCATTATACGCATTTAAATTCCTTCTCGAAAATCACTTTCCTTAACCGTTAGGTTTTAAGTCCGCAGGCGAAAAATTGCATTTGCCATAACTGAAATATTATTAGATATTCCATCTCACCTCGATATTCTATCGTTATGTATTTCTCGGAAGTTCAAAAATAATTCCCGAGCAGAAACACTTTAATTCTATCACATAGCCAAAATACTACGACATTCCAATATGACTAGGTCATAGAACGACATTCAAATAGCTTACTCCCATAAATAATCAATTAAATTCATTTAATCCACATAATCAAATAAAAAATTTAATTATCATAAAATCCGATTTTTCTGGGGCGTTACACTTGTCCTTGATAGTCACATCATTTAGAGCCCTATAATCAATACACATTCTCCATGTGTTATCATGCTTCTTTACCAACAAACACTGTAAAAGCAAATGGGCTACTACCGTTTTGAATGACCCCAGACTGAAGTAAATCAATAACAATCTTCTCTATCTCTGCTTTCTGAACGTATGGATATCTATAGGGCCTTAAATTGATAGGCTGACTTCCTTCTTTTAAATTGATATGATGATCATGTGCCCTTTCAGGAGGTAGTCCCTTTGGTTCTGCAAAAACATCAGAAAAGGACTCTAATAATCTCATAAGCTTAGGACACTCAAAATTTTGTAAACTGCAATCCTTACACTCTGAAATCCCATACAAATAACTAAAAAACCCATGTGTTGAAGTCTGCAAGGTCTTTGTAAATTCTCTTGAATCCATAAGACGGACCATAGGAGTAACATCCATACTTTCTCCTTGAACGGTCACTGATTTCCCTTCTTGATTAAATTGGAACTGCAGCTTATTAAAGTCAAAAGTTACTGGACTTACAGTTTTTAACCACTGAACCCCAAGTACTGCATCCACTCCTCCTAACGGTAAAATCCTCATTTCAGTGTGGTATTATTTTCCTTGCATTTGCCACCTAAACTCAGGACAAACTTGGTTGCTTTGCAGTTTAAACCCATCAGCCACAGAGATAGCCACTGCTTTAGTAGTATTTTCAATTCTAACCTTGAGTCTTTTTGCTGCTTGTGGATCTAAGAAATTTCCAGTACTTCCATTGTCAATCAAGATACTAACTGGTTTTTGATTCACTGGACCTTGTACCTTAACAGTTCTATCAGTATTATGACCTGATAAAGCGTGTAAGGTTATTTGCACATTATTGACCTGAACTTCCTGAACCAGTTTGTATAATTCTCTTTTTCTAAGTGGTCCTGGTTCATACACAATCTGTTCCTCTTGGTCCACACCAGTTTCCTCTTCCACAGAAGGAACCATCATAAACAAATGTGGTTGTTTACAAACATGACCCAACCCATAAGGTTCATCACAGGAAAAACATAATCCTTTCCTCCTCTTCTCCATGATCTGTTCCCTAGTTAAGTTCCTAATGGGTAGGAGTTTTTTTGTTTCAAGCACAGGTACTTCTGCCTTATTCTCTACTACATGAGCACCACTATTTCCTCCCACATTATAAACCCCTTCCTACATTCCAGAAACTTCAGAACTACTCTTATTAATCAAATTTCCAACAGTAGTTTTAAAAGCAGATCTACTCCTTTTAATCCATGCTTCTAATTTAGCTTCTTCCACTCTTGCCAATCGAATTGCTTCCTTAAGAGTTTTAAACCCCAATTCTTGTATTCCCAACTGAATCTCCTCTCTCAAACCACCAACAAAACAATCAATAAAGAATTCCTCATTTAGTTGTGGATTTTTAATCACAGCCCAGTCTTTAATCTCTTCAAACTTTCCCCTGTAATCATCAACAGTACTAGTTTACTGCAATTTCTTAAGCTCAGCTACATAATTGATTTTAGCTTCTGGACTAAATCGAGCCAATAACTCCTCAATTAGGTCATTCCAGGTCAAATTAACTATACTTTCTACAAAACTTGAATACCAGGTCTCAGCTTCTCCTTCAAGATGCATAGTAGCCAAATATAATTTCTTATTCTCAGCGACATTATGATGTGAAAACAATTTATTACATTTCCTTATCCACGACCTAGGATCATTTCCATGAAATTTAGGGAATTCAAGTTTAATTATTCTGAAAATTCCCTCACCATTAATAACAGGAAGAGTTCCTCCTTCATAAGCACATAGGATTGATCCAGACATGTTTGGATTAGAGGATGAAGAGTTATTTCCTGAAGATTGTCCGTCCTTACCAGAAGAAGAAGTCGATCCTTGTTTCTGGCCCCGAGCTGACATTATTGCCTCAACCTTTCAGCTTCTGTTCCAATTTCTCATCAAATCCTTTCTTCAGTGGCTCCATCGATGAATGCAGCTGGCTTTGCAATTCCTGCAAGTTATTTTCAAGGTTAGTTAATCTCTGATTGTTCGTTGCCATCACCACAAAAGCGTCACTGCTTTGATACCAAATTGTAAGGAACTGAAATTTGGATTCAGTTCTTAGCTCAGTAAATATGCCAAAACAAGAGAAAGAAGAATTATCTAAGAATGAAGAACAACAAGATCAGGAGGAAAAGGAACTTGATATTGGAGAGAGATAAAGAATAACAATTCCATTCATGCCTTCAACTTATTACAACTAGCCCTTTTTATACAAAGGAAAAGGAGCACAACAATAACCGACTCAATTTGGCCTAACAAGTAACAACCTAACATTACTGCTAAACCATTTATTAAAGCAAAAGACAATTATACCCTTAGTGAGTATATTAACACAATCACTAGACTTTTTAAATGTAAACAGCACTTCCTTACAAAATCATCCACACCCACCACCAAATTCAACCTGAATGCTAGATTACACAACACAAAGAATTACGTGAATTGATTGCTTCAAAGTGAAACTTTGAAGTCTACAAATTGGAATCAAACCCCAAAATACAAAATTTTGATAGTCAATGGGAAATATATTCGTGAAGAAACCGAAGATCACAGATGTGGATCGAGCAATTCTCTCTCTGAAGACTCAAAGGCGCAAGCTAGCTCAATATCAGCAACAGGTAAGCTTTTATACTTTATCTAGAATTTGAATACAATTTTTTCCGGGTTTTAATCAAAAACTATAGGGCTTGTGAGTAAATCTTGAAATTAAAATTGGAAGAAATTCAGCTTCAAATTTTAACTATGGGGCCTTAAATTCCAATTGCATTATGTGAATATCATGCAATTTGGAGTAATTTAGAAATTTGTTGGAATCCTTTATGTTTAAAAACTATGTATTTCCTAGCTATGATCGATGGAATGAATTTGATTTATTGCCTAAACTTGTGGTGGTTAACTGTGGAGTATATAGCAAACTCGCTAAATCAGTTCCTATAAAGTATTTGAAATGCTGGTTAATTTATATTTAGCAAAAGGTAAGTTAAGTTGTTGCTGCTGTTTTTGCTTTTAATAAGTTCGACAACTATGTAAACTCAAGCAGATTTTGATCAAATGAGTATTTTGAGTCTGCCAATCTAGTAGAAGAATTTTTGTCGTGAATAGGAAGAATGGATTCAAACTAGAGAAGAGTGTCTCTTGTGCACTTATAGGACTACAGAGACTTTCCGTACCTGTACATAGTTGGACAATTATTATAATATAGTAAAAACTGTTTCCTCTGTAACATCAGTTTTGCATGGTCTTTAATTTTTTACCCCGGCTCTTATAATAATGAGGTTCATAATATGGTTATATGTTAGTGATTTTCAGCAATCCAACAATCTTGGAAAATGAATCAGACACTCGATAATGGCACAATTTGATTTATTCATGAAATATACTTCTAATTTGCTCAAGGATGAATTGGGCTATAAATGTAATTTAAGTTATGTCCTTGTTGTCCTGGCAATAGACTAAGCTTCCTAGGGTATGTCAGCTTTGGCATGTGGCTATTCAGTCATTCCCTAACACAGCACATCTTGTCCCTCCTCATCTTCCTTTTCCGTGCACTAATCTTGCATCAGTTAGTCATGTATTTTATTAATTAGGAATATAAGGTCCATTATTTTGTTTTTTAAACCATCTTTTATGTCATCTATGTGCTTTTAGGTTACATATTTTCTTGCTGCTAAAATTGTAACTATATCTCCTTTCCATATATTGTCCTTTATTTACTAATAACTTATTGTTTTCCTAAATACTACTAGCAATTGGACGCAAGTATACGTGATCACTTATACAATATAGTTGCAAATAGAGTATTGTACCCACAAAGAGTGATGTATAACTTAATCACTAATTACTAACTAGGCACCAATTTAATTCTATTTAGACAAATGAACTGAATAATCAAACTAATTAATCAAATATTAATTCAATGAATGAAAACATTAAGGGATCAATTTCCCCCGATGAATCAATAATTTAACATTATTCTTATTTCATTAAATTGACTATCAAGAATTGTCAACGGAAAATCACTAATAATTAATATAATAATTTTTCAAATAATTATATCGCATACCTATTATTATTAATTTCTCTATATTCCTATGAGAAACAATAATAATAAATTCATTAAGATTCACTTTCCACTTGTAGCTTGCGGTATTCAAGTATATTTATCTCCCGTCTACAAATTAGCACTCACTCCTAAGAACAATTACTAATCACAAGTTACTACATCCAGATCTTAATTTAGAATCCATGTCAAATTTCATCTAAATCCATCTCAAACAATTATAACAATAAACACAAGACATAATAAACAATCCCATTCCATAATCAACTTAATAAAAATAAGAAACAACATTAAATCAAATCATCACGTGTTCCATTGAATCCTTAACTAATAAATTAGTTCATAATGAAAGTTAAAAACATAAATAAAGGAAATTGATATTTTCACAACACTTTGATATTTTCACATGAAAAGTGTCGCTATAGATGTATAGCGACGATTTTCATGTGGAAATATCATTTTTTTGTTGTGGATTTATCAGTTTCCTAAATAAATTATCAACAGTCATTCTAAATACAAGATATTAGAGTAAAAGAAGGAAGGATAAACTCTGATGAATTTCTCCTTCTTTCTCGGCTCCCTCTCTTGCTTCTCGAATTGAACTCTGATAACCCTTATTCTTCTCTATGTACTGAATAATAATCCCAGAATAATAATGAAAAAAATAATAATAATGACCCCTAAATCATAATTATTAGTCTTTTAATGATATCTTATTAAAAATCTCCAGTCCGTACAAAATAAGAGTAAATCAATTACAGTGTAAGCCTTTAGGAGTTTGAGACCCTCCTAACTTCAGTTATTAAGCATCAGTTACCACTAGGAATCAAAATAATAAGTTAAGATTCAAAATACACTGGGCACGTGTGGATCACCATAAACTAATCCAGCGCCACGGCCTGGGGCACTGAGGGTCGTGGCTCTTCTCCTACGTAGCCAAGCGCCGCAGCCCCGCTCCAATGAGCGTCGCGGCTCCAACTTCCCTGTCCGTCCTTCTTGATTCCTTTAGCTTGTTCTTGCTTGTATGCTCCTCTTGAAGTTCAGCTACTTCATTTTCCTTTCACCAAACTCTTGTCAACTGATATTTTTCACCTGTAGCTTATATTAAGGCTAAACTTACAATCATTTGCACATGAACACTAATATAGGTTGGAATCATTTACTAACATAAAACTACTAAAATGCAATGAAATAATTCTAAAACACTTAAGAATAAGCGAAATAATGAAGCCAAGAATATCAAATTCATAGATATAAAATCTACTCATCAAATACCGCAAATTTAAACATTTGTTTGCTCTCAAGCAAAACAAAACAAAACAAATACCATTCTAAAAATACCTAAGAATGCATCCTACTGCTGAAATAAGCGTGAATCTGTTTATAGCCTCCAAGATCATACAAAAACAATATTTAGCAACAATTAAACCATGCAAAAGCTCATAAATCAACTTAGTTATCAATCTACACGAATTATGATTCTATAGTGTGTGAATGCAACGTCCACTTTAACTAATCATGCATTTAGGCACAATTATACAATGAACACTTAGTACCTCTGAATTATCATCCCCTAAGAATATATTAATGTAATAATCTTAGTCATGGTAGACATCATTCATGTAAAAAGGAAAAACAGTTTTATCTTACACTTTGCTATTCTTCCTAACTATATTACCTTGACTTGTGTAATGTCTAATTTCCTTAGGCTTTTCAGAGTTACCCATGTAACGAGCGTTCAACCAATGACTCCCAAACCAATTGATTTTTGGGCACTAGGTGTAAAGACACCCCTAAGGATCTATTAACTCGAGTAACAAAGGTCACGAAAGTAGACTTAGTCAAGTTGATATTTCTTGAATATAGTGATCACAATATATCTCCTGTTTTATGCAAATGGGCGAGTGCGTTTTACGCTCCATCTCGTCCTTATTTTTTCCTTTTCAAGGAGATTCCTTTAAGCTCAATTTCACTCACCATATACTATATTTCTTGGAAGAATTACTATTTAATTGTGCTTTTTAAAACCGTAACTCCCCCAGACTTGAACAAATAACTACCCTTACTTTCATTAAGACTGAAATATAATCCTACAGTTTTGGCACCCTCTAATACTAAGGTTTCAATGTATAATCTCCTAAAATATAATTACTCACAGTGGGATATATAAGTGGTCTTAATTAATAGGAATCATAACTGCGTAACATCGACTTCAAACTCAATATCTTAACTATAAATAGTTCAAAAGTTTGCTGATTCCTAACCAAATATAATTATTTCTTATCATCGGCTATTCTAAAATTCACTACATACTTTATTTATTTTTTAAATCAACATGCAAAATCAATAAACAACCTACCTAATCATGCAAATACTAATAAAACTCCTAACTATCATGCACATAAAAATATGCAATAAAAACTATAACTAACATGCACAATAATAAAAATTCTACCAAACCATGTATTTTAACAACTAACATGCAATAAAAATTAATATCATCCATGCAACAAATAAATAAAAATAAGTCTTCAACCAACCCAAACCAACCATGAATATAAGTCTTAAAAACCAACAGCCTTGATCAATGCCCCCAAATTTAAATATTACATTGCCCTAAATGTAATACTTATATACTTCCTTGAAAAAAAATTCAGTCATCCTCATCCGCGGGGTCGTCGCTATCCGTCTCCTCCATCTCGAAAGTTATATCGGGGAACACCAGTGGTGGCGGGAAATGAATAGGATCCGAACCGGTTATGTTGAAGCGATTGGCAAAACTGGTGATGACCTCGTTCGTGTAATCCACAAATGTGTCGACTCGTCCAGCTATCTGGTCCACTCGGCGTGTTTGCTGGTAAGACAACCTCAATAACTGCTCCTGGCCTCGCCCCAGGTTGTCTGTAGCGCCACACAAAGCCCTGACCTCTGTAAGCAAAAGATCCATTGTAGCACCAGCCGAAGAAGCCGAACCTGATCCTCGACCTGCTCGTCTAGCTAAATGAGATGGTCCTGCACCTCCAGCACGTCCTACAGAAATAGCAGCCTCAACCTCGGCAGCTGCAGCAGCTGCAACATCATCATCTTCCTCTGTCCTATAACCAGCACCCCTCATGTCAGGGAAGCCTCCAGTCCATTCCTTAAATCGGTCGATGGTGTTGCTGTCTAAAACTGACTTTGGCTGCTCAAAAATCTCATCTGGGTCCCATACAACTCCAGCGTTCTTACACAACCCACAAATGAGTGAGGGGTGAGGAAGTCCGCCGGTGGAACAGCCTCTCAGTGCTGTGAGGATTGATCTGTATATGACTCTTCCCACATCTATGCTCTTTCCCGTAACAATAGCAAACAAAAGAACTGCCTTGGACTTGATAACATCTAAAACATGCGAAGAAGGCATCAATTTTGCACATAAAAAATAGAACCAAGCATTACCATATTGGCTTAATTCTCCTCTAGGAAAAGAAGCTGCTTTGTTGCCTCTTATGGTCCATTGTGCTCCGAGCTTGCATAATGTTGGATCACCTCATCCCAGTTAAGTTCTTCCTGTGTGTAGTGTGTGAATTCATTCTCTTCAATTGTTATCAGGTTGTAGTAAGTATTGATTGATACACTATCAAAAGGTACAGACTTTCCTCGAACAAGAGCAACTTTGTCCATTGCTTCCGCCACATTAACATAAAAAATTTTCACAATTGACACCACAGCAGCCTCGGGTTGAGAGGTCAAGACACCCCAACCACGCTCATTGATGGTAGCACGTATACCTAGCCCATTAGCATCCTGTGGCACCAACCAACGCTCTTGAATTAAATTTTTGTTGACTAGATATGCATGGAACCGCTCGGACGCGGCTTCGCTCACAAATTTTGTGTGGTCATATGTTCTTGAAGCCCTTGAGCCGGACCCTTCACCTCTATACCTTTTTGGAACCATTGGATGCCAAACACAACTTGAAAACTAAGGAAATTGATGAAGTTTTTCTTTTGGACAAACCACCGAGCACCTTGCGAGCGTCTTTTATTTTGCCCAAATTCAAAGCTTTTGAATGCTTTGATTCCTCCCAAATGATGTAAATACTTAAACCAATGTGATTCTATCTCTCAACCAACTCACAATGATGATTTAGAAGGCTTGCATATAAGGATTACTTCTTTGATATTGAAGAAGATGAAAAGTTATAACTTTGAATTCAATCTCTTCTCCAATTATATAGGCTTGATATAACCTTGCAATCCACCACTTTGTTGTTGTGTAAATATTCAATACTGAGTTTGAAAGCAATTACTTGTTGTTCGAAGTGGGTAGGATTTTATGTGTATGGGAGGAGTTTGTGGGGGAATTGGGGGGGGGGGAAGAAAATGGGTGAAGTGGGGGTTAAGTGCTGACTTTTGGTTGCTGAAACACGTTAGGGCGCCGCGGCTTAGCCTTGGAGCGTCACGGCCCTAGCATATGGAGTGCCGCAGCTCAGAATTCCCTGTATCCAGGCGCGCGCCCTCTTTTGCTTAGGCCTCCTTCTACTTTTTTCCTTAGATATTTCCTTTCACTTCTTTTTCCATACTTAACCATTTTTTTGCATTTCAATTCTATCCCAACTTCATGCCCTAATTTGTTACTCCTTGATCTTATGTTCTTGCTTGCCTTGCATATCACCTAAAATTAAAGAATTCTATTAAGTTGCTATCATAATGAAATTTTAATTAATTGTAACAAATGACATGGTTTAAAATTTTAAATTGAATCAACTAAATAAATTCTAATTCTAATTGTAACCCATTGGTTGCCTCCCTGTAGCATTTGTTTTTAAGTCATCAGCCTGACTTTCTTATTTTCAATTATTTAGGCTCGGTAGATGAAATGTCGTCGGTTGCGCATCCCAGGTCTTCCATATCTTGTCTTGTTGCTTCCTCATCTTCTTTGCCTTCATTTTTGGTCCATTTATCATCTCCATTATCTTTCATTACTTCATTTCATGTACTTTCTTTTGCCAAATAACAATGCTCTACCTCGTTTGGAAACCTAATTGTGTCGAATACGTTGAGCTTAATTTCTTGATCATCAACTCTCATAGTGAGTTCCTCTTTTCGAACATCTATCAGAGTTCTTCCGGTTGCTAAGAATGGATGATCCAGAATGAGTTGGACCTCCTGGTCTTCTTCACAATCGATAATGACAAAGTCAGCTGGGAATATAAACTTATCCACCTTTACCAAAACATCTTCAATAACACCTCTTGTGTAATACCCGAAAAAAATAAATAAATAAATATTAAATAATAAAAATTATTTTGTTTTAAAATATATTGTTTGGACTTTGTCATTTATTTGGGTCAAACTAGTTATTTAATTTATGTGGACTAAAATAAGTAAGAGACATTAATTTGGGCTTAAAGTAATTGGGTCTAATTTATAATTGTGTAATTTGTTTTAAAGCCTATTAAATTAGGAGAGTTAGTAAAATATATTAATTAATAAATATGTAAAACCTAACAATATTACATCATATTTGACACAAACCCTGTATATTTTTTTTCGCTTGTTCTTCGTCTGATAAACAAACGGAGGAGGCGCCTATACTGTGGGCAACATAGGAGCAGAGTCACATTTTTTTTAAGTTCAAAAGTTCTTATTACTATACCTGTGATGGGCAATACTTATATGATGGGCGCTACATATATGAGCATATAGATATTCAATCATTGAATAAAGAATGTTACTGCATATAAGTAATTTGGCTTGATATACCCAATTCTTTCATGAAGGAGTAATAGAAGTACAGATCATGATGTCATACTTTACAATAGTTATTTAAATTACTATATAATAATTATATGAAATAGATGGTATGTTTGTAATTAATTAGTAAAATATACATATCTTATATAATATACATGGACAGATGTATGAAAACTTGGAGTGAAAATCAATCAGGATTATGGAAGGTCATTTATTGGTAGATTAGTATATAAATTTAGTTATAGTTAACTGACGTAATGAAAATTTTATATATTCGGACTAAATTATTTTGCTAGTAAAATTTTTAAAATTTAATTAATAACTAATTGAAAAGTATTGTGTTGTTAATGATTAGAATTGTAATACAATTTCATTTTATTTTATTAGATCAGACAGAGGGAATTTAAAGAATTTTATTTGGAATATAATTTTGGATATTACATTACTTATTACAGGTACGGATTTCGTACTCTTTTAGCGAAACTCATTTGTTTTTGATTTGTTTGTTTCATTATTCGTTTTAAAATTTAGTATTGCCTCATAATTATTCTTGTCAATTTATTGGGATAGTTTTGTTTTGGCGTTCTATTAGAACTCATATTTGTACTCTTTAGACTAGTGTATCATGTCTAAAATTTATTTTTATATTTGTAGTGATGTACATGTTAGTATATTTTTGGAGACTTGTGTTGATGATTCGTTCGATTTAACATGTACACGTTAGAACCCCTTTGTGTTGATATTGTGTCGCATGTGTTGTGACATGGTATTTTGTTAGAATATACCGTAGGGTATACCTGAGCTATAACCACCTGTGGGGGTACCACATGCATGTCCTCTTGGCACCGAGGCATAATACCTTCCGTGGCGGTGTGATCAGTCCACGGCGTCTTCGTTTTGTGCTCCGGTGGGAGTTGGCCACTTGGTGTTTTGTTGTGGGAGGCGTATGGGTCGAGCCTAGTTTTCTGTTATGTTCTGTTCTGCGGAGTGGTGATGTTTGTGCCAAACACACCTTTCAATTTTGCATGCATCTGGATTGCGCAGTCCGATGTGTGATTGCCTGTGTGACATTATTTGACTTGCCTGTGTGGCAAGGTATATTTCTGTTTTGTTCTGAGCTCGGTATGAAATAACACTCAACCATTTGATTCAGCCTATTATTTCGTTGTGTTAGTTTTGTTCGTTTCGTTTCAGTTTAATTCAATTCATTTAATTGAATTAATTATTTCGTTTTATTATTCTTTTATTCTATATCCGTACTGAGCATTTGGCTCATGCTGTGTTTTTCTTCCGGCAGGTAATCAGGGGGATCAAGGGCAAGTGTGATGAGAGCTTCCTTTTATCCAAATGGCTTAGATATTTTGTTTAGGTTGTGATTTAATAGTTTATTGGAGTTGTTATAAATAATTTAGATTATGGTTTTAGCAAGTTTAATATTTATTTTGGTTTGGCTGGTGGTATTTATCAGATTTTTGGAATATTCTTTTGTGGCTTGGAGCCTTATTATAATTTCATCAGTTCTGTTGTGTTTTGAGTAACCTCTTTCTATTCGAAAAGGGGGTGTTACATCTTGGATAAGTGATTGATCGATTAGCTAATTGCAGAGTTATATTTGTTGGTTTAACCCCTTGTAATTCGAGCTTTTCATAGATAGATAGAGGCATGAGATTGATGCTCGCGCCAAGATCACATAGAGCTTTCCCGACATACTGTTGCCCGATGGTACATGGTATTTTGAAACTCCCAGGTTCTTGTAATTTAGTTGGTAGCTTTCTTTGAATAACGGCGTTGCATTCTTCAGTCAATGCCACCATCTCATTCTCGCCTATCCGTCTTTTCTTCTACAAAATCTCTTTCATGAATCTCGCATTACTCGACATTTGTTCTAGTTCTTCTGCAAAAGGTATATTGATCTGTAGCTTTTTGAAAACTTCCAGGAATTTAGAGAATTGGTGATCTGCCTTTGGGGGTATGGCATGGGAGCTGTAATTGCATCTTTCTTCACTTTATTCTTTTCCAAGTTTGCCTCATGCTCGTTTTCAACATTCTTGCTCATGTCTATTTTGACCTCTTCTTTCTCAGTGTTCACCTTATCTGCAGGCATGCTGTCTTTTCCTTGCAAACTCGTACCACGCCTTAATGTAATTGCTTTACATTGCTCGTGATTCTCTTTTCTTGGATTAACTTCAGTGTCACTTGGGAGTGTTCCTTATAGTGGTTATTCACTGCATTTGCCAACTGACCCATTTGGTTTTTCAAGTTCCGAATTGATCCTTCTAGGTTGTTGATTTTCGTATCATTATGAGCAATGTATTTGGTCAATATTTCTTCCCGATTCAGTTTCCTTTCTTGTTGGTATTGAGCTTGATTTTGAAGACCTGGTGGCGGGAATTGCCTTGGAGCTAAGTTTTGATTCTGATTACTGCTCCATAAAAAATTCGGATAATTCCTCCACCCTGAATTATATGTATTAGAATACATACCCTGCTTGTTTCCAATGAAATTTACAGACTCTATAGATTGCACACTGATTTGTTTGGTGATTTCCTGCACATATAGAACCCCATGTATTAAATTTCTTTGTTAATGACGTCACTTGAGCAGTTAATGCATCTACTTCCAATTTCCCTCAGGTTTTCGGCTGGTTCATCCTAGCTGTAGGCAACTGATAATTATTTGCAATCATAGCCTCTAACAAATCATAAACTTCATCTACATTTTTACTCATCAAGGCTCCTCTTGCAGCTGCGTCAATACTTGTACGTGTGATGTTGAATAACCCATTATAAAAAGTCTGAACTTGCAGTCATTTAGGAAGTCCGTGATGTGGACATCTCCTTAATATATCCTTGAATCTTGAATCGTTCCCATGCCTCGTACAGCGATTCAGAATCTTGTTGATTAAATGATGATCATTCCTCATTTTCACCGTTTTAGCTGGCAGAAAGAATTTTGCTAAAAATTTCTGAGTTAGGTCATCCCATGTCGTGATTGAACCTGTCGGTAACGAATGCAACCAACTCTTTGCCTTGTCACGAAGTGTGAAAGGGAAGAATCTCAATCTTAGTGCATCATCTGAAACTCCGTTATACTTAAAAGTATCACATATCTCCAAGAAACTGACAAGGTGGTCATTCGAGTCATCATTCGATAGCACTCCAAATTGAACTGAGTTTTGTATCATTTGTATTGCCCTTGGTTTAATCTCAAAACTATTTGCATTAACTGCACGCCTTCGAATGCTTGAATGAATCTGGCATAGCATAATCTTTAAGAGATTTTTGTGGCTCCTCGGCAACCATTTTCTCCTTAATATCCTTACAGTATTTCAGAAACCGTTGAAATTGTTTTTCTATATCGTCCTCGTAGGTCGCAACTCTGGCCTTTTCGATTGTGTTTGCATACACGAGTCAAAAGCACCTGCAACAAGAGACAAAATACATAAAACAGAAATAAAGTCTAAATTAAAACTAACTGATGGAAATTAAAATTAGTAAATTAAGTTATCAATTGCTCCTCGACAACGGCGCCAAAAACTTTTTTGCCTAAAACACTACTAACAATTGCACGCAAGTATACGTGATCACTTGTGCAATATAGTGGCAAATAGAGTATCGTTCCCACGAAGAGCGATGTATAACTTAATCACTAATTACTAACAATGCACTAATTTAATTATATTTAGACAAATGAACTGAATAATCAAACTAATTAATCAAATATTAATTCAATGAATGAAAACATTTAGGAATCAATTTCCCCGATGAATCAATAATTTAACATTATTCTTATTTCATTAAATTGACTATCAAGAATTGCCAACAGAAAATCACTAATAGTTAATATAATCATTTTCCAAATAATTATATCGCACACCTATTATTATTAATTTCCCTATATTCCTATGAGAAACAATAATAATAAATTCATTAATATTCATTTTCCACTTGTTGCTTGCGGTATTCAAGTATATTTCTATCCCGTATACAAATAAGCACTCGCTTCTAAGAAGAATTACTAATCACAAGTTAGTACATCCAGATCTTAATTTAGAATCAATTGTCAAATTTCATCTAAATCCATCCAATAATTATTGATCAGACAATTATAACAATAAACACAAGACATAATAAACAATCTCGTTCAATAATCAACTTAATAAAAAAAAGAAATAATATTAAATCAAATCATCATCAGGTTCCATTGAATCCTTAACTAATAAATTAGTTCATAATGAAAGCTAAAAACATAAATAAATTATCAACAGTCATTCTAAATACAAGATATAAGATTAAAAAAAGGAAGATAAAAGTCTGATGAATTTCGCCTTCTTTCCCAGCTCCCTCTCTTCTTCTCGAATTGAACTCTGATAACTCTTATTCTTCTCTACGTACTGAATAATAATCCCTGAATAATAATAATGTCTCCTAAATCATAATTATTAGTCTTTTAATGATATCTGATAAAAAATCTCCAGCCCATACAAAATAATTGTAAACCAATCACAGTGTCAACCTTTACGAGTTTGAGACCCTCCTAACTTCAATTATTAAGCATCAGATACCACTAGGAATCAAAATAATAAATTAAGTTCAAAATACACCGGGCGCGTGTGGCTCACGCTCCTACCACAAACTGATCCAACGTTGCGGCCCAAGGTACTAAGCGCCGCGGCTCTTCTCCTGCGGTAGCCAAGTGTCGCGGCCCTACTCCAATGAGCGGCTCCAACTTTCCTGTCCGTCTTTCTTGATTCCTTTAGCTTGTTCTTGCTTGTATGCTCCTCTTGAAGTCTAGCTACTTCATTTTCCTTTCACAAACCTCTCGTCAAATGATATTTTTCATCTGTAGCTTATATTAAGACTAAACTTACAATTATTTGCATCATTTACACTAACACAGGCTGGAATCATTTACTAACATAAAACTACTAAAACAATGACATAATTATAAAACACTTAAGAATAAGCAAAATAATTAGCCAAGGATATCAAATTCATAGATATAAAATCTACTCATCACTTATCTCTAGCATTATGGTTGCTTTTCCCTGTTTAATTTTCTCTTAACCCGCTGTTGGTTATAGGACCTTTTTTTTCTTCCCATAACTAGATTTCATTCTTTTTATTTAAGTTCCATAATTCTCACAAGCTGTATTTATTGCAACTTAAATGTTATATTGCATTTTGTGTTATATCCGCTTCTGCTCTTTCTTTGTGCTATCACTTTTCTATATTTTTGTAATTAATGCCTATCATACATTTTGCAGTGCTATTAGTTGCTTAGATTTTTGACTTTAGTGTGAAATGGCTGAGTAGCATTCTAAGACCCGTTTGTTTGTCCTTGCATTACTTAGAATTGTATTATTGAACCAGGTAATGGCCATTAAAAATTACAAGCGCTCAGTTTTCCAATACATACAAGTTTGTTCTTCCATGTCCAAACAGATCCAGCTGCCTGCCCTCATTCCCCAGATACTTTCTTACAATAAGAGGAGCTGGGCCAGTTGGTGACTGCACACACCCACAGCTCTACTTCTAACAGAATTTATAACTGCTTCTTCGAATTTGGAAAACTTTGTATACTGCTATCTGTTCTTTTGGACCAAATAGTCGTTTACTTGAATGTATGCAATCAAAGAGGATAGAAAATAAACATTTGTGGGATGGTAATTACCTAGAGCCATCTCCTATCTGTATTATAATGTGTGGCTTGACTATCTAGTTGTTTTAGATGTATTATTCATTTCTGTTTGTGCTTCTTTCAGCTGGATGCTGTGATTGAAGCTGAAAAGCAAGCTGCAAAGGACTTGCTTCGTGAAAAGAAGAAAGAAAGGGCATTGTTAGCTTTGAAGAAGAAGAAGGTGCAAGAAGAATTATTGAAGCAAGTTGATGTCTGGCTTATCAATGTTGAGCAGCAAGTATTTCTTTAGCATTTGGCTTCATTAGAACGTTCCATTAGTTTTTCTTTCTCTCTTATTTACTTTTAATTCTCTCTTTATTAACCATGTTTATACGGTTAAATAGTCCACTAGGATGTGAAAATATTTTAATTATACAGTTTGGTTTAGTTAGCAGATATTGAATTGACAAGCAAGCAGAAGGCTGTCTTTGAGAGTTTGAAGACAGGTAATAATGCAATCAAAGCTATACAAAGTGAGATCAACTTGGAGGATGTTCAGAAACTGATGGATGATACTGCCGAAGCAAAAGCTTACCAAGATGTGAGTTTGACTGTGTTTATTTTGTTAGCGCATTCCAAATCATGGTTGGACGTCAATAATCATGCTTCATTTGTGCCCCCTTTCTTATTAAGTTATTATTGTAATAATTTCTTCGGTTCCAACCCCAATACTTGGGGACAAAATTTCCTATCAGAATAATAATTATAATAATTTCTTTTGCATTCACGAAGAGTTCAAGTGAGAAGGTGTGGTGGAATACGTTTAGTTCTTCTACAGAAGTCAGAATATGACCAAATTTGTCTGTGTGATGATTTTTATTCTAATTTATTAAGCTAACCTTTTAATTAATTCAGCATATTACATCAACTTAGTGCGTCTCTTTTACTTTTCTCTCCACCTTGTATGCTCACACGATAAATTTGCAATGTACTAATAAAGCATGGGTTCCCCTGTGACCCCTTGAAATGGAAATTGCAGATTGTGTATATGAAATTTTGGAGCAGATTTCTTTGAGTGAGTTCTGATATTTTGGTCATAGTGAAGCGCAGTATGTTTAACTTGGTGCCTAGTTGTGAAATTTAATGAATTCGATATATATTGTCTTAAAGCTTCAGTAAATTCTTCTTACTGTGATTGTAATGAATTTCCAATTTATTAACAGCTTTAAGACATGGTTTCCATCATGATCCCTTTTAATGTGTAATATATATTGTCTATAGACTCTTAAGTTTTTATAGTTTTTATCCAAACCAATTTGAAATATTCCTGGTAATGAATTTTGGAAACACCAAGAGGGTCTTGCCTCATATTTTGTATTAGAGTATTCTTGTAGCAGAATATGATGCATGATGCATGAGCATAAGATCATTTTTTGCCAATAATATGCTATAATCCTGGAAATTTTCTTATTGTGCTTTCTATGAGTGAATATATATATATATACACACACACGTATGTTTATTGATAATTAGTATTGATATATTTGATTGTTCCTTTGCCTTTTCTTTTCCCCCACTCTCTCTTTGTAAAAATAATGCAAACCTTTATTTACTATTAAAAGCATCTTTTTTCTAACTTTTCTTCTCTTTGTCCATATTTATAATGATCAAGGAAATTAATGAAATTTTGGGGGAGAAGCTATCAGCAGAAGACGAAGAGGAAATTTTAGCAGAATTTGAAAATCTTGAAACTCAGGTATGTGCATGGTTTCAATTTAAAATTACTTCTACTTATTGTAGTTGCATCATTCTTCCTCTCTTTTTATTCATAATAAGTGTAGCTGCTGGCTGGCCCAAGCGTTGGGTTTGACGTTGTGTAGTTTAGTGGTATTATTTGTAGATGCATATTGTAGAACCAGCCAATAGCCAGTTCCTACTTCCAATATGTAGGATCGTAGGATTGTTGGTATTTGATCTGCACAAGCTTGTAATTTCAATTTCTGTTTCAACAATTCTAATTTTGTATCTAGTAGATTTAGCAGTAATACAAGCCATGAATTGCTGAAAATCCATTTGACAATAATCAGGTGGTGAAGAAACAGATAGATGATCTCCTTTTCTATTTTCCTAAAATATAAATATGAAAATTATAAAATATGTTTCTATTCCTTATAATGACATATTACAAGCATTAGAAATTCTAAACAAAAGAAGAGAGATTTCTGTTATAATTCCTTTTATTTAGAAAGAAATATGGGTTTAACACATGCTATCTGTAAACCTTATCCAGCAAATGTTCTGTGCTTATGAACAATTTCTATATATGCATTCTGAATTTAAGTTCCTTCTAATGTCCCTTTGGTGCTTCATTCTCCTCAAATAGCACCAGTTATCTGATTTCCTTTTCAGAAAGACCTATAACGACCTCCTTTTTTATTTTTGTGAAAATATAAATATACAAAGATCACAAAAATCAGTTTCCATTTCCTAAACAATTCAAAACAGAAGGGTATTAGAAATTCTAAATAAAAGATGAAGAGAGCAGATGTTCACGAAGAGTGGCAATCTTCCTTGGAATCCCCACCTTCTAAATGCTTTTCCATGAAAAACACTCAACCCTCTTTCCCTCGAACTCCAATAGTATGACTATACCGAAAACCTGCCACTGCTATTGGTTCTCCATCTCACGTAATCCTCATCCCTGAGAAAATGACCAGCACTAGCTAAGATAGCCAACAAAGCCTCCACCTTCTCCACATAAACTGCAATCCCTTCCATAATCACCACATAATGAGCAACTGTTCAGAGCGAGCATCTTTAATTTGTTGAGGGATAGAAGTATTTTTTTTTTGCATCCCTTTGGGCTTCTGATATGTGTGCCTCTAGGGATATCAACCAACCTGTGTAGAGAATGGAGGATTTCACTTTTCTAGGTGCTATTTTTGCCTTGTTTCTGTTATTACTTTTTTATTAAAAAAAAAATTAAGAAAACAACCTCTGCCTTTATATCCACAGCTATCGAAAACATGTTTGGGAATCTATCCCCCAATTAACAGACCTTACACTAATATCTCTTGAAATATGAACATGCCTTCCATTACCCACCTCAATAGTAATACGTCTTGCCAACTTAGCCCAACCCCAACAATAGCTTTTCGACTCCATAAGTCCTTCTAGAAGCTTGAGTTATTCACCCTGTAAACCCAGTAACCCACCCTAAATTTGCTCACAACAAACTACTTCCACAACCTGTCCAAATTCTTTGAAGGTTGTGAGCACTTGAGGCTATAGTTGAGACCACCAATGGAATAATAATCCCCCAGTCCATTTCTTTCACGAAAACTGTTTTCTTGGTTTCATTTTGTTTGTGTTTTTGCTCATTAGAGTTTGGATACTTTGGGTTCTAAATTTCAGAGACATTTGAAATTTTGTGCCAAGTTCTAATTTTTATTGGAATTGAAAGGAGGAAAGAATCAATTTTGCACTATATTTCAAGTAAAATTATTACTCTGTCCTGTCTCCATCTCGTTCCCTATACTTTCACGTAGATGGTGTTAAGGTATCTGCATTGACATAAATCTGTTCCAGTTTTGTTTTTTTCCAGTTACACATAACTAATGTTAGGTCCATTAGTGTGGATTTATTACTCGTGAACAAAATTTGCCGCATCAGATCAAAAATGCAAAACTCTAAACTGGCTGTTTGTTTGGTGTGATTATACTTTGATTTTATCAAAGAGATAATTTTAAGCCACTTTTACATTGTTAAGCTCTTAGTTTGACTTCCTAGGATTAATATTGGTCCCTCTATTCACAAAATTAAAGTAGACGAGAGAATATAAAGTAAGTTCCAACTTTTTCATAGTGGGCCCACATAAATACACTAATGATTCTTTTTCTTTCTTGAAACTAGTGAACCATAATCACACCTTTGTGGGTAAACTAGTCTATATAACATTTTATATTTGAATTGTTTACTTGAGACATTTTATAGTGAACAAATTACTTTTTGTATTTGAGATTTTTTTGTAATTATTAAGACATCTTGTAGGACGGAGGGAGTATTTATCCTGAGCTGGAAATCGTTTTGCTTGTAAAATTATGTTTTGGGATTTGGTATTGCACACTTCTCTCTGATCTTAAGAATAGCTCTCACATATGAAAAACTATCTTATTTTTGTACAGATGTCCCTTCAAGATCTGCCAGAAGTTCCTACCATGGTACCATCTTCTGAAGAACATGAAGAAAAGTTGGACCTTCCGGATGTACCAAGCAAAGCACCGGTTTCAGAGAAAGCTCAGGATGCTTCAGTAGAAGTTTCTGCAGGACGAAAAGGTCACTCTCTCTCACCTCAATTTTCTTATAAATATTCTCAATATGTATGTATATAATATATTTGTTTTTTACTGAAAAATGCCGGTCTTTCCCCCTTTTCCCTTGCTTTATGACAGTTATGGAGGAACCTTTGCCAGCTTGACAAGAAAAGCACGTGTTGCTGGTTATTAGTTTTACAATTTACAACTTACCGCGGCTGGATACTTTTTTATTTGCATAGGTATTGCTGTTTCTTGGAGTTCAGTCGAGATTGTAAATACACCACTGTGGTGACCTGCATATTCACTTGCAGTACCTTTTGATTTTTCCTTTTCCTTTTCCTTTTCCTTTTATAATCTATTTCTTCAAATTTCCTGGAAATGCTGTATTTTATTACATTGTATATTCAACATAAGAGAGGGTGGGGGTGAATTGTGTTTGGGAGAAGAGTTTCCCTCTTTTACTCTTCTCCTTTTTAATGGACGCAAACAGTCGACCTGATGCTCTATTTTCTTAAAATGTAAATATAAGAGGGAAAAAATACAACTTGGTGTCTACCTATTTTATCTTTAAAGTTCTATATAATTGTTGGTATATCCTTTTTGATTGCTCACTTGAAATTATGTAGAAAATAGAGCAGTTGGTTTATTGTTTGCATCCACCAAAGGAAAAGGGAAAGCGTTATCACTACATGAAATCGGAACTGTAAATGAATACAAATATGCTTTTCGTCAGCACGTGTCGTGAGATGTTTGGTCAAGAAAGACGGTTCATTTGGCTATGAACTAAACTTTCTTACCTCAAATTTGACATGTAACAATTTTTGTTAGCTTACTAACATTGTTTGGCATGACCCTTCTAATGTGTGCGCATAGGTGGTGAAGTTAAAGATTGAACTTGAGAAGATGGAAAAAGTCGAGACATATTTTCTGCGTTGCATTTTGCATGACGAACAAGCTGATTCCTGCAGTGAGGCTTTAAATGCAATTAACGCTCCAAAAGCAGGGAAGCCGAACAAGCACTTGCCAAATTTCATGACTTCTCCTCCTTGAACTGTTTCGGCTTTGTTTGCTTGTTGTTTTGATGCGTTGTTTTGACCGTGATTGTTTTAACTCCGTTTTGTAGGACTAACTAGGTGTCGTTACGCATGATGTGGCATTTGACCTCAGATCGACTTTTCCTCTGTATCAATTTCATTACTTAACTCGCACTCCTTCTTAAGTAACCTATTTTTCAGAAGCCAATAATTATTACTCACTTCATTTAACTTTTAAGGTAGAACGATAACATATTAAATTTTAAATTAATGTGAATTTATTTAATTTTAATTAATATAATTTTTATATTTATATAATAAATAATAAAAATTATTAATCATAATTTATTTTATTCTAAATTTTTATAAGTTATACCAATTTAAAATTTAATATGCGGTCAAATCGTACTTCATATTTTGGAAGGGGTGAGTATGTTAATCAAATTCATGCTAACCACTTCCGTTTTTTTTACTAAGGGTATGTGGAATTCTAGTGATCAGTGGATATGAGTGGATATTTGGTGGACCACCTTACACATTATGCCAAAGGTGTTTGATTTGAAATTATGGCAGTGAGTACTCTGCATAAAGTTGTAATATGTGAGCTATATTGTTTGCCTTTGTAATCTCATTAATATTGCTCCAAATCTCATAATTAGTAAAAAAACCTGTCCAAAAAGGCTCTGGTAATAAACAAATGAAGTTCCATGGATGTGTAAATATTCATTATAACAATAAGAACAAAGAAGTGTCATCATGTAACGCTAGACCTGGTAATATAAGTAGTTAACTGTTGGGTCAAATTATATTAATTGGAACCAAATGGGTCGGTTAACCATTTTTATTTATTCAGGTCTGTTATAGTTTGGACCTATATTTATTCAGGTCGGTTATAGTTCTGAACCAGTTAACTATTTTTCGACCCATATTTATATAACACTTTTTAATTTAAATTGTGCACTTTATTTCTTAATTTATTTCTCCGTTGAGTGTTATACTATTATATTGTTATACAATAATACACCCCACTACCCCACCCCCATTCCACCACACCCCACTCCACTCCCACCCCCACCCCCACCCCACCCCACCCCACCCCCAACCACACCCACGCCCACCCCACCCCCACCCCCACCCTAACCTCAACCTCACCCCACCCCCAACCCCACCCAACCTCAACCCACCCCAACCCCAACCCCACCCCCACCCCCACCCCCACTCCAACCTCAACCTCACCCATCACTCCACCCCACCCCACCCCACCCTACGCCCACCCCACACAACGCCACCCTACTCCCACCAAACCCCACCCCACCCTACCCCACCCACCCACCCACGCACCCACCCACGCTACCCCTATCTTACCCCACCCACCCTAACCTACCCTACTCTACCCAACCCTACCCACGTACCCCCACCCCAACATCACCCACTACCCAACCCCACGCACCACCCCACCTACCCTACCCCCACCCTACCCCACTCACCCACCCACCCCACCCATCCCCATCCCCACACCCTACCCTACCTTACCCCCACCCTACCCCACCCACCCACCACCCCACGTACCTTACCCACCTACGCTACCCTACCCCACCCACTCACCTTACCCTATCCCACCCCACCCCACCAACCCTACCCACCTACGCCCACCCCAACCCCACCCACGCACCCACCCTACCCACCCATCCACCCTACCTTACCCACCCTCTCCACCCACTCTATCCCACCCTACCCACCCTATCCACCTACTCTACCCACCCTACCCACCCACCTACCTTACCCACGCACCCACCCACCCACGCTACCCTACCTACTCAACCCACCCTACCCACCCACCCTACTCACCCTACCCACGCACCCTACCCACCCCCACCCTAACCCACTTTACCCACCCACCCTACCTACCCACCCCACCCACCCTACGCCACCCACCCTACTCACCCACCCCTACCCCACCCCACCCACCCTACCCACTCACTCTACCCACCCACCCTACCCTATCCACCCACCCACTCCCCCACCCCCACCCCACGCCACCCCCTACCCCACCCCCACTAAAAAAATAATATTATGTGATTATGTAAAAAAATAATATTATGTAAAAAAAAATATATTACCCCACCCCACCCTATCCCACTCCACCCCCTACCTCACCCACCCCACCCACGAAAAAATATAATATTTTGTTACTGTTTTCACTCCTCTTTACTTGTGATAGATTGTATAATAAAATTATCTCAAGCACAAATTATAATTAAATACTATTATATTTTAGTTATTTATTTATGATACAATCACAATATAAAAAATATATAATATTATAACAACTAATACAAATAAATATTTACATGAAACATCTTAAAATGGTTAATATGATTTTTAACCATAACCATATGGTTCCAACCCACATTATCCATATTAAAAATGATTAATATGGTTTTAGTTCTTAAATGGTTAGCTAACCATATTTTAAAAATCAAAACCAACCCATAACCATATTTTGTCAGGTCTATGTAACGCTATAAACAAATTGAGTCGAATTTTGGGCTTCTCGAACTTGGCTTAAAGTTTAACGATCCGAGCATTCAAATTGTTTAAACTTGATTCAAATTCATTTATTTAGTTGAGCTCGAACAAGGGACCATGTTTGTTTAATAAAAACAAGCCGAGTTCAAATTATGAAAATTTTTATGCGAACATGGTAATTGGACAAGAAAATTAGACATGAGTGTTTTACAATTTTACCTATTTGTATTTTTATTCCTTATTTACTCATGTTCAATTTTCATATCCAATTATCATGTCTGCATAGAAGAGCTCTCAAAATATACTCGAAGTTCGGCTTAAGTATCTATTTGCTATGGATCAAAAAATGACATATAACATCTATACCTTTCATTAGAAAAATGGAAGGCTGGGGTTTAAAAATTCACTTTTGGACGAGTTTGCCCCAACTCAAAGCCAAATCCAATCAAGTCAATCGCAGGGAATTACATGGTCCGCTACAAGTACTAGTGGATGCAAGGAAGTCTACTATCTCAGCAATAGTTTTAACACAACAACATCACAGTGTGCAATAGTTTTAACACAACAACATCACAGTGTGCAACATCACAACAAAATCAAATCAGCAACAGTTTTAACACAACAACATCACAGTGTGCAACATCACAGCCAAATCAAATCAGAGCAACAAAAACATCACATAAGCTATAACAGTTTTAACACAACATCATATAAGCTATAACTCGTTAATAAATCCAAATCTCAACAACAGTACATCAAACATTCCAAATCTTTCGAAATCCAAATCACAACAACAAGAAACATAAATTCCAAATCCTTTCAAATCCAATTACAAATCCAAATCACAACAACAAGAATCATCAAATTTCAAATCCAAAACATCCTAATTAAATTTAGTAATATGCAAACAGAAAATCAAACATTCCAAATCAAATAAATCCAATTCCAAATCAAATAAATCCAATTCCAAATCAAATACAACACATCTTATTCCAAATCAGCAACACAAATATATCCTGCACATAAGAAAATTAATTTAAGTCTAGAATAAAATTATATTATACAAACCTACTATATTAGGAGATAGATGGTGTATCATACTTAATAAATTTTTTGCCTTACCAAGATAACCAAAATATTATAGTCGCCTTCAATTGACATTAAGGAAGAAAACTACACAATTAATCAAGCAAGTCTTCGCACCTCAAAATCGTTGTGGTAAGTTTTCAATTATAACTGAAGATATGTTTAATTCTAGTTCTTCAAATTCTTCTCGTGATAATATTGACATGAATAATATTAGTGTTCATAACATGAACCAATTGCATATTAACGATTCAAAAAGTCCATATAAGGGTCAAATTTTTTCTACTATCCAAGAGGCGAAAGAATTTTATAGAACCTATGCACGTAGTACTGGATTTGAAATAAAAATTGGGGCAAGTCATAAATATGCCCGCTCCAACAATTTGTCCAACAAACTTTTTACATGTACCAAAGCTAGAAAACAAATTGAAAGAAAGAAGCAAGACGTTGATGAAGTTGAGGGTAGTAAGGTCAAAAGAAAAAGGGATTCAATAGGTCGCATGATGTGCAAAGCTAGAATGTATGTTGTTCATCTAAAGAAAGAAAATACGTGAAAAGTTTTAAAAATTGAGTTGACTCACAATCATGATTTGGTGACTTCGAGCAAGAAAAATTTCATTCAAACACGAAAAAATATAACTCATCTTGCTCGAACTTTAATCGAAACTTTAAACAGTGCTGGAATTAGGCCAAGTAAAATGTTGACTGTTTTTAGTGAAATAGGAGGATGAATGGAAAATGTCGATTTTAGTGATAAGAATATTCAGAATATTGTGCGAGATATAAGACGTGACACAATAGATTCAAACGATGCCTAAGCAGCGTTGCAGTATTTGAAAAAACTTTCGGCGGAAAATCCTCTATTTTTCTGATATCAAATGAGATGAAGATAATCGCATCGTGTGCATTTTGTGGATAGATTATTGATCAATGATAACTTACAAAAATTTTGGGGATGTAGTGACATTTGATATAACTTATCGGACGAACAAGTATTCCATGCCGTTTGTCCTGGTCATGGGGGTAAATCATCATTATCATTCCGTCTTGTTTAGTTTTTCACTGATTAAAGATGAATAAGAGCTTTTGTATGTGTTTTTGAGACTTGGCTTCAAGCGATGAACAATAAGGCACTGGTTACCATTGTAATTGATAAGGATAAAGCTTTGAGCAATGCAATTGCTAAGGCTTTTCCTGAAACACACTATGCACTTTGCACATGGCATACTAGTAACAAATTTCTAGAAAAATTACACACTGTATGATGAGTACTCAACATTTAAATATGATTTTAACTAGTGTGGGTATAAATATAGCGATGGGAAAAGCTGATGATAAATTACGAACTGCATGACCATGATTGGCTCCAATCACTTTATGAGCACAAATGAGTCATGACGTACACAAAGAATTTTTTTTCAATGGCAATGACGACTACATCCAAGAGTGAGGGAATGAACAGTTTATTCGATTAGTATGTGAATGTGACAACGAGTATCAAGGAATTTATCATAAACTCAGAAAAAACCCTTGAGAAACAAGTTATGAGAGATAGACAAGGAGATAAGCTGATTATGCAACTTGTCATCGGACGCGAACTATGACTCTTGAATCACCGTTGGAAGCTCATGGAGCAACTGTTTATACAAAGGAGATGTTTAGATGCTTTTAGATTGAGATAGTTAAATTTCATATATACATACTGAGGAAGCTTCAACATCTAACAACATTGGATACAAAGTCGTATGCAGTGTACAAGGCAAACACCATCGAAGAATCAAATAGATACTTTACTGTTGTTAGAAATGTTCAAACTGAAGATATAAATTGTAATTGTACAAAATTTGAACATTCTGGTATGCTTTATAGACACATTCTATGACATATGATTGCCAAAAGTACTACAAAGATACCTGATAAATACATTTTAAGTCGATGGTGTAGAGATGGTAATAAAGTAAACGTTGAATTACCAAAGATTTTAACGGAAATGTCCATTTATGAGGAATCTCAGACGATGCGTTACAATTATTTGGTGACACTGCTCTTACGATTAGCTTCTACAGGATCATGCTCAATTAATGGTTTTAAGCATGTGGTATAGTTATGTATTGACAATCAACCCATAGTTGAGAAATTTGACACTGATGAAATTACTGTAAAAGATGTTCCAGAAATTCAAGTAGATGATAATGAGCCCGTTGAAGATGAGTCATTATTGGATCCTATTTGTTCGCAAACAAAGTGGCGCAAAAAAGCTATGAGAATAAAGAGTGGGATCGAAGAGGCCGTGATTCATAAATAATTGAGAAAGTGTGCAATATGCAATATGATGACTAATCATTATAAGTTGAACCACTACAAAATTTTGGGCCAAGAAAAATCGGGTGTTTGCAGTTATCTTTATATGAGGTTGTATGATAATTTAATTGCGAAACTATTTGATTTTGGTTATATGTTTTGATTTATCACGATGGTTTATTTTTTTTAGTTGTACAATATTTTAATTTTTCAATTATAATTATATGGTAAATAAACTAAATAATCCATTATAAAAAAAAAGAAACATAGAAAAAATATGTATAAACAAAATAATGACAACATAATACCAAATGTTATTGAAGAGAAACTGAAAACAGAGTGGATTAAGTTGTTGCCATGTGAATCTGAAACTGCTTGCTGGCGTCTAGCACACAGATGTGCCAAAGATATCATCAAATTGGATGTCAACGTTCTGCACCAATCAAAATTAAAATACATTTGTTACAAAAACAACCACCTTCATTTTCAACTGGCTATAACTCAAGAGATCAGTAACGAGAAAATTATCATGATTTAATCAAGTTTGTGACTTTTTTATGGACTAGCTTTTAAAATTTTCTTCTTTGTGGTTAAGGGATCTCACTCAGAACACTTTGAAGTGGAGATTCTTAATTTGCGGAACACATTATTACAGGGTTACTTAATCTTCATTTTCTATTTTTTCATGTAAAGATTAATATGTACAAATTATGAAAGTAATATGCACACAAGCCAATCATGTTTGATAATAAAGTATATATTTTGTAACAATATTATCCATTTATTAAAAAAGGAATTGTTTAATTAAAGGCTTTTAATTTATCTACATGGTGTCGTTTTACAATATGTGATAAACCCATAGTTTTTAGCAATGCTTTTAGAATCATGATGATGATCATGCTAATGAGATCAAAATTCTTAGATAGCTCACAAACTAAAATTGTTCTCAATCGTTGGATTACTAAAAAGGTGAAAATCCAATAATAATCTAAAAGGGGGGTTGAATAGATTACTACCGTTTTAAAAAAAATTTATCTTTGGCCTTTTTGAATTTTTAATAAATTAATTTGTAATGTCAGAAATTAATACACAGGTTAGTAAAGATTCAATCACATAATGTACATATATTTGTCTGGTTCACAACATACAGTTAGGGTACGTTATTACGTCCAGTCTCAAGCTCTTCTCTAGGACTTGAGATCCTATTATAACTTATCTTGGACAGCGAACTCCCAGTTCCTTCCTCAAGCTTAGTTGTACATTTTCTTTGAGTTCAGTTCTATTCTAAGATCTGGTCTTGAAACAACAGAATTTTTCTCATTTCACAAGTGCACTAGAGACCCAACTCTCAACTGACCTCTCTAAGACTCTGGTATTCGTCAAAGAATTTCTTGTCTTTCTTATAGATACATAAAATAAACTAACTCTACTATTTTCCTTTTACAAATGATTTGAGAGAAATATGCTTCTTAAATAAGCTGATACAATTTAGTATAGATATAAAAGTTCAACTTACTTTTATATTTTGTACTTCTTAATTAAGCAAATAAGAGTTCAAGTCAAATGGTGCTTCTGAGTAAGTAGATAAAAGTTTAATTTAGATTTATAAAGATCTTACTTTTCTTTATAAATAAAGAGTGTTTTCTATGTAAAACAGATTTAGAAAAGATTTTTTTCTTTATATAAATAAAGAATTTGTTTTTATAATAAGCAGATCAAACTTTGAGTTCAGATATATAAATTTAAATAACTTATAAAATATAACAAGTATTTTATAAATAAATAATGTTGTGTGCAAAATACTTGTAATGATAATTATCAAATATAAAAATTTGATCAATTAAACAATACTTAATATAACAAATAAATCTGTTTCACTCAAGTGTGTGTGTGTGTGTGTGTGTGTATATATATATATATATATATATATATAATATTTGATCTATGTTGTGAAAATTTAGCCACTTAGGATTTCAAAGATCGTTCAGATAATATTTCTTGTACAGAAATATCTCTAAATATCGGTATCTAAGTACTGACTATGATAACCCGGAATTTCGAATAATCCAAATTTTTTGAATAATTTTTTTTATATTTAATATTAATAATGATTATCAATTTTGTGACGAGTATCTGTGATACGAGTCTAGAGAAGTGGTCAATTTGTGTATTGACTGAGAAATACGAGTAGAGTTGTGCTTAATAGAGAATAGAAACTCTAACCCTAAGTTCGGATAGGGATTCGATAGAAAATATAATTAAAATAATTATATTGATGAGTATGTGGTTGTACTGTAGAGAAATTTTGATCAATGATTGATCGGGTAGGGTACAATATTAGTAAACCCTAATAAGGGATTAAAAACCCTAATCTTAAGATTAGAAACCCTAACACATAGTTAGAAACCCTAATCAAATGCTGGGAAACCCTAATTTTAAATTCGAGAATCCTAAATCCTAATTAGGAAACCCTAATCCTAATTAGTGAGCCCTAAAGTGATTAGTAAACTTTAATGTGTTTAATAACCTTTAATATAATTAGGAAACACTAATTATATTTTTGAAATCTTAATTTTAGAAAATCCTAGAAACTAAAGTTGTAAAAACCTAAGGGTTAGAGCCTTAGGGTTAAACCCTAAGGGTTTGGCAAGTTACTATTATGCCATTAAAATTTCATGTTCAAAGTCCAAAATGCCTTTTACTTGTAAGCTTAAAGTTTTTCTAGAAATTGCATGAGTCATCACATTAGGTATACCCCATGTGCTGGAAATCAGCTCAAATCTTATCCAAATGGACACCTTGCATGCTTGTATACATTGCATTTAAAGATTATAAGAGATAAGAGAGAGAAAGTTACTAAAGTTTACTTATTTGCTATCTTACTCTCAACAAACTCTCTCACTCTCTCTCACCAAACCTCCGAATTTGCTAAGTAATTCAGTCCCTAGAACACCCCCTAGATTACCAAGAACAGATTTGGAGAGCTAAGATCAAAGCATATTCAAGAGAATGCATAACCCTAAACTTGCCATTGATCTTGTATGCTAAGAAAATATTTGTGTTTATGTGTTTAGATTCATGCTAGATGATGTTATATGATGATCTATGATGATACATCATAGATCTATAGCATCAAAAGGCTTTAAAATGGAGTTTTTAAAAAACTGTTCTTGAACCCTAAAGTCGTCTGACAAGCTAATGTCAGTGGCCGTAGATCTCTGCATGTTTTTTATTTTTGTTGTTTTAAAGTTGTAATCTGTAGCTTGTCATGTGCTCTTTGATTTGGAAGTGGAATCACAGCGATTACATGTCTAGATCGTAAGTTATTAACGGTCAAAACCCGTTGACCGAGATTGACCGGTTGATTTTTGGGTAACCCAGAAATCCATAAACCGAGTCTGACAAGAATTTGCAAAACCTTGATCTGTCAGTTGTTAAGTGTTTTGATGATGTGTTTGTATCCAATTTATAGCCTGACAAATGTACTTTATATTTATGGCTTTAAATCGTGTAAACAATCAACTGATTGTAAGTAATAGAAGGTCATAGTAGCCATCCGAGCCTGATTTTGAGTTTTTGGAAAAACCCAGAAACCGGATGAACAATGATTCTGACAGGGTTTGACCGAGCTTGATTTGGTGAATGTGTTAGATTGGACTGAGATGAGGATAGGTAGTTGTTCCTTGTCATGTGTACTACATGTATGGACCACAAACATAACCATTTGATGACCAGAACATATAGATAATGGAGCTAAAAAAGGCCTACTCAAACTGCCTGGGTTTCTGGGTTACCCAGAAAACCTAGAAACGTTCTGACAGTAATTTGGAGGAGCTGGATCTTCTTGGTATTTGATCGTATGGCTTAAATGATGATTGATTCGTGTAATGTTGCATAAACACTACATGATCAATGTTTAATATGGCCTAGAAACATTTTTGGATGTGATCTAATCATGGTCAAACTTGACATGTTGGTAATTGGCTTGTCAGTGTTCTTGAAGCTCAAGAACACCAACAACGACAGTTACTGTCGCTATAGGCTATAGCGACGGTTTTTATTATTTTTAATTTCTGAATTTTCAGAAATTGATTAAAAATAGAAATAAATTCAAAAAAAGTACAAAAATGGTTTTAAAAATTATTTTAAATTGTGAAAAATAACTTTTAATTATTTGGGATATTTTTCATTAATATTTATAATTATTTGAATATTAATGATATTTAATTTATTTAATTAGTGTATTAAATAAATTAGAGAAAAATGATTTTAATATTATAAAAATCATTTTAAATAAGAATAAAGTGTTTAAAAATATTTTGAGTTATAAAATATAACTTTTAATATTTTTGGAGAATTTTCATTAATAATTTAATATTAATGATATTAGATTTATTTAATTATTATATTAAATAAATGAATTAAAAATGGTTTTATTAATTTAAAAATTATTTAAAAATGAGAAAAATGATGTAAAACTATTTTAAGCTATAATTATTGACTTTTAATATTTTTATGATAAATTCATTAATATTTAAATATTAATGGTGATGATTTAAAAATAATTTTAATTATTTTAAAAATCATTTAAGTAGAATATTGATGATTTAAAAATATTTTAAGTTATTAATAATAACTTTAATATTTTGACAAGTATGTCATTAATATTTTAATATTATTAAATATTAATGATGATGGAATTAATTAGTATTTAAATCATTTAAAAATGATTATAGTGTTGAAAAAATTATTATCAATTATAAAAATTGTTAGAAAATTATTAAAAGCTTCCGAAAAATATTATAAATGATATATGATTTATCTAAAATAATATTGAAGCTTTGAGACCGAGTTTAAGTGACAATAAATGTGTAAATTGTCGGATAAGGTGACCAAGACACCGAAATGAGACCGAAGTTCAACCATACCGAACTAGTTAGACTTGATAAGTGTTTATATAGGTTATGAACACTAATGTGGCTATTTGGCAATGTGCCTAGGAGAAAGATTGATTGTAAATTATAATGATATGTGTTATGAATTATTATTTTAATTGTGAGATCGATATTGTGATTATAGGTCTTTTGAACGCAGTTAAGTATATTGTGTAGCAGTAATCAACGCGGAAGGCAAGTTTCCTTAACTCAACCTTGAGTTACTACTTTTCAAATATGGTTGTGGTTAATTATTGTTGATTATACCATGTCTGAGAATTATTGTTGATTATTCGCAGTTAGTGCATGTTTATCAATTCAAATTGAATTATTGATTTTGAGAATATGATTGGGGAATAAGTGTTATTGGTTATTCACATCCATAGAAGCTATTATTGATATATCAATGCCAATTATTTTGGCTAGATCGAGAAGTGATTAGATATTGAAATCATTGTATTTCGTTGTTACAAATCAAACTCTGATAATAAGACTGAGAAGAACAACCTTTTTTTATATAAAAGGGAACATTTTTGGTCGTATATTCGGCCTTTGCGCGCGTGTAAATATTATGCATAATATAGGGTACAAGGAATTGGCCGCTCTAAGTACTTGTAGAGGGGTATAATATTGTTATCTGATATACCTGGGTATAGCAAAGTCAAATCTTTGACAGTTACTCGAGAAGAGAAGTTCAAGATCCAATGGATCGCTCAACATAAATGTAAAAAACATTCCACTTTGTTATTGCGTAGAATTGATTCTTGATTATTCATTAGAATATCGTAGAAACTTTGAAAGCGTTGCACTCTTTCATTATCAAATTATTGTCTTGCATAGATTGCGAGAAGACTTGTTAGTAATTAGAGATTTGTTCAGCTATTTCAAAGTTTCCCAAACTTTGGTGTCATTCTATCAAAATTGATAGTCTGTTATTCTTGATTCTTATACATTCATTGTATGTCTTAACTTGCGGGGTAAATTTGTTGTTCACCCTTGCTAAATAAAACATTTCAGCTAGGGAAGAAGTGGCAGGACGTGCTGTGAAGAACAAGGGCAAAGGTGTAATGCTGGAGTAGTATATGATGAACATTCCTATTATGTTGTATTTGTAAACCCTTTTTGTATATCTAAAGGGTAAGTTTGTAATATTAAGGTTAGATAACTTGGGACTAATGTATTAACATGATCTGTTAATGAGATATGTATTGCTACTTATAAATGAATGGGTAGTTAGATGTTATTATAGTGTGGATAGTGAGCACCAAACTCGGGGGTCAGGTAACCTAGATTTGGGGTGTCACACTGGCCAAATTTGCTTTCACAATAAGATATTTATATAAATATTTTCAACATATCACTTAGAACTTCAAACACCGTTCGGATAATATTCGTGTTACAGAATATGTCCAAATATCAGTATCTAAAACTGATCTATTTTATGATATTTATATAAATAAATTATATCAATAAAGGATTACTTCGAACTTCAACCACCGTTCGGATAATATTCGTGTTACAGAATATCTCCAAATATCGGTATCTAAACTGATCTATTAATTGATAAGAATAGATGAAATATATATATATATATATATATATATATATATATATATATATATAATGTGACGCCCCAAAATAGGTCCACACAACCCATTCTGAGTCGCCAAATACATGGTACAGAAAACAACTACAACTTCATTATTACAATTATCGTGCAAAATACGACAACACATAAGATGTGAGTTTAAATACAAATATTGTCTTCTAGACGATATTCAAAACTCAAATAAGTCCTCATTATAATTATTGATACACTATTTTACAAAATAGTGAGGACTACTAAAATAACTGTCTGGACCCATCACTCCACACCCCGACTAGTTCCCGCTATATTCTCACCTCCTGAGAAGAAAAATGGAACAAAAATAAAAAGGGTGAGCTTAACTAGCCCAGTAAAGAATATTATGACTAAGAGAATGTGGAATAAATTATCGTTAGCCTTCAATAAATCAGATTAAATATAATGGACAACAAGTTTTAGATCAATATTCGCAGCGGAAATAACAATTCATTAGAAGATTTAAGTAGAGAATGAAGTCTACTATCTTCTATGATTTAAAAGTCCATCATCAATATTTTATCCATGTAACATCAATCAATATACATCTTGAATCAAATATTCGTCTTTGCGCTACGGGCCAAAGATATTCATTTGTATCACCAGTTGGTCATGTTCATCTCAACACCTGTCCATCTTTGCACTACGGGCTAAAGATATTCATCAGGTAATCATTCATATTTGCACTGCAGGCCAAAGATATTCAGTTATATCATCATTTAGGACTGAGAATGATGAAAAATATCTTAAAAAAATGAATCCAGTGAGATAAAAGGACAAAGATTAGGGATTCGTACTTCAGTTTATCCAAGTTCAAAAATACTCCATAATAATCAATTGTGGAGCAAAATTCAAGAAATAAGATCAAAATATGGATACAATCAAAGATAGTAACCATAATAGACAACTTGGACAAAGAAAAGAAAATTTAATTTTTCTATGAATAGTGCCCGTATACGTGAATAGTGCCGTATACGTAAATAGTAACCCCATCACAAAAGGTAACGATTTCATAAGAAAAATCATGCTTCGTGAATAGTACCGTATTCGTGAATAGTGACGTATACGTGAATAGTGCCGTATACGTGAATAGTAACGTATACGTGAATAGTAACATCGACATAAAAAAGTAAAATTTTTATAATAAAATTCATACCAATATTTGGGCATAATGATATTGAACGAAATAACATCATTTACGAAGAAAAAAATATTCCTTATCTCAAAAGTATAATACTTCTTGTTGAAATATCGGATATAATACTGAAGGAATTTGCACTGAATAGCAATTCTTAAAGTATCTAAATACTCACAAAAATACGCTCGATATTATAGAGAGAGAAAACTTCTGATTCTGGTGTGATTTTCAATTCTAATTAAGCACCCTATTTATAGGAAAATGTCAGAACGCCAAAGCAGACTAAAATTTAATAAATTAATATTTTATTACAAATTCTCACGCACACTATACTTGAAATCAAACTTTAAAATTTCTCAGCACTCCACAAGGACAAGAGTGGGGCCAACCCTTCTAGAAAATCCCACCAAAATGTTTTAAATTTAAACAATATTCAAAAACTTCAATAATTCATAATAAATAACCCTTTATCAGAAAAATGTGAATTTTATGTACATTTCATAGGAGATTTAATTCTCTACAACTTTGTAGAAGAAAATTTTTCCAAATTTCAAACGAAAAATGACCGAAATCCACATACAGATAATTTTTAATATCTTCATTCTAACAAAATACTGATAAAATACCTCAATATTAATTCCTTCATTTATATCCACATAAAATAAATATTTTCTTATCATATAAATTAATAATTAATTATTCACAAATAATATTATAGAATCACAATAATGACAACCAGGTCGTTCCTAGGAAAGAATGTGGCTTTTCGATAAGGATTTCTCCTCACTGGCGCGCAATTAGGTGACCAAGCCCCTTTTCTAGATAGAACTTTCTTAGACATTACCAATAATACAATCTAATAATATTATTCAAATAATATGAATTATTTATCTGATAATGAGAAATACTGTGCAGTGACAATTATTGAAACAACAATAATATAAAATATCAACGTAGCAATTATTGAATCAATTAAATAAAATATTGAACAGTAATTACTGTAATAATTATTGAGTAGTGACTTCTTACGTAAGAATCAATAATCCAAAAATACTGTGCAATACCGTGTGCTACTGTGCAACCAAGCATATTACTGTACCTTAACCACCGAGTATTTCAACAGTGTTAACGGTAACAACTACGCCGTTATTTAAAAAAACTCATACTTATCGTTTTCTTCATTCGATAATTTTTCGTTATGGGGCCCATAAATAGCTGAGCCGTCGTACGAATATTCTCCGACAACAAGAATATTCCAGGACCAAACGAATATTCCCAGACAGCAATGAATATTTTATAACCACTTGCTTATTTTGTAAAATTTACACATTTCGCCCATAACCAAAGAATTATATCAAATTAACACCTTATTATTCAAAATAATAATTAGAGAAAATTTAATTTTATTTATAAAAAATTGGGGTCTTACAATAAATGTGTATAACAATTTATATTTGTATATCTATAACAATTTATGAGATAAAATAAATAAAGCAATTCAATAACTTATCTCAAATACTTGACCAATTGTTATCTTCTTCAAGAGATTAGAGCTATGAGTAGAAAATAGAGAGAAAGCCTTTTCAGAGAGAAATTATGTAGGCAAGGAGATAGAGCTTTTCTTTTTGAATTGGTAAAGAAAAATGAAGTGAAAAGTTTCTTATTTATAGGAGAATTTTGAGCCAAGGGGTAAACATGTAACTTGGAAATTTATTTTGAAATTAAAGGCTCAGATTTGTTTAATAAAATTCAAAGGTTCGGATGACTTTTTGCAGCACACAGATTAAGCTAAAACAAGGAGTGTAGCCCATAGTAATTATTATCAACTTATGAGTCATCACATGGCCAATTTCAAAAAATCATTCGGTCAGGGGAAAGGAAAATATTTCATGGGCAAACCACACACACACACACCATATGTATATACTAGCCGTACTACCCGTGCCTCCGGCACTACTTACGAAGGGGAGGAGAGATTGTCGGCGCTAGAGAATAGAGGAGGCAGAGGGCGATCTCAGGATGAGGAAGAACGGAGGAGAATCTAAGAATGAGAGAGCAATTTTTTATCCTTTGAAGTTAAAGAAGATATACTGAACGGTGAGATTTATCCCAAACTTTAAACGGTTCTGATCGTTTATTAGGGTGAGCGAAAAATTCAAAATCAGTTATGTTTTGTTAAATTAGATATATATATTCACATAACACACACATAGTATATATATATATATATATATATATATATATATATATATATATATATATATATATATACACACACACACACACACACACACATCACACACACATATATAATTTACATGCATTTAAAACATACAAGTATATATACGGTACATATAAATATTTTCATTTTTGTCTTCTTTGTGGAAATACTTCAAGATAATAATTTTGGAATAGAATTATTTTAAGAATGAATAGGAAATCTCCTTGCCTTGGGAAATGTTACTTTATGAATAAATTTTACCAACACTTGATATTTAAATTATCAAGGTTAACTAAAATAAATTCAAATTTTAGGATGAAAAATATTTTTGGTCAAGAGTAAAATAGGATATTTAAAATAATTTTGAATATAAACCTATGGAGAGGATTCTACCCATATAAGAAAAATCTTATTATTTAAGTATTGTTATCATCAAAATAAACCTAAAGATTTGAAGACCTATCAATCTCTCCCTTTTTAATGATGACAATATATAAAAATATTTTTCTATATAACTGCTCCTCCTTAATTTATGCATACATCAAAATTTAAAAAGTTTGAACGCAATAGTGTATAGCAGTTGTATCAGCAGTGTATAGTATAGCAGTTTTAAATATCATACTCAGCCTCAATATAGTATAATATTTTTCTTCTTCCCTTTTGCCATTACAAAAAGTGGGGGGTGGTCAGAAAAACTGTTTAGAACCTGCAGAAGAGTTAGTAAACAAATTACTTTTAACCTGCAGACAAGAGAGTGTCAGAGGATAAGGATAAAAGTCTGCAGAAGTGTAGTAGTAGTGGTTAGGATAGAGTTAAGTACAATAATCCTGGATAGTTAGTAGTATATGAATATATAAGTACAATCTTCCCAAATAGTTAGAATTCTCCCAAGGGAATAGGAGAAAAATGTAGACCAAGTGTTGGAAGATTAGCATCTGGAGGAGTTTGAGGTAGCTATTCGGCTTTACCCGAGCTGGTACTGGCAAAGAAATGGAATGGAGTATAGAAACTTTCTGATTTTCCATTAACATGTAGATCACATCTCTTAGATGATGTACATAAATTTGTAAAGACTTTATCTGAGTCATCATAACACTTTGATTTTGTAAAGACATTTGACATATGTTGTGCAAAGCATTTATTTGTGAGATCAGGTTCAGATGGGATTCAGTGTATTCGTGATCATAGGGTTTGAAAATTATTAGTGGTCTAGGAGGGATGGTTAGATGTGACACTATGTTACTGCTGTGTACTAGTTGGGTGTGGTGAGTGTGAACATCAATACCCAAGTGTTGAAAAATATATGTGAGGAGTAGACCATAACCCAAGCAATTGTTGTGATAACAAAACTCAAATAATGTAAGTAGTAAATATGGAAGATTGTAAGGCATGTTTTGAGTTAAAATACACTTCATCAGTTCCAAGTCAAAAGGATGTAACAATTTATCATCTCTAACAGGCATAACATTTTGTTAGAAATTTTTTCCGATAAATTGACTCTGAGTAGTCAGAAAATCAAGACCAATCTTTGATGGAAAATGTAAGACCCCTACTTTTTATGAATAAAGATTTAATTTTCTTTAAATGTTATTTTAAATAATAAGGTGCGGATTTGATATATTGTTATAGTTGTGGGTAATATTTACAAAATTTACAAAGTAAGCAAATTGTCAGAAAATATTCGTTTGGTCAGGGAATATTCTTTTTATCGGGAAATATCCGTATGAAGACATAATCATTGGTGGACCCCACAACAGAATTAGTGTCGGATTTAGAAAGCGACAGAAATAACCTTTTTATAAAAATAACGGCAAGACTTTTACTGTTAACTGTTGAAATATTTGGTGATAAAAGTGCAGTAATACGTGTGGTTGCACAGTAGCACACTGTATTGTACAATATCTTTGATTATTGATGCTTACGTGAGAAGTCACTCAGTTCATTCAATTATTGCCACAGTAGTTGATGCATAGTATCTCATATTATTGATTTAATTATTGTCACAGTATCATCTGCACAATATTTTATAGTATTAAATCAATAATTGAGACGACACAATTATTCATATTATTATTTGTATTATTGACAATGTCTAAAAAGTTCTGTCGAGGAAAGGAGTTTGGTCATCTAATTTCGCGCCAATAAGGAGAAGTTCTTATCGGAAAGCCCCCTCTTTCTTGGGAATGATCTGGTTGTTAATATTGCGAGTTATAATATTAATGATGAATAAATGTTATTAAAAATGTGTTTAGTGAATCCAAGTGAATTGAGATAAATAGAGATATTTTTTTATGAAGTTTTATTGTAAATTTGACTTATTACATGGACCCCACTTACTCATTTTTCAAAATCGTCGGTAAGAAGTTATCTCAATTTTTGTTTTATAGTAATAAAATAAAAAACTTTTTATATAAAATAGAAAACTTTTTATAAATAAAATATATTATATTTTATTTTATTGTATAGTATTGCATAGTGTTGCATAGTACTGCATAGTGTTTACATAGTATTGCATAGTACTTGTATAGTGCTGCATAGTAAAATCAAAAATTTTCAAACGAAATCAACTGAAGAATTTTGCCCATGAATCCTTTACTGTTCACCCGTGATTTTTCTTAAATAGTATCATGCCATTCTCCTATAAATAGGATGCTTAATTTAGAAATAAAAATCACATCATAATCATACTATGTAGTATGTAAGTAATATATTTCGTTTTATATTCATAATTCTACACTTATTTTGATAAGTATGACTTCTGTACTCCTTGAAATTAGTAGAATATCCTTGAAATTTGGGCTTCATCTAGTATTATTCCACTAAAATATTTTTCTGAACATTCTTGTTAAATTTTAACCTTCTCATGCCGGAGTACTATTCATAGGTACTATTCATACATACGATACTGTTCATATATATGGTACTATTTATACGGTACTAGTCACGAGATACTATTCATGAAGTACTATTCACGGGATACTATTCACGACAAAAAAATTTGATTTCTTTTTTGTCCAAATTATTTTTGATATATGAATATTATTCTTGAATTTTACTCCACCAAGCAGTTATCATGTAGACAATTTGGACATTCTTAAACTATGGATAAATTAAATTATAAATCTTTAAATTTATTCTTGATCTCACTTAATTGAATTCTTATATCATTGTCATTATCCTCATGCTTATATTGTAATGAAAATCATCTTTGGCCCGTATTGCATAGATGGACTGTTGATTGGTATGATTATGACCATGAATTATGCATCGGTATAATCATGACCTATAATGTTACAAATGATGTGATAAAAATCCTCATTGGTCCGTAGTGCATTGATAGACAGTTGTTTGGAATGATCATGACCACTGGTGATAATAACGAATATCCTTGGCCCATAGTGTATGGATGGTTCGTGGTTGTGATACTAATGAATATCCTTGGCCCGTAGTGCATGGATAATTCATGGATGTGATACTAACGAATATCCTTGGCCCATAGTGAATGGATAATTCAGTGATGTGGATTATTTATTGAAATGTGTTACAAAGATAAAATATTGAAGATGAACTTTTAAATCATAGAAGATAGTAGACACCATGCTCTACTTGACTCTTCTAATAGATTACTTGTTCCGCTACAGTTAAACTTGTTGTCTATTGTATTCTATCAGTTGTTATACTGTTGAAGGCTAAGGATAAATTATTCTACATTATCTTAGTCATTATATTCCTTACTGAACTAGTTGAGCTCACCCTTTTCTTTCATTGTTCTCTTCAGGAAATGAGAATATAGCTGGGACTAGTCAGGGAATAGCGTGATGGTCCAAGATGGTTGCTATAGTAGTCATCACTATTCTATAAAATAGTGTGATAATAATTATTGTGATGCCCCCAAATTCGGGTATCTTTCAACCCGACAGATGGTGCTACACGGTGCTACAGTTCACATAAACATTCATTTGAAAAGCCTCAAAAGAACGGATATGTCTTATATATATATCAAAAGAATATTTACATTCCCCAAGTTCTTTACAACCAATACATTGTCTTTGTCATAATATCAATATTATTCCTTACAAAACCTATACTATTACATATGTAATCTACGGGTTTGCCTTCGCCTTCCCTTTATCCTTGCCAGATCCATCGGTCCGTTCGGTCTTAGCTGCATTCATATGGTTCAAGCAAGAATTAGCCTAACTAGCTCAGCAAGTACAACAATTCTAGGGAAATAACATGCTTGAAACATAGGAATATTATATCTTCAATAACTGAACAATAGTTACGAAGTACTATCGATAATTTAAAATATCACTTCTTTTCATTCAAAACGTTTTACAACAACAATATTCAGTAAAACATCAATTCCGGTTCAAGATCGTAAGCATTTCATAAGTACTTTGAAAAGGACATCCCGGCACGAAGTCCGTAAGTCCGACATAGCTTACGAGCACGTCTAGGTGATCAGCTTATAGTAATCTATGCTGATCAACACTACATTCATTAAACGTGTATATGTTTAAGTTGTGGCAACTTTACGTGCCTGTCGTTTGACGACAAAACAATTTGAGCATATTCAGTCTACTTTTGAAAACCACAACAATATTAGTTTGGTAAATCCTTATCAACACTTGATAGAATAACATAGCATACGTCTAGCCGAAAGGATTGGCTTTGACTTCCTCAGATACTAACTCATGTGAAGAATACATGAATCACAAAGACTTGTCCAGATCGAACTGGAACAAGGGTTAGAGTACTTGCCTTTAGCGTCTGCTTATAGATATAACACGTGCACTTTACGTCTTTAAGGTCTCTACATTAGATAATAACGTTACGTAGTACATTAGGTTATGAATGATCATACATGGTTCCTAAAGAATCTTACCCTTCTTCTCAATCTAAATACGTATTAGATTTGTTATTATAGGTTCCGGCTTTCCATTACGTCATTCTTACGTTCATAACTAATTAACTTAATCTTAACCTTAAGTGTGCATACTTAAGGTTTAATATGTTTTAACAATGTTTCATTAAGATATTTATTTAATTGTTTATCAAATACTCTTCATGCTTAACATGTAAACCTTTCTTCATTATCTAGATTATGAAGCTGGCGCTGCAGTGCCGGTTATTACACTTGGTGCCGCGCTGCGGCGTCACCACTTAATGTTCAAAAATCCGGACTTGGAGCTGCGGCGCGAGTCTCTGTGTTATATGTCGCGCTGCGACGCGAGTTTGCAGTGGCTGAAGGCCATTTTGGCGCTGCGGCGCAGGCTTATTTGCCTTGGGCTGGCGCCGCGGCGCCAGCTCTGTGCACCAGAAAATTTTTACAGCTTTGAAATTTTGTGAAACTTCCGGACTCGTAACTTCTTCGTTATAAGTCCGAATTGGCTCGTTCAAGAGCCTACGGTTCACAAATTACGTGCTCTATGTTTTCATGCAAGAATTTTATCTATTTTACTTCGTTTGCTAAAATTTCACCTATTACTTTAGTTTAACAAAAACGATAAACGTTCGTGAACGTTCAATGCTCGCTTCTTCGTTCTAAGTCAGAATTCGGCCATTTTCGAGTCCGCAACTCTATAATGCCAAATATGACTTGTCTCCATCGAAAACCAACGTTTACGACTTCAAACACAAAATACGACTTCCATTCTGAGAATTTCACGAATTCGACGATTATCGTCCAATTGTGTAAATTCCGGCGAAACCTCATTACTAATCATTCTAGGTGGATTTTAATCAACATATAGACATTTCAGGTTACTTATTACACCAACTTATTATCAAAGTAGGTTTTGACTTATTCTCATAAGTCAATGACTTATTTAACTTATTAACCACAAATTCTCATGCTTATGACAACAAATGGCAAATTCTTCATGATTCATCAACTTATTTAGGTTCAAGTTGCTTATTCAACTTATTCGGCTTAATGTTCATTCATCAATGACTTATGACATGATATCACTAAACCATCCCACTTCTCTATCAATCCTATCATAGAAGAGATAAAGATAATAGATATGAATCTTACCCTTTGAAGACTATTACTTCACTTCACTTTGGAAAATCTAGCAAAAGTTGAATTGGCTTATAAGTGCTTATGTGGCTTATTCTCTCTACCAAGTAAGTTGTTTATCTTGAGAGGAGTTGGATGAAAATTAAACAACCAACTTATGAAATGAAGCTTGGTATTTATAGGCAACTCAAAGTGAGGGCAACTTAGTCATTTGGACATTCCACCTCCTTATTACACCTCTTTACTATTCATTACTTATCAACCAAGACTACTTGCTAGCCACTTCTATTACTTGGCCATCACAACACTTGGTTATCACATAAGATGTTTGCCCATCAAGTCTACCCACTTACACTTGGATTGCCCCATGGATCATGTCCAATTCAATGGGCTTGCTAATTAATCTAGCTAATTTTCTTGTTGGGCTTACATTAATTAATTTGGGCTTCATTAACTATATACTTGGGCTTAGTATAAATCTCACATAAGTTTACATCTTATTCAAATTGGACTTGCTCTTTATAAAATATCCACCATTCCATTTCAATATATTTTAATACTTACATTCTTAAATTAAGTCCACATGCGAAATTTTGTGTTTTCCATACTTAGATTATTATTACATAATCCATCTCGCCTTGATATTATAACATTACATATTTCTCAGAAGTTCAAAAATAATTCCCGAACGATAAATGATGAATAATGTTTTTCAGAAAATTTCTCGAAAAACTTTTATTTTCGTTTTGAAAATTCAAACACTTTAATTCCTTCACATAGTCAAAAGACTGCAACGTTCCGACCTTTTTAGGTTATAGAACAACATACATCTTATTAACACATATAATAACAAATAATATTATTTTATTCATTATTTAATTCTTTCAAGTATTTTTACAAAGGATCCGAATTTCTCGGTCGTTACAATTGTAATGATGACTTATTTTGAGTTTGGATATTGTCTAGGAGATAATATTTGTGACAACCCGAGAATTTAGACGATTAATAAAATCTTAAATGATTAAATAAAGGTTGAATAATAAGACCTAGACTGGAAATAAGGTATGAATTTAAAAATTTTGTGAATGACTTATATGGTTTTGTGTATTGTGAGTAAGTGAATATGAATATTATGTGATGGTTTATATTTGTTTATTTATATAAACAAATAAAAGAGACTAAGGTATCCTAATTATATATTAGGAATGAAAAAAAATTGAATAACTTAAGGGTTATGGTATGAGAGAATAATAATATTTAAAATATATACTAATTTTAAGATATTTATTTTATACATCTCAATTAATTAATTTTATAACCTAATTATATTAAGTCTAATTGGGTTAAGAAATTAAGTGTATGTAAATAAGGATTTAAATTATAATTGAGGAAATAAAAATCCTAATTAAATGATTAGGGTAGGATAAAATTAAAAGTGTTGGACTATGTTAATTTACATGGCCCAAAGAATTATTTAGGAAGCCCAAAAGAATTTAATTCAAAGCCCAAGCTTAGCCCTATTGAAGGGGAGGTATTTTAGACATTAAGTATACTAAATATTACATTAAATGAAAACAAAAATGTGGAAGATGGGCTAATAGAAGGCCACTTGGCCGGTTATGTAAGGAGAGAATATGAGAGGAAAATAATGCATGCACATCATCACCTTATAAGCCACACATTTGCAAATGATGTCTACCAAATAAGCTAGGTGTCATCTCTTGTGAGGAGCCACCACACTCCATTAAATTAGTAAGCAATAAAATGAAACTAAAGTGTGGGTGAATAAGGGTCACTTGACCAGTTAGTGGAGAAGAAAAAAAAGGTGATGTGTATGGCTATATACTACATACTTTACAATACATTAAAATTTATTCTCTCTTTCATCTATTGCTTCATTTTCTTCTTACAAAGAACTAAAGATGGAGAGAGAGAGAGAGAGAGAACCAAGATGGCTTCGGCAGCCTCTTAGAGGAAAAGAGAGCGAGTTTTGTAAACTAAAGCTCCATAAGCAAACTTAGGAGGAAGAGGAAGGAAATCAAGCAAAGGTATAAACTCTAACTAGATTATGTAATTTATTTTTGATAACTTTTAATCAAAACTTGAATCTATGATTCAAAACTTAAAAACTCTAGATTTACATGTTAACAAATATTTTATGTTTAGATATACCCATATTGGGTGTTGGTTTGTTTGGAAATCAAAAGAAAAGAAACATGATTTTTCTAGTTATAAACCATAAATTTTTATGTACTTTAGATTTCCACCGTTTTTGATCTACACCTTCTTTTTATGATCCGTCAAAGAGAGGTGCTAGATATGTAAATTAATTACTAAACCCAAGTGGTAGCACTCAAATGTTGAGTACACAGTCCGTAGTGATGGTTTTAGTAAAAACAGTTTCATTTTCAATAAAGGAAAACAAACTGATTTGGTACAGTCAGTGCCAGGGGCAGTTTTGTTATTTTTCAGACATTCAAAAATTTTGAAAAAATTTGGAGAATAATATGATGAGTTTTGTAACATCTCCAAGTGGAATCACTGAAAAAGGAGTTGTATATTTCCGTATGGACTTTTTTTAGCAAAGTACGAAAAAGTCATTTTTTAAAAAAAGCTACTGTTCCAGAAATTGAAAGGGAAGTTTCGGCCACTTAATTTGTGAAATAAATTTCGACCTTTTGGTACATGAAAATATATGATATAAAGTAGATCCTGTCCAAAAATGAGCTCATTCCGACTTAAAATGACCAAGTTATGACCATTTCAATTTTTAGGATTTTCTGACGAAAACGGCTATAACCGGAGTTTTATAACTCTGATGGCCATGAAATTTAAACTAAAGGCTCACGTTAATAAGTATAAGATTTTGTTAAGAGATGGGAATTTCTGGAGTTAAGCATGATAGGGCTAATTTCTTAAGCTACGAACTAAAAATAATTTTTAAAAAATACTAAGAGAATTGAAAAATTACGAAAAAATACTTTTTGTGTATGAAATATATGTATATATGTTTGGCCAAAAGATAAAAAATAATAAGTTGATTTGGTATTTTTGTGAAAAGAGATAATGAATCCAGCTTGCTAGATTGAAAAATTAATGAATCTAGCTTGCTAGATTAAAAAGCAGTTTACTAAATTAAAATTATGTTGAATCCAGCTTGCTGGATTGCAATTTGGTTGCTAGATTTGGAATCCAGTTTGCTGGATTGTAATTTAGTTTGCTGGATTGACCATCTGGTTGCTGGATTTGGAATCCAGTTTGCTGGATTTAGAATACAGGTTGCTGGATTGCAATCTGGTTTGTTGGATTGCAATCTGGTTTGCTGGATTGCAATCTGGGTTATTGGATTGCAATCTGGGTTGCTGGATTGATATGTTTAGATAATCCAGGTTGCTGGATTAGTATTTGACTTATTAGATTTTAAAGAAGAACTTATAATATATAAGATTAAAGTATTAAATCATAATGTATATGATATAATGATTAAAGAATTATCAAAGGACGATAATAGTAATGATGTTTTAAGGAGTAATCTAATTTTTGATTATGTGATAAATGTTTTAGTTGTATAATGACTGTAATTAACAGTAATGTATGTGACATTATTCTAATTGAGAGATCGATATTATCAATAATAGGTCTTTTAACTGAAGCTAAATAAGTTTTGCGTAACAGTAATCTACGGTTCAGGCAAGTTCTTTATTGAGCAAGTTCCTATACTTTTATTGTGCAAGGTTCCTAACTCGAACTCGAGTTGTTATTGTATAGTATATTCGTGGTTAATCATTGCTGATTATATCACATCTTTGATTATTGATTCGCACGTTGTGCATGTTGCATATGTTCATCAGGTATGAAAGGCTGATCACCTTCATTACCATTTGGTCCAGTTAAATTGTTCATGTTCATTTTTGGTCATTCATTATTATTGTCTCGATCATTCAGTTATGTAAATTGATTCATTTTCTTTCACAATTATTATATTGTTGAAAGTTTGTCAGCTAGTTTATTATTCTTTAAATCATGATATATCTTTCTTTGAACATAAACTTGCTGGGCAAATTTGTTGCTCACCCTTGCTATATCATGATAAACTTTCAGATTAAGACGAATACTTCGGACACAGGCAAAGGCAAAGACAAGTTACAGGAATGGATTATTGTACAGTTAAAATTGTAAATATGGCAAATAACATTGTAAGTCCTGTAGTATATGAATATGTGTATTAAGTAAAGGTTATCGACCTTGAGAATTATGTTGTAAAGGTTATTGTATAAATAAATTGTGTTTATATCTTCCGTAATAGTTATAGAATTGGTGTACCAGGTTCATGGTGATTAGTACCCGGATTTGGGCACGCTATAATATTTGTATTAAAACTCACAGCTTATGTTTTGTCGTATTTTTTTACAACAGTTAATAGTTGTATAAATGAAGTTGTATTTGATTTCTGAACCATGTATTTGACGACTCAGAATAGGTTGTGTATGCCTATTTTCGGGGCGTCATTGTTGGTATTAAATATTAGGGATATGATCCTTGGCTGAGATTTGAGGGTAGAACTAGGAGAAGAGAGACGGGTAAACCTTCGCTAGTATGACCTACCTAAGCTTATTTGTTATTTAATTGGTCGGTCAGAATATAAGGATAATATGTGGGATGTCAATTAACCTTTGTGTTTATGGCAGTGTTTGAGAATGACGTCTGAAAATTTTGAGATAGGCAATGGAGCACATGAGACCGTTGAGTCACCGCCAATCAATAACCAGAATAATATGCATCAGGAAGGCAATAATCCTCATGTAAACAACAACAACGACCAAATAACGAAAGATGGTATGTTTAGGAGCTTTCTAGAATTCATGCAACACCAAACGAGAGAAACTCCTGTTCAAAATATAGATGGAAATAATGCCAACTCATGGCTGGTCACTACTAAATAATTCAAGGAGTTGGGACCACCAGAGTTTTTATGAAAGCTAGAGCCACTTAAGGTAGAGGCATGGATTAAGCAGATCAATAAGATATTTGATGTCTTGGGATGATCAGAAGAGTAAAAAGTTTCCTTTGCCACCTTTATGTTGCGTGAAAAGGCAGATTACTGGTGGGAATCCGTAAAACGTACTCATCTTTTCACACTTAAGATGTCTTGGGAGAAGTTCCAGGAATTGTTCAACGACAAGTACTTTCCAGAAAGTATTCGTCACATGAAGGAGGTGGAATTCATCAAGCTGGAACAAAAAAATATGACCGTATTTGAATACGAGGCAAAGTTTACGGAGTTATCCCGGTTTGCATCCCATTTGGTAGATAATGAAGAGCGCATGACGCGAATGTTTTTGCGAGGTTTGAAGCCCGAAATTCGTCAATACCTCATTTCTCACAAACTTTGTTTATATTTATATGTTGTGAATATGGCTTAGTTATTAGAGTGCGATAATGAGTCAGTCCAACCAAAAGACAACGACCAACAACACAATAATAATTGTGCAGGTGGCAACGGCCATTGGGACAATGATAACCGTCGTGGAGGAAGGACATCGACAGCAGCACCAGCACATGTTTCCAAGAAAGTAGAACGACCACCGGTTGTATGCTACAAATGCGGACAGGAGGGACACATCCATTCAAACTGTACGCAGCAACCCAAAGTGTGTTTCAATTATGGAAAGAAAGGTCATTTAGCTCGATTTTGTCATGCAGCGATGTCAAGTCCAACTGGGATAACGACACCAAAGGTTATCCTAGACAAGTCAAAATCGGTAGTTTAAGGGAGAGCGTTTTTCGTGACTTTTCAAAAAGCGAGGAACCCGAACGAAGTTATCACGGGTAATCTAATCATAAATTCTTGTGAAATTTATACCTTATTCGATACCGGTTCCACCCATTCTTTTATTTCACCTACTTGCGCTCAATGTTTAAATTTGACTCTAAAGAAATTAGACTTTGACTTATTTGTTGAAACTCCATTGGGAGAAACCTTTATTACATCCACTGTTTATAAATCTTATTTGAATCAAATCGATACCCTCACATTACCTGTTGATCTCATCTCTTTGAAAATACTTGCATTTAATATAATTTTAGGAATAGACTGGTTAACTACTCATCATGCTAAAATTGATTATTTTCGTAAGGTTGTTAGCTTTCATATTCCTAACCAACCTGTTATACGAATTCAAGCAACCAAACCACTAAAGTCAATCACTGTCATGTCAAGCCATAAATCCATTTGTTTATTAAAAAATGGATGTCAAGCTTTCTTAGCCCATGTCACGGATTTAAACAAAAATACATCAGATTTGAATGATATTTCTATTGTTAATAAATTTCCTGACGTATTCCCCGAAGAACTTCCTGGCCTACCCCCAGAGCATGAAATCAAATTTTGTATCGACCTTGAACCCTGTACAAAACCCTCAAATATTTGTTCACCCAAAACGAACGTAAAATTTGCCAAAGACGGGCTTGAGCAATTGAAAGATTACGATCATACCATTCAATACCATCCTGGAAAAGAGAACGTGGAAGCTGACGCGTTGAGTAGAAGATCGTATGTGGGTACGAGTGCGATATTTTTAACACGAAGGCCTATTTCGTATAACTTAAAAATGATGAAGATAGAGTTAAAGACTCTAGGGACCCACGTGATGATATCAAATATACGAGTAGAACCGACTTTAATCGATAAAGTTAAAGTTGTGGCCTATAGAATCACCTTACCGCCAAGTATGTCTCGTGTTCATAACGTTTTTCGTATATCTATATTACATAAATATGTGGAAGACCCGAACCACATTATTGAGTTAGAACCAAATGAGATAGAAGAAGATTTAACGTATGAAGAGGTACTTGTTAAAATCTTGAATAAGAAGAAACATATTCTAAGCTCAAAAGTTATACCTCAAGTCAAAGTTTTGTGGAGAACTCACGATATTGAGGAAATGACATGGGAGTTAGAATCTGAAATAAAAATAAAGTATCCTTACCTTTTTGACATACCAGGTACGTACACCAATTTCGAGGATGAAATTTCATAAGGAGGGGAGATTGTAAGACCCCAACTTTTTATGAATAAAGATTTAATTTTCTTTAAATGTTATTTTGAATAATAAGGTATTGATTTGATATAATATTATAGTCGTGGATAATATTTATAAATTTTTGTAAAGTAAGCAAGTTGTCATAAAATATTCGTTTGGTCGGGGAATATCCATACGACGACACAATCATTGGTGAACCCCACAATAGAATTACTGTCGAATTTAGAAAGCGACAGAAATAACCTTTTTATAAAAATAACGACAAGACTTTTACCGTTAACTTTTGAAATATCCGGTTATAAAAGTACAATAATACGCGTGGTTGCACAGTAGAACACGGTATTGTACAGTATCTTTGATTATTAATACTTACATGAGAAGTCACTCAGTTCATTCAATTATTGCCACAGTTGTTGATGCATAGTATCTCATATTATTGATTTAATTATTATCACAGTATCATCTGCACAATATTTTATATTATTAAATTAATAATTGAGACGACACAATTATTCATATTATTATTTGTATTATTGGTAATTTTTAGAAAATTCTGTCAAGGAAAAGGGTTTGGTCATCTAATTGCGCGCCAATAAGGATAAGTACTTATCGGAAAGCCCCCACTTTCCTGAGAATGATCTGATTGTTATATTGCGAGTTATAATATTAATGATGAATAAAAGTTATTAAAAATGTGTTTAGTGAAACCAAGTGAATTGAGATAAATAGATAGGCTTTTTATGAAGTATTTATTATAAATTTGGCTTATTACATGGACCCTCACTTACTCATTTTTCAAAATCGTCGGTAGAAAGTTATCTCAGTTTTTGTTTTATAGTAATAAAATAGAAAACTTTTTATATAAAATAAAAAACTTTTTATAAATAGAATATATTATATTTTATTTTATTGCATAGTGTTGAATAGTATTTGTATAGTGTTGCATAGTGTTTGCATAGCGTAGCATAGTAAAATCAAAAAAATTTAAACGAAATCAGCCGAAGAATTTCACCCGTGAATCCTTTACTGTTCACCTGTGATTTTTCTTAAATAGTATCATGCCATTCTCCTATAAATAGGATGCATAGTTTAGAAATAAAAATCACACCAGAATCAGAGAATTCTTCTTCTATAATATTAAGCGTATTTCTTTTGAGTTTAAGGAAGCTTTGAGTGTAGAAAACAGTACAAGTTTTCTTCAAGAATATCTCCGCTACACCAATCGAAATAACTCTCCTACTAAGGTAAGGGGTATTAATTATTTCATATTTAGAAGAAATATTATTTTTCGTATTCGTATGCATATTATTTTCGTTCAATATTCGTAAGGAATATTATTTTCGTTCAATATTCGTAAGGGTTATTGTCTTCATTTAATATTCGTAAGAAATATTATTTTTGTTCAATATTCGTAAGTGATATTATATTTGTTCAATATTCGTAAGAAATAATATTTTCTTCTATACTCTGTAGTATATAAGTAATATTATTTCGTTTCATATTCATAATTCTACACTTATTTTGATAAGTATGACTTCTATACTCCTTAAAATTAGTAGAATATCCTTGAAATTTGTGCTTCGTCTGGTATCGTTCCACTGAAATATTTTTCTGAACATTCTTGTTAAATGTTAACCTTCTCATGCCGAAGTACTATTCATATGTACTATTCATACATACGACACTATTCATATATACGGTACTATTCATATGGTACTATTCATGAGATACTATTCACGAAGTACTATTCATGAGATATTATTCACTCGGATACTATTCACCTGGGGTACTATTCACGACAAAAAAATTTGATTTCTTTTCTGTCCAAATAATTTTGATACATGAATATTATTCTTGAATTTTACTCCACAAAGTAGTTATCATGTTGACAATTTAGACATTCTTAAACTCTGGATAAATTGAATTATAAATCTTAAAAATTTATCCTTGATCTCACTTAATTGAATTCTTATATCATTGTCATTATCCTCATGCTTATATTATGATGAAAGTTATCATTGGCTCATAGTGCATAGATGGACTGTTGATTGATATTGTAACGCCTCAAAATCCGGTCTACTTTCAGACCCAGACTCCGTACGTCACGATCCCATCTCTTTCCAAACATACATCATTATATAGCTAAATATAACAACATACATTCTCAAACCCCATGTTCTAATACCTTATAAACTCGTTCATTATAAATATTGATAATTACATTATTCATTACGTCTTACAAGAGTGACTTTTATCCGCCACCAAGGATACATGACAGTTCATTAAACTAGTCTATAGTTTAATTAAACTATTCTACATTACAAGTCTTCGCTTGATCTTCACGCACATTCACATACTGAATGACACTTCGTCTGGATTCCGATCAGCTTGATCTTTACGGGATCCTTAAGTTCTTTCTAACATCGTTCGCTGAAAATATTTTTATTTAAAGCAAGAGTGAGCATTCAATTACCCAGCAAGTCATAGCAGCTAAACAAACAACTTCAAGAACTTAAACATTCTTTTAAGACTTCAATAACCAAACAAAGGTTATGAAGCAGCTTGAACAATAGGAATAATCCCGATTCCTATCATTTTAAAATGTTCGTCACATACTCTTTACACTACTTTCATTCTTCTACCTTTTTCCATATATATCTTATCTGGCTAGAATCATTAGCACATACTTAACAATAATGGTTCATGTATAAATAGAGCATACTCGTATTGAACAGTTCAATCACAGAACAGTTCATCTCAAAGAAATACTGAAGTGTTCAAATTATGGCACAAGGACTCATACATACTACCACCTTGTACATATATCACATATATGCACATAGACAAAACTTCTCAAGTTCAACATCTGAGAAGTTTAAGAAACTAGCATTTATGTACTATGAATGAAGTTAGGAAACTTGCCTTACGCACAGCTATAGCTTACACTGAATTGCTCATTCCAATCCCTATATATCACATAAGGAAAATAACACATACACCAATTAGTCATATACTTGACTTACGCATTGGTTTACTTAACTTTACTTCTTAAGGTTCGCGTTCTTGTAATCTAAGTTTACGCGACCAACATTCTTTACCGGTTTATGGCTTCATGACATACAGAGATGTTTTACTCATACGTTCATCATCTTTGATGAATTATATTCTTATCTTCTTCTTAAAACCTTTTTAGGACTCAGCATGCATCATGTCTCTGCTAGTAGTCCATATGGTACTCTGAGTGGTTTCCCACAAACAACCAACAAACAAGTTCCCATCTCATCTACACTGTCTTTCATAGTGAGTTAGATTGGTTGCCAGTTTTGTATATACCTCCGCTCTCTGAAGGAATTGTTTAGCCCAGCTCCCATATGTCAACCATCAAAGATTACGATTGTACTACAACCTAACTTTATCTTAACCTATCCGAACCACTAAACTATAATGTTCGTTAAGTCAATTTCTTATTCCTTTTGACTTTCTGGCAACTAAATGCCATACTTCAGGATTAATTCTTTATCGTCTAAGTCATACAGTCTTTTGTATACTCAGAATGATCATTCAATGTCAATACTATGATGTCATAGTGTTAAACATTTTATATTAACTTATTCATATTTTACCACGTCCGGTTCATTCGACTCGGAACGTCCTCCAAGTTATCATTACTAACTCGGCTTCTTTACGTTATACACTATTTTCTTTAATTCCGTTTCTTCCTTCTTCATTACCTTATGATAAAACCATACACGAAGTGTAGGTTTTGCCCGTTTAATATTCGCGTACACTCAACCCTCACGTCGGCTAAAGTGTTTAATGCTTACATCTCATTCTCACAATCTCTATCTGACTTACATTCAGACTTTCATTAATCCTGCTACTGTTCGTTACGACTTTCTTGATAAATCAAATCTTACTTACTACCTTCATCACCGTCTAAGTCATACAACCATTGTACACTTAGAATGTTCATCTAACACGAATATGATTCACGAGGATCGTTTACATATTTGACGTTTACGTTGTTCGTCTCTAAATCTCTCATTCAACTATTACTTAAGGTTTTAATCTCTTTTAATCGTTATCCATCCCATGAACCCCATGTTCATTATTCTTTCTTAATGTCGAAGTCATACAGTTCGTTGTATGCTAAGACCGATCGTTCATCGCAATTGCGTTGCATTCACAGCGTCTATACGCTTTATAATTAACTCTCATTATGACATCATAACATCGAAATGTTATACATCATCCTCGTCACTCAACGTTTAAGGAATCACTATCATAGAAATCCCACACGTTCGATTCATTGCGACTACAGTCCCTGGATATCGGTTACGTAATCTAGCGTTTACATTCTTCGTCTTTTAATCCAGTAAATCTTTACGTTCAACCTTTACTAAAGGTTTAAATCACTTGATTAAGTGTTACGTTACTGATGAGTGTGTTTTATATACACAAATTAGGTACTTTTGAGTTTGATAATTTGTAAATCATAAGCTAGTTTGTTTGGTTTTTATGTGTTTTCATTGTATTGTTGTGTAATATAGTTTTATATTGCTTTTATGTATTTTTGTATTAGTTTTATATGTTTTTACTTTGTTTTGTAGGAGTTGGATGAAATGTCATTTGGGTCGATGGTTGGAATCGCCAAATTCGCATTTTCGGTTTGCCATTGACTTAGCAATCCCGTGAAGCATAGTTTTTCCCATAATCCGGCCATTATCTGTCCAAACTCCAAGAAAGAAAGTTGTAGATCAACGTCTCCTCTTTTCGGATCATCTTGAATCGCCTCAATCGGAGTTCGGATACGAGAGTTATGGCTATTTTCCCAACGGGTGTCAAATCTGGAAACTACCAACTGCTATTTGCATAGCAGTCACTTCAAGGCTAATTTTAGCATTGATCTATCCATTATTTTGAAGAACTCAAAGAATGAAAGTTGTATATCTACTTTTCCTCTTTCTGGATCATCTTGAATCGCCTTAATCGGAGTTCGTATGAAGAAGTTATGGCCATTTTCCCAACAGATGTCTAAGTAGAAAATTAGCCGGCGCTGCAGCGCGACTTGCTAGTGTATTTTCGGCGCCGCAGCGCCACTTAGCAGTAGTCCAGCCCCCTTTCCGCGCTGCAGTGCCCCGTTCAAGCCAAATCATGGCGCTACAGCGCCAGACACGAATTTTGGATAGTTTTCAGCTATTAAATGCTCAACCTAATGACCCAAAAACATAATCTTTCATTTCTACTTGCAACCTAGAGGAGAAAAAGAGAGAGGTGGCGGCTTGTAGAAGAGGGAGGCCATGGCTCTTGGCCATGGTTCTTCAAGAGCTTCAAGGAGCATCAATGGTGGGAGCTTCAACAACATCAATGGAGGAGCTTCAACCAACAACTAAGGGAAGCCATCATTTCTTTCTTTCTTTTTTCCTCTAGTGGCTAGAACTCATTCTTGGGGATCTAGTACAAACATTTGTAACACCTATGGAGGCAAGGAATTGAATTTAACTTCTAGCTTTTCTTTGATACTTGTATGATCCATTGGATGATTACCTAATATTTGGAATAGTTTGATTTATTTGTTATGAATTAAACTTCTATTTTGCTTTCCATTTGATTGGTGTCATGCGAATTGGTTCTTTTTGTGATTATGTATATGCATAATTTATGTATTGCCAATTCATAGTGGCTGCCATGATCATAAAGAGAGTTAAGAGATTTGAACAAAGTGATGCACGCCAAGTGTTTGACAAAATGCTTGTGTGTGGATATTGTGTTCTTAGCTCTTTATCTATCTATGTTTTGTTTTTCTGTTATTTTAATTAATTGTAATCATAATTTATCGTTTTAATTAATTGTTTAAATAAGATTGAGGCGATATAAAGTCAGTACTTGGTAGATATTAGTGATAATTCCTCGTGGGTTCGACAACTCTCTTATCATTATATTACTTGTTGACCGCGTATACTTGCGCGTGTTTATCGGTTGCGAAATCATTCAACAAGTTTTTGGCACAGCTGCCGCGGAATTATTATTCTAATATTGTCCAATATTGATTTCAATCAATGTAGTCTTAATTTGAACGTATATTTATCTTTTATTTGTTTGATCTTTATTTGCGCGTGTTTTTTGATTGCGATAAATAGGCTGACACGACTGTATGTAAATGCAGCTCTTGTGCAAGACTTGGCGTAAGCTGGGGCCTTACAGTTCTATTTATTGTTATCGTTTGTGAGAATGGATTGACAAGACTGTATGTAAATGCAGCTCTTGTACAAGACTTGGCGTAAGCTGGGGCCTTATAGTCCGATTTTCCATGACATATTTTTATTAAGCTTGTATTTCTATTTTAAATAACGTCAGGCTGAAGACTATAAACCAAGCGCTTGTTGGGAGGCAACCCAAAGTGTAAAGTTTTGTGTTAGTTACTTTCAGGTACCGAGTATCGCGCAACAAGTTTGGCACTCTCGACTTGGAGGACTTGGAGGATGATGTCGATGACGATTAACATATTCTCAGGGAAGTCCTCTAGTTTTTATTTTATCTATCTTTACATTGAGGACAAAGTTCTTCTTAAGTTTGGGGGTACTTGTGATATTCTTAGTACTTGAGTTGGTATTATATTATTATGTCAATTATTTTGATGTCTTTATGTTTAGTAGTGCATATTAGTTAAAATTTTTAAATTTTTTAAAAAATTTCAATTTTATGTTATATCTTAGCGAATAGTAGACGTCAGTTGCGGAAGGCGACAACTGATAAATGATCACGGAAGTCCTTTGCCTTGAATTCTTTTATTGCGTTTAGTAAGGACATTATCAATTTCAAGTTTGGGGGTCTTCTACGTTTTGTTTTGATATATTTTATTTTATTTTTATTTTTGTGGGCTTAATTGCATTTCTAGTATAGGCCGTGTCTCTTGAGCATTGATTTAATTTGAATTAAGCTATTATTTATTATCAGGCAAATGATTGTCAAGGTTATAACTCATGAAAAATGGATAAATGTTGCTTAGTTTGGGTGATCGACTTGTTGTTGGTTATCGCTTTGCTTATGACTCCTACTTTTGAGCACTCATTCATTTGTAATGAACTAGTTGTATACTTAGAGAAGGCTTATATGACTGAATGCTTGTGGGAGATATTAATAAGCTCTAGAACTCGTTTAAACATCATTCGAAGCAATATACTTAAGTTTGATTAATTGATCATGTGGTGGGTTGAGATAGAGCGTAAAACGCACTCACTCATAAACACATACTGAGGGGAGATAGAGCGTAAAACGCACTCACACACACACACACACACACACACACACACACACACACACACACACACACACACACACACACACACACACACACATATATATATATATATATATATATATATATATATATATATATATATATATCGAAAATCTTGCGGTGGGTTGAGATGGAGCGTAAAACTCACTCGCCCATAAAAACGGACTTAGAGTGAGATGGAGCGTAAAACGCACTCGCTCATAAAAGCGGACTTTGGGTAAGATGGAGCATAAAATGCACTCACCTAAGAGTCCTTTGATCTAAAATTTTTGGAATGTTTGATTTTTCTACAATTGCGATGAGTGATGTGTTAAGCATGTAGTTTTTGAAGTTTATTTCTTTCATAAGGTAATATGGTTGTATAAGCTAATCCGAGCAATAATTGGTTTAGTGCAAATGGATACACACACACACAGAAAGGATCTAAAGCAAGGTATGACTAACAAGCAAGTTGAAATCCTAGACGTTCTGACATTTTGAAAGTTTTCTAGAGTTATCATGTTTTGACATCTTTAAGGCCATTGTTCAAACTTATTGATTCATTGCTCAAGTGGTTGATTGTTAGAATTTATTTTTATAGTTTTTGTTCTTAGTGTTTTGCTTGTGGACAAGCAAAGATTCAGGTTTGGGGGTATTTGATGAGTGTGTTTTATATACACTAATTAGGTACTTTTGAGTTTGATAATTTGTAAATCCTAAGCTAGTTTGTTTGGTTTTTATGTGTTTTCATTGTATTGTTGTGTAAAATAGTTTTATATTACTTCTATGTATTTTTGTATTAGTTTTATGTGTTTTTACTTTGTTTTGTAGGAATTGGATGAAATGTCATTTGGGTCGATGGTTGGAATCGCCAAATTCGCATTTTCGGTTTGCCATTGACATAGCAGTCCCGTGAAATGTAGTTTTTCCCATGATCCGGCCATTATCTTTCCAAACTCTAAGAAAGAAAGTTGTAGATCAACTTCTCCTCTTTCCGGATCATCTTGAATCGCCTCAATCGGAGTTCGGATACGAGAGTTATGGCTATTTTCCCAACGGGTGTCAAATCTAGAAACTACCAACTGCTATTTGCATAGCAGTCACTTCAAGGCCAATTTGAGCATTGATCTATCCATTATTTCGAAGAACTCAAAGAATGAAAGTTGTATATATACTTCTTCTCTTTCCGGATCATCTTGAATCGCCTCAATCGGAGTTTGTATGAAGAAGTTATGACCATTTTTCCAATAGATATCCAAGCAGAAAATTAACCGGCGCTGCAGCGCGACTTGCTAGTGTATTTTCGGCACCGCAGCGCCACTTAGCAGTAGCCCAGGCCCCTTTCCGCGCTGCAGCGTCCCGTTCAAGCCAAATCATGGCGCTGCAGCGCCAGACACAAATTTTGGACAGTTTTCAGCTATTAAATGCTCAACCTAATGACCCAAAAACATAATCTTTCATTTCTACTTGCAACCTAGAGGAGAAAAAGAGAGAGGTGGCGGCTTGTAGAAGAGGGAGGCCATGGCTCTTGGCCATGGTTCTTCAAGAGCTTTAAGGAGCATCAATGGTGGGAGCTTCAACAACATCAATGGAGGAGCTTCAACCAACAACTAAGGGAAGCCATCATTTCTTTCTTTCTTTTTTCCTCTAGTGGCTAGAACTCATTCTTGGGGATCTAGTGCAAACATTTGTAACACCTATGGAGGCAAGGAATTGAATTAAACTTCTAGCTTTTCTTTGATACTTGTATGATCCATTGGATGATTACCTAATATTTGGAATAGTTTGATTTATTTGTTATGAATTAAACTTCTATTTTGCTTTCCTTTTAATTGGTGTCATGCGAATTGGTTCTTTATGTGATTATGTATATGCATAATTTATGTATTGCCAATTCATAGTGGCCGCCATGATCATAAAGAGAGTTAAGAGATTTGAACAAAGTGATGCACGCCAAGTGTTTGACAAAATGCTTGTGTGTGGATATTGTGTTCTTAGCTCTTTATCTATCTATGTTTTATTTTTCTATTATTTTAATTAATTGTAATCATAATTTATCGTTTTAATTAATTGTTTAAATAAGATTGAGGCGATATAAAGTCAGTACTTGGTAGATATTAGTGATAATTCCTCGTGGGTTCGACAACTTGTAGTGAATGTGTTGTTTGAGTTGTGATTCTGAGGACAGAATCCTTTTAAGAGAGGAATGATGTAACATTCCATATTTTTTTAAATGTAAGTTATAAATATTTATTGATTTATATAAATATTTATTGGATATGTTATTGTTGAATAAATAATTATTCAATTTGAGTGATGTGGTTTATTTAATTATTTGTTGAATAAATAATTAAATATTAAATATTTATTGGCAATATTAAATATTTATTGAATTATATGGCAATTTGAGTTGATGTGATTTAATTAATTATTTGTTGAGTAAATAATTAAGGAGCTAAATAAATTAATTATTATGAGATTTTATAATAATGGAGTTTAATTTAATAAGCTAGAGAGCTTATAATGATTTTAAATAAATAATAATATTTAAATGAGAAATTGTAGTTTGAAATGTTAGTTGATTAAATGAAATTATAATTGTAAAAAGAATTATAATTGTTTATGTGTTAAAGTAATTTAATAGATTAACGTTTAATTGATTTATTAATTTAATAAAGGTGTGACTAATAACCTTGCTATATAGGAGTTACAAAAATAAATTAAAAGAGTTTAATGTGGTTTTACCAAACATGTCTTATGGCATAATAACTATTTATCTAATTGAGTTTTACCAAACAAGGCATAAAGATTAATGAGTTATTTTATTTAGACTAACCAAACAAGCCTTATGACTTTTGATTTTCAAAACTTTTAACTGATGTCAGTTATATATCTTATATTTATAATATACAATTATTATAATTATAATTATATACGTTATATTTTAGTACGTATGTTAGAGAGAGAAAAGAGTTCAGAAGAAGGAAAATAGAGAAGAAGAAGAACATAGAGAAAGGTTTGAGAGGATTTTGAGAGAATTGAGAGTTGTTTTTCAGGTTTTGGAAAAAGGCTTGATAATCAAAGAGTAGAGTATCATCTTCTTCATAATCCAAGGTAGGCCATCTTTTCTTTTGTAAGCTCTAAAAGTTTTTTTTTTTTCTTCCCAAAAAGTCTCTGTGAAAATTTTATAAAAGATAAATTGTTGTTATGTATATGGTTTGGCATGATTATTGATTATATGGTTGTTCTATGAACTTATATATGATTATAGAGAAATTAGTTTATGCATATATGTGTTTTGTGGAAGAAAATATATTACAGAGTGTTCATATGACAATATGTATGAATATGGCTATTTTAAAATAGAAGTTAAGGTTTTAATTGTTGTTAAATGGATAAATTGATTGTTAGAATTGTTAGAGGATGTAAAAACATAATTATGATGTTTTGAAATTTCTGTTTTGGTTGAATAACAAAATCACAGTGTTGATTTTTATGAAAAATATCAAAAATAGAGTTTTTGGGTTTTAAAATATGTTATTCTAGTATTTAATTTTCTAAAATTATGGTTTAAGTTGTGTTAATTTAGTATTTGTATGTGATTCTATAAATTGTATGCTAACTGAGGAATTGAACTATACATGTTAATTTGTTATGTTGGTATGGTTGTATTTCAAAGGAATCAAAATTTGTTGATAACAGTGGAAATTTTCGTTCACTGTAATTTATATTTCATCAATGGATTTTTACTTTAAAACACAGTGTTTCAAAGAATTAGTTTTTGGTATTGATAATTAATGATTGGTGGTGGATATATGGATGATTGATAGCAATTATGTGTAAGTTATATTATTTATACATGTTGTTGGGGTGAATTGTTGTTAAGAAATTAAGAGAGTAGTTTTGGCTCTGTTCTTCGTGGTTGGTTTCTCTGAGTTTCGGCGTCCCAGCGTCAAAATTCACGCCCCAGCGCCAATTCTCGCGCCCTGGCGCCAAGGTTCGAGCCCCAGCGTCAAAAATGGGCCCGTAGCTCGCGCCCAGCGCTGAAGCTCGCGCCCCAGCGCTGAAGCTCGCGCCCCAGCGCTGATGCTCGCGTCCCAGCGCTGAAGCTCACGCCCCAGCGCTGATGCTCGTGCCCCAGCGCCGTAGCTCGCGCCCCAGCGCCACTGTTCCGCGCCCCGGCGCCGGAAAAGTGGCCTAGTTGGGCAGTTTTGACCTCCTTTAGTAAAATGGCCATAACTTTTTCATACGAACTCCGATTTAGGTAATTCAAGATGATTCGGAAAGAGGATGAGTAGAGCTACAACTTTCATTCTTTAAGTTTTTTAATTGGAGGTCTTTAACAGTAGTAAAAATGGCCATCTTTAGGACTGTTGTGTATTTGGAGCCAATCAGAGGGCGTCGGGATGCACGAATGCAAGTGCAACCCTTTGGGTATTAGTATAACTTAATGATAACATGTTGGACATGTATTAGGATGTTGTATCAAGTTGTGAATGTACATGTGGTGCAATGGCATGATCATTTAGGTAGTTGTAATAAAGCTAAAAAAAAATAATGTTCATGAAAGATGTGCTGTTGTTTAAACTTAAACTTAGTTAGTAGCTATACTAAGAGTAATAAAGGAACTCATAAAGGTAATGTTAGTGTAGCTAATGTGTATTATCAATGCATATGGTATGTGTAGGACTTGGGGTGAACGTGAATAGTAATTGTTTAACCTACACGCGAGGCAAGTTCCCTAACCTTTTCTACTTTATTATTCAGCAAGGTTACTTTTCACTGTTATGTTATACTTATGCAAGTTCTCTAACTCAAAACTTCATTGTGCAAGTTTGAATTCGTTAAACACATTATCGCTTTAATTCTATTTCAATTGTACAAATTGCTAACTTTACACTTTCGTAGAGTTAGATTATTTATTGTTGATTAAGCTCGTGTATCTATTGGTTTAGGAGGATGCATGTTATGATTATTCCATGATTATGCTATTAAATTATTCCTAAAGCATGATGTTAGTTTATAAATATCAATTCAACTATGATTATTCCATAGTATACAGTTATGTTGTTTGTAATCAACTAACCCTTAGTTGATTACCGTTGAATTCTAAATTACCCCATGATGTATCCAAACCAAACTCACTTTGGTACGGACTTGTATTCTAAATACTGAGAAGAACAACTCTTTTATAAGAGGTTACGCTTAGCGTTGAAATGATTGTGCACAATACATTGTACGAAGGGTTGATCCCCCTAAGTACGTGAAGTCCTTATAGTCTTATGGCTGTTAAAGTTTAAGTTGAAAAATTACTTATAACTGTGGACATGATTCGTGGTCATTAGACCCTCAGTAATTGATTAAAGTTTTTAAAAAGTAATAGAATTTATTGTTCAGTTCTATTAAACCTAATGTTGGTACATGATGTAAAGTTAACTGATTTACTTATTGTTATTTCAAGTGGGCCTTGTTTGCTCACTCTTGCCTGTAAAATTTCTTACAGCTAAGGTTGAAACTGGTGATGTACCTAGCACCAGTAAAGGGAAGGGAAAGATGAAACAATGCCGAAGACCTGTAATAGATTGAATAGTTTATTTTCAGATTTGTTTAAAGATTGTAATGAAGTTACTTAATTTTTCGCATTTGAATGATTGTTTGTAAAGGTTAGATAACCTGGGAGATTTTTATTTAAGTTTAATCCTGTATGGGCAGGTTTTATTTATTCAATTTTATCAATTGGGTAGTTAATAATGAATGTTTTGATTACGTGAACACCAAATCTTGAGGAAATGAAGTACCAGGATTTGGGGGTGTCACAGGTTGGTATCAAAGCTTTAGGTTATGAACCTTAGGTGGGGGAAAAAGCCTTAGGAAGTAACCTTTTGAAAAGATAGTGGAGTTAACTCTTATCGAGTTTTAAGAAAGAAGTAATAAAACACTTATGTGCTTATGTGTTTATAACTTATGTGCTCGCGAGTGTCAAGTAGAATGATTAATAACTAAAACTTTAAAATTTTGTTGTCAGGATGACTAATGTCGGAGAATCTAGTCAGACTAGGGAGGAGGGACCTCAAATGCCTATAGAGGAGGAGCCTCGCGACATTCAGGTAGTTTGGGAACAACTACTGCCACGGGAGTCAGCCCCGTTGGTCACAGTAGTTGAGGATGAGGATGATGATGTGGAGACAGACGAGGAGGATCCCATTGAGTTACCGCAGGAGAATGAGGATGGCGAGGATGAGGAGGAAAGGATTCCGCTTAACTCGATAGCTGGCCGTGTATATGATGAAGTGCACGACCTTAACGTGGAACTACAAGATACAGTGGAGGAGTTGCAGGAGATAGTAGCTGAACAACAGACTGCAATTACACAAAAAGACGGCGAGATCCAGGATCGTGATGAACGACTGACAAACGCCGAGGAGAAACTAACACAGACTGAAGGAGAGAAGGAACAATTGATCGAGATGGTTGCTGAACTGAAGGGCAGGCTGAGAGAAGAAGCGGCTAAGAGGATAAGAGCTGAAGATGCATACGAGGAAGCTTATCAACGAACTGGAAGAGCAGTAAGGGACGCACAAGCAAAGAGGATGAAGATGGAAGAGATGGATAAAGTATTCAATACCGTGATCAATCGAGCTCAAGATCGGGTCATGGGTTATCCAATTCAGTTCGAGACTCTACCATCATACGTGTTAGATCGCCGAACCATGTTCCGTGTTATGGAAGAAGAGCGTCAAAAGGCGACTGATTATCTTAATAGATCATCGTAGGAAATTTGTCTGTTTTGCAAGTAATAATGTGTAAATCCCGAGTGTTAAGTAACCATGGGATATGAGAATGATGATGTTGCCCTGAAACTTTTGTAGTTTAGGAAAGTAATGTAGATAGCAGAGATGCTATTGTGTTATGTTTTCAAAAAGTTTATGAATAAATAAAAGTTATTATTTTATTCAAAGTGTTATGTGCTATGTGGTTATTTCTTTTGTAGAGGCAAATTAATTAGAAATACTTAAAGAAGTTGAGTAATGGTCTAATAGATGTTTTCTTTAGTAGAAAATGCCTCCCAGACGTCAACCAACACGACAGAGAACCACCGAAGAAGCTAATGACAATGTTGATCCGAATCCCGTTCAACAACTAGTGGCACTATTGACAGGAGCGTTGCAGAATCAACCTCAAAACCAAGGCACAACGTTTAAGGAGTTTAAGGCGGTCGGACCACCTGAATTTCGTGGGTCAATGAATCCGGTCGAGGCACAAACCTGGATTATGGAAATAGAGAAGGTGTTCGATGTCGCTAGGGTAGGGGATGAGCAGAAGACTGCTTTCGCAACTTTCATGTTGAAAGCAGAAGCTAGTTATTGGTGGCAAGCCAATAAAACTCGGGAAGGGCCAGGAGTGATGACCTGGGATAAGTTCAAGGAACTGTTCTTCGAGACCTATTTCCCGGAGAGTTCAAAGAGTCAGCTGGAAGTACAGTTTCTGGAGCTGAAGCAAGGGACGATGACGGTATCCGAGTATGCCGCAAAATTCAACGAGTTGGCGAGGTTTGCGCCATATCAGGTTAGCACAGACGAACGCAAAGCGAAGAGGTTTGAACAGGGACTGAAGCCCTGGCTGTACAGTAGGGTTTCCCTGTTTCAGTTGAAGACATTTGCAGCAGTAATGGAGAAAGCAATACTCGCTGAAGGTGGAGGAGAGGCGGTGACCAAATTCAACCAGGAACAAAAGAAGAAGAAGAATGAGAATGAAATGAAGAATGGAGGTGGCAGCAGTGGAAATAACAACAAAAATAGCAACAACAACAGCTTGAAGAGGAAGTGGAATGGGAACGGGGGAGCTAGAAACCAGCAGGGTAACCAGCAAAACAAAAAGTTTGAAGCATGTGCGACATGCGGGAAATTTCACAAGGGTGCGTGCTTGATGGGGAAGCGAATTTGCTACAATTGTGGCCAGGAGGGTCACATCGTCCCAAATTGCACTCAACCAAAGAAGAAGGCGTGCTTCACGTGCGGATCCAAGGATCATTTTGCTCGTGAATGCCCTAAGAAGAAGGAGGGAGGGACAACCAGAAACAATGGAGGAGGTAACAATGGAGGTACGTGGGCTATTACAGGACCTGCAGCATCAAACAAACCCACAGCCAGAACCTTCAACATGACTGTGCAAGATGCTGTGCAATCAAAAGATGTGGTGTCAGGTATTATCCCAATCAATGATATTAATGCATATGTATTATTTGATTCGGGTGCTACTTGCTCGTTTATATCTGATGAATTTGCCAAGAGGTTAGAATTGCCTAGAGAAGAACTGAATTTTCCTTTGAACATAGAAATTGCGAATAAGGAAATAATCCCTGTTAGGTTCGTTTACAAGAACTGTAGGGTAAACATTAAGGGGAATATCTTGTTAGTAGATTTGATTCCGATTAGACTCGGAGAATTTGATGTAATTTTAGGAATGGATTGGTTGTTCAATTATGGAGCAGTAATTGACTGCCAAAAGAAGTGTGTAAACCTTATGACTCCGTCAAAGGTAGTATTTTATGGTAGCAAGTCGCCAAGACAAATGAAATGTCTGACGACTATGCAGGCCAAGAAGTTGATGAGTCAAGGTTGTGTGGGCTATTTAGCTTACATAGTCGATACTCAGAAGAAAGGTGTGAAATTAGAAGAAATACCGGTAGTGAGAGAATTCGAAGACGTGTTTCCAGAAGATTTGCCAGGACTTCCGCCGGACAGAGAAATTGAATTCGTGATCGACTTAGTGCCGGGAACAACACCGATATCAAAGGCTCCGTACAGAATGGCTCCAGTAGAAATGAAGGAACTGATGGTACAGTTGCAAGAACTGCTAGACAAGAAGTATATTCAACCAAGTGTATCACCGTGGGGAGCGCCAGTTTTATTCGTGAAGAAGAAGGACGGGTCAATGTGTCTTTGCATTGATTACAGGGAGTTAAACAAAGTCGCTATTAAAAACAAATACCCGTTGCCAAGAATAGATGACTTGTTTGACCAGTTGAAGGGTGCTAAATACTTTTCGAAAATTGATTTGAGAAGTGGGTATCACCAGTTGAAAGTGAGGAAGGAGGATATACCACGAACGGCATTCAGAACTCGGTATGGACATTACGAGTTTCTGGTGATGTCTTTTGGTTTAACAAATGCCCCTGCCGCGTTCATGAATTTGATGAACAGGGTATTTAAACCATTTTTAGACAAGTTCGTAGTGGTGTTTATCGACAACATTCTGGTGTATTCCAAAACTCAAGAAGAACACGTGGAACATTTACGTCTGACATTGGAGACACTAAGAAAGGAAAAGTTGTACGCAAAATTCACTAAGTGTGAATTTTGGCTCGACCGTGTACAATTTTTGGGTCATGTGATTGACAAAAATGGGATTTCAGTAGATCCATCGAAAGTGGAAGCCGTAATCAATTGGGAACAACCAAGAACACCTTCGGAGGTGAGGAGTTTCTTGGGGCTGGCCGGTTATTATAGAAGATTTATACAAGATTTTTCTAAGATAGCCACTCCGTTAACAAATTTGACACGAAAAGCTGTGAAATTCGTGTGGACGGAGAAATGTGAAGAGAGCTTCCAAGATTTGAAGAAGAAGCTAAGTATGGCACCTGTGTTAACCCTGCCAGATAATACAGGAAATTTTATGGTGTATAGTGATGCCTCACACAAAGGGTTAGGTTGTGTTCTTATGCAGAACGGCAAAGTTATTGCCTATGCATCAAGACAACTGAAGGATTACGAGAAAGGGTACCCGACTCATGATTTAGAATTGGCTGCAATGGTATTTGCTCTCAAGATATGGAGACATTATTTGTATGGAGAGAAATGTGAGATCTACACAGACCACAAAAGTCTGAAGTATATTTTCAATCAGAAGGACCTGAACATGCGTCAGAGGAGATGGATGAAATTGATAAAGGAATACGATTGTGAGATCTTTTATCATCCGGGCAAAGCGAATGTGGTTGCAGATGCTTTAAGCAGGAAAGGTCGGGAAAAATTAATGCTGATAACAACTCAGGAGGAGCTCATTTCAGCAATGACAAAGTTAGAACTGGAAATCAAATTTCCACAGGAAACCGATGAACGACTATTTCATCTAGAAGCAGGTCCAACTTTACTGGACAAGGTGAAAAACGCTCAGTTACAAGATGAAGAATGTGGAAAGATAAAAGAGAATATGGTTGATGGTAACAATACGAGATACAAGGTCGATACCGAAGGATTACTACGGTACGAGGGAAGAATCTGGGTTCCAGCAGCACCAGAACTGAAAGAAGAAATTTTGATCGAAGCTCATAGCTCAAAATATTCAATTCATCCAGGGAGCACGAAAATGTATCAAGATTTGCGCCGATATTTTTGGTGGCCAAATATGAAAAGGGACGTCGCAGAATGTGTAGCGAAGTGCTTAACATGCCAGAGAGTAAAAGCCGAACATCAAAGACCCAACGGATTGCTTCAACCGTTGGAAAAACCGGAATGGAAGTGGGAGCATATCACGATGGATTTTGTGGTGGGTCTTCCAACTACTCAGAAAGGATACGATGCGATTTGGGTAATAGTAGACAGACTGACAAAATCTGCACACTTTTTGCCAATAAAGATTAGATTCAATCTTGATCAGCTGGCAAAACTATATATTAAAGAGATCGTTGCAAGACATGGAGTTCCAGTGTCAATTGTGTCAGACAGAGATCCGAGGTTCACATCAAACTTCTGGAAGAGACTACAAGAATGTATGGGAACACAGTTGCGAATGAGTACGGCATATCATCCGTAAACAGATGGCCAAAGCGAACGAACGATCCAGACATTAGAAGATATGTTGAGAGCATGCGTCATGGATTTCAAAGGAAGCTAGGATGAACAATTACCGTTGGTGGAATTTGCCTACAATAATAGTTATCACGCGAGTATCGGCATGCCACCTTACGAAGCGTTATACGGCAGAAAGTGCAGAACTCCACTGTACTGGGATGAAGTTGGTGAACGTCAACTGTTAGGACCAGAATTGGTGCAACAAACTGCTGAGGTTATCAAACTCATCAGGATAAGATTGGTAGCAGCTCAAGACCGACAGAAGAAGTATGTTGATCAACACAGGCAAGATCGTGCATTTGACGTAGGAAGCTATGTATTTCTAAAAGTTTCTCCTTGGAAGGGGAAAATTCGTTTTGGTAAAAAGGGAAAGCTAAGCCCGAGGTTTATTGGACCCTTTGAAGTGCTGCGAAGAGTGGGAGAAGTGGCTTACGAGGTAGTTCTACCTCCAGGGTTGGAAAATATTCATAATATTTTTCACATTTCGGTGTTACGACCATATAAACCCGATTACAAGCACGTAATCGAGTACGAACCGTTGCAGTTCGAGAAAGATTTATCTTATGAAGAGGTTCCTATACAGATAGTCGACAGGAAAGAACAAGTGCTCAGGAATAAAGTGATACCTTCTGTGAAGGTGATTTGGAGGAACCACAACGTTGAAGAAGCAACGTGGGAACTCGAAGAGAAAATGTTGAAAGAATATCCTGAGTTATTTGTTTAATCTGTGTCTTCGATTCTGAGGACAGAATCTTTGTAAGTAGGGAAGAATGTAGCGAATGTGTTGTTTGAGTTGTGATTCTGAGGACAGAATCCTTTTAAAAGAGGAATGATGTAACATTTCATATTTTTTTAAATGTAAGTTATAAATATTTATTGATTTATATAAATATTTATTGGATATGTTATTGTTGAATAAATAATTGTTCAATTTGAGTGATGTGGTTTATTTAATTATTTGTTGAATAAATAATTAAATATTAAATATTTATTGGCAATATTAAATATTTATTGAATTATATGGCAATTTGAGTTGATGTGATTTAATTAATTATTTGTTGAGTAAATAATTAAGGAGCTAAATAAATTAATTATTATGAGATTTTATAATAATGGAGTTTAATTTAATAAGCTAGAGAGCTTATAATAATTTTAAATAAATAATAATATTTAAATGAGAAATTGTAGTTTGAAATGTTAGTTGATTAAATGAAATTATAATTGTAAAAAGAATTATAATTATTTATGTGTTAAAGTAATTTAATAGATTAACGTTTAATTGATTTATTAATTTAATAAAGGTGTGACTAATAACCTTGCTATATAGGAGTTACAAAAATAAATTAAAAGAGTTTAATGTGGTTTTACCAAACATGTCTTATGGCATAATAACTATTTATCTAATTGAGTTTTACCAAACAAGGCATAAAGATTAATGAGTTATTTTATTTAGACTAACCAAACAAGCCTTATAGCTTTTGATTTTCAAAACCTTTAACTGATGTCAGTTATATATCTTATATTTATAATATACAATTATTATAATTATAATTATATACGTTATATTTTAGTACGTATATTAGAGAGAGAAAAGAGTTCAGAAGAAGGAAAATAGAGAAGAAGAAGAACATAGAGAAAGGTTTGAGAGGATTTTGAGAGAATTGAGAGTTGTTTTTCAGGTTTTGGAAAAAGGCTTGATAATCAAAGAGTAGAGTATCATCTTCTTCATAATCCAAGGTAGGCCATCTTTTCTTTTGTAAGCTCTAAAAGTTTTTTTTTTCTTCCCAAAAAGTCTCTGTGAAAATTTTATAAAAGATAAATTGTTGTTATGTATATGGTTTGGCATGATTATTGATTATATGGTTGTTCTATGAACTTATATATGATTATAGAGAAATTAGTTTATGCATATATGTTTTTTGTGGAAGAAAATATATTACAGAGTGTTCATATGACAATATGTATGAATATGACTATTTTAAAATAGAAGTTAAGGTTTTAATTGTTGTTAAATAGATAAATTGATTGTTAGAATTGTTAGAGGATGTAAAAACATAATTATGATGTTTTGAAATTTCTGTTTTGGTTGAATAACAAAATCACAGTGTTGATTTTTATGAAAAATATCAAAAATGGAGTTTTTGGGTTTTAAAATATGTTATTCTAGTATTTAATTTTCTAAAATTATGGTTTAAGTTGTGTTAATTTAGTATTTGTATGTGATTCTATAAATTGTATGCTAACTGAGGAATTGAACTATACATGTTAATTTGTTATGTTGGTATGGTTGTATTTCAAAGGAATCAAAATTTGTTGATAACAGTGGAAATTTTCGTTCACTGTAATTTATATTTCATCAATGGATTTTTACTTTAAAACACAGTGTTTCAAAGAATTAGTTTTTGGTATTGATAATTAATGATTGGTGGTGGATATATGGATGATTGATAGCAATTATGTGTAAGTTATATTATTTATACATGTTGTTGGGGTGAATTATTGTTAAGAAATTAAGAGAGTAGTTTTGGCTCTGTTCTTCGTGGTTGGTTTCTCTGAGTTTCGGCGCCCCAGCGTCAAAATTCACGCCCCAGCGCCAATTCTCGCGCCCTGGCGCCAAGGTTCGCGCCCCAGCGTCAAAAATGGGCCCGTAGCTCGCGCCCAGCGCTGAAGCTCGCGCCCCAGCGCTGAAGCTCGCGCCCCAGCGCTGATGCTCGCGCCCCAGCACCGTAGCTCGCGTCCCAGCGCCACTGTTCCGCGCCCCGGCGCCTGAAAAGTGGGCTAGTTGGGCAGTTTTGACCTCCTGTAGTAAAATGGCCATAACATTTTCATACGAACTCCGATTTAGGTAATTCAAGATGATTCGGAAAGAGGACGAGTAGAGCTACAACTTTCATTCTTTAAGTTTTTTAATTGGAGGTCTTTAACAGTAGTAAAAATGGCCATCTTTAGGACTATTGTGTATTTGGAGCCAATCGGAGGGCGTCGGGATGCACGCATGCAAGTGCAACCCTTTGGGTATTAGTATAACTTAATGATAACATGTTGGACATGTATTAGGATGTTGTATCAAGTTGTAAATGTACATGTGGTGCAATGGCATGATCATTTAGGTAGTTGTAATAAAGCTAAAAAAAAATAATGTTCATGAAAGATGTGCTGTTGTTTAAACTTAAACTTAGTTAGTAGCTATACTAAGAGTAATAAAGGAACTCATAAAGGTAATGTTAGTATAGCTAATGTGTATTATCAATGCATATGGTATGTGTAGGACTTGGGGAGAACGTGAATAGTAATTGTTTAACCTACACGCGAGGCAAGTTCCCTAACCTTTTCTACTTTATTATTCAGCAAAGTTACTTTTCACTGTTATGTTATACTTATGCAAGTTCTCTAACTCAAAACTTCATTGTGCAAGTTTGAATTCGTTAAACACATTATCGCTTTAATTCCATTTCAATTGTACAAATTGCTAACTTTACACTTTCGTAGAGTTAGATTATTTATTGTTGATTAAGCTCGTGTATCTATTGGTTTAGGAGGATGCATGTTATGATTATTCCATGATTATGCTATTAAATTATTCCTAAAGCATGATGTTAGTTTATAAATATCAATTCAACTATGATTATTCCATAGTATACAGTTATGTTGTTTGTAATCAACTAACCCTTAGTTGATTACCGTTGAATTCTAAATTACCCCATGATGTATCCAAACCAAACTCACTTTGGTACGGACTTGTATTCTAAATACTGAGAAGAACAACTCTTTTATAAGAGGTTACGCTTAGCGTTGAAATGATTGTGCACAATACATTGTACGAAGGGTTGATCCCCCTAAGTACGTGAAGTCCTTATAGTCTTATGGCTGTTAAAGTTTAAGTTGAAAAATTACTTATAACTGTGGACATGATTCGTGGTCATTAGACCCTCAGTAATTGATTAAAGTTTTTAAAAAGTAATAGAATTTATTGTTCAGTTCTATTAAACCTAATGTTGGTACATGATGTAAAGTTCACTGATTTACTTATTGTTATTTCAAGTGGGCCTTGTTTGCTCACTCTTGCCTGTAAAATTTCTTACAGCTAAGGTTGAAACTAGTGATGTACCTAGCACCAGTAAAGGGAAGGGAAAGATGAAACAATGCCGAAGACCTGTAATAGATTGAATAGTTTATTTTCAGATTTGTTTAAAGATTGTAATGAAGTTACTTAATTTTTCGCATTTGAATGATTGTTTGTAAAGGTTAGATAACCTGGGAGATTTTTATTTAAGTTTAATCCTGTATGGGCAGGTTTTATTTATTCAATTTTATCAATTGGGTAGTTAATAATGAATGTTTTGATTACGTGAACACCAAATCTTGAGGAAATGAAGTACCAGGATTTGGGGGTGTCACAGGTTGGTATCAAAGCTTTAGGTTATGAACCTTAGGTGGGGGAAAAAGCCTTAGGAAGTAACCTTTTGAAAAGATAGTGGAGTTAACTCTTATCGAGTTTTAAGAAAGAAGTAATAAAACACTTATGTGCTTATGTGTTTATAACTTATGTGCTCGCGAGTGTCAAGTAGAATGATTAATAACTAAAACTTTAAAATTTTGTTGTCAGGATGACTAATGTCGGAGAATCTAGTCAGACTAGGGAGGAGGGACCTCAAATGCCTATAGAGGAGGAGCCTCGCGACATTCAGGTAGTTTGGGAACAACTACTGCCACGGGAGTCAGCCCCGTTGGTCACAGTAGTTGAGGATGAGGATGATGATGTGGAGACAGACGAGGAGGATCCCATTGAGTTACCGCAGGAGAATGACCCTATCTTACTCTCACGTTGCAGTGCCACTCAGCAGTAGCTGATGGCCCGAGTTCGTGCTGTTGCACCACCTCCCAAGGCTCAGCTGGCGCTGCGGCGCCGTGCTTCTAATTTCTAAAAATTCTTCTAAGTCTTGCATTGATTTGAGACGCTTACTTTACGATCTCATATCTTCTTCGTTATAACTCAGAACGAGGTCATTACAAAGCCATTCTCTTCCTTATCTTACGTACTTCAACTTCCCCTAGACAAAAATTTATTCTGAATCCGTTAACATGACATCCAATTGGCTTAAATTTCGTTACTCGTTCATTTTACGTTATTAATGTTCTTCGTCCGCTCGTCCGTAATTCGGTCATCCGAACTCGGAACTCATTCGTTCTTGAGTCCACAACTCACATTTTCTACATTCTCTTACATTCTTATGACACCCTACTTATTCGGGTTCATCTACGTTCTTTCTATTTCTCGTTCTTCTTTTACGAAATTTTTGCCATAACTTCGTTATAACTAAGTTTAATCCATTCTTCATGAACATTTCTAACGTTCCTAACCAAGCAATAAGCAACTAACTTATACGCGATAGTTTTAAACTTGTCCATTAATAACAATTATACTACGATGGTTATAAATTTGTCCATCAACAACGTTCTTCGCGTTCTTCGCGTGTTTTTCGCGTTCTTCATTCGTTCTTCATTTTTTAAGCGATATTTTGATTACAATTTCACTTTTCTGTGGAATTTGATGTTATAAAACATCATTCCTTACTAATATCACAAAATCGTTCATATGATTCATTCGGATCGTTCAAATTCATTACTAATCTTATACTTCCTTAAGAAATTTATAAACTAAACTTCTAATTCTTATTTCTTCATTTTCTCATGATTTCAACCATATGAAATCTTTCTTAACATCCTTTATTTCTTATTCTCATTAAGCTATGTTCTAACATAGAAACTTAAAGAAAATTTATTTAGAAGTTAGGTTTTTGGATTACCTTTCTTCTTTAATCCTTCTCCGTTGGACAAAGCGTGCACTCGGGCTAGCTTTTCCTCTTCCTCTGCCCCTTCATCCGAACTTTGTCTCTCTCTCAAGTGTGGGATAATTTTTCAATAACCACAAATGTGCTTTAACTCTCCTTTTATAGATTTTCAAGGCTAGGGGCATTTTGGTTATTTGGCCAAACTGCCTTACTATTCACACCTCCTTACTATCCACGTAGCTTCCCTTGGAAGCTTTGTACTTCCGTCTTGTAGAATTCATCCGACAGTTTTAAAAACTGCGATTCTCGGAATCTAAATATTTTTGAATATTTCGTCTTGCCTCTACTAATTAACTTTTACGCATTCTTCGAAACTCTAAAAAACTAAAAAACACTTTTTGACATTAAGTGTTTTCCTTCACGTTTTCCCCTAACGTAGTTAAACGAATAAAAAGTACATAACAATACTTTTCGTCATTTTTATTTCGTCTGATTTCTGCGCGTATTTCGAGAAATACTTTTATCGGCTTACTTAACTTTTCACGATATATTATCGTCAAATCTTTCGACAGAATGTCATTTTGACATACCGAACTCTCGGAAAGGCTTAGGTTATTCAAACCTTAACCCTTAGGTTTCGTCGGGTGAATAGTGCTAATTTCGTCTTTTTCCCCAGAAATATTTTTGTTCCCAGAAAAATTTTATTTTCGTCTTGAAAATTCTTACTCGTTCAGTCTAGCTCGTAGCCAGAATCCTCCCGACTTATAATCATCCTAGGTTCTAGAATGATTAATAAACACATAGCACAGCATATTATTAATAAAAATTCACTTTATTAATAACTAATTCTTTAAACTTAAATTCTTGGCAATCCGAATTTTCGGGTTGTCATAGGTATTGTGACGCCCCCAAATTCGGGTATCTTCCAACCCGACAGATGGTGCTACACGGTGCTACAGTTCACACATATATTCAATTGAAATACCTCAAAAGAGTGAATATGTCTTCTATATATATTCCAAAATAATATTTCCCTTCCCAGGTTCTTTGTAACCATTACATGTGTTCTTTATCATAATATCAAATAATTATAACATTCCTACTATACTATTACAAAGGCAACTTATTTGTCTGCCTTAGCCTTCCCTTTATCTTTACCGGATCCTTCAGTTCGTTCGGTCTTAGCTGCATTCATATGGTTCAAGCAAGAGTGAGCATAACTAGCTCAGCAAGTATGACAATTTCATTTAAGCAATAGGTTTGAATCATATGAATCATATATCTTCTATAACTGAATCAATAGTTATGAAGTACTATAGATAATTCAAAATAGCACTTCTCTTTTCTTTAAAACGTTTAACAATGAACAACATTCGTTAAACATCAATTTTGGTCCAAGACCTAGAGCATTTCATTCTTTCTTTAAAAAGCACAACCCGGCACCAAGTTCGTAAGTCCGGTATTTCTTACGAGTACGTCTAGGTGATCAGCCTATAGTACACTATGTTGTATAACACTACTTCATTAAACGTATCTACATTTAAGTTTTGGCAACCTCACGTGCTTGTCATTTGACGACAAAATATTTGTTTATTCATACTCAGTCTTTCTTTGAAATTCATACCAAAACAGTTGGCAAAAGATAACAACATTGATAGTAGTTTGGTAGATTATAAGGAAATACACAAAACACATTAAGTCTAACCAAAGGAATTGGCTTCGACTTCGTTATATATCAATTCATGAGTAATATACATGAATCACAAAGTTTGTCCAAAAGAACATAGACAAGGGTTTAGAACACTTACCTTCAGCGTCTTCTACAGTTAATACAATTTTTCTTTGAGTCTTTAAGGATTCTACAATACATAATCACATAACATACCACATTAGGTCATGAACAATCAAGTTTAATTACTAATCTATCTTACCCTTCTTCTAAATCTAATCATTCATTAGATTGGTTAACATTCATTACGGTTTATTGTATTACATTGTGTTTACATTCAAGTAATCTTTCGTCAACCTTTAGTTGTAATCCTTACGGTTATTATCATCTTTAATGAGTTTACTTTAAATTAATTAAAGTTATAATTTATCTTTAATCAACTTTCACATTCATTACATTCATGCTTATTTTTCATTGTCTCTACTCTAGTGCTGGCGCTGCGACCCTAGCTTCCCTTATAAAGCTCGCGTTGTGGCGCCACTTTCTTTACTTTGGGCCGCGCTGCGGTGCCACTTAAAAGTGCTTGAGGGTTTGGTTTGGCGTTGCGGCGCCGGCTTTATAACCTTGGGCCACGCTGCGGCTCCGGCCCTGGCCTTGTATCTCAGAGTATTTTCTAAGTTCTTTCTTCTACAATCCTTTCCTGCTTCATAACTTATTCATTATAAGTCAGAATTGACTCGTTCAAAAGCCGTTAGCTCACATATCACGTGTACTACGATTTCATTAGAAAATCTTATGTTTCCAAATCCGTTAGCACGGAATTCACCGATTAAGTTCTTTATTAAGAGTTCGTAAAACGTTCGTGAATGCTCAAAGCTAGTTTTTTCGTTCTAAGTCAGAATTCGACCATTTTTGAGTCTACAACTCTAAAATGCAAATTTATACTATTCTCCATTGAAAACTAATATTTTTGAGTTAAACGGTGACTTTTCAACTTTCATTTCGAGAATTTCACGATTTTACTTAGGATTTTTACACCGTTCAAAATGGATTCATTCCATATATCTATCATCCTAACCAAACATATTTCAACAACAAAATGATAATTCTTCATATGATCTTCATTAGTTTATAACTTTTATTATTATGATTCACTTGTAACATGGTTTATTAAGGTTTAAGTCCTCTAATAGCCATCCTTGTTACTCCTTATCATACATGCTCCACCAATAATCACTTCTCTAATAACTAAAAATGAAGAGATAAAGATTAATGGTTGAGGATTCCTTACCTTTGTGTTCTTAACTTTCTTTCTTCTTCTTTTCTTCTTGAATTAGCAAGGCACTTCTCACTTTTCTCTCAATATTACAACCTCTAATATGTTGGTGAAATGAACAAGGCACAAAATAAAAATCCAAGCCATCTATTAATAGATTTTCTAAGTGAGGGCATAAGGGTCATTAAGCCCACCTCCTTACTATTCCACTTCCTTAATAATCCTATCTCTTGCTTGCCCACCACACCTCTTATCCTTTGCTTGGCCACCAAGTTGCCAGCTATGACTTACTCATTGGGCCCACATGGGTTTCCCCATGGGTTTTTCTCACCCGGTGCTCCATCCGTTCAATCCACGGGTCCGATTCTTGGTTTGAGCTTAAGTTTAATTACTTTGGGCCTAACGTTGGGCTTTCATATCTTATCTTTGGGCATTAACAAGATTGCACTTGGGCTTGCCCAATTCCTACACAAATCCTATTAGTCCATTACAATTGAATTAAAGCTTCTAACATATAATCCTCGTATTCTCTTCGTATACTAATTCGTATAATCATTAGTCATATACGTTATGTCATCTTTCGTATATACTTGTACAATACTTCGTATCATACTCGTATTCATTGCCTCGTATAATTCTTTCTTATTATACGATCATCATTTATTCAATCTTTACTTTCCTTAACATTCTCGAACTTAGTACGCAGGCGAAAAACTGCGTTTGTCATAACTGAATTATTATTACATAATCCATCCTTCCTTATCATTCTATCACTACGTATTTCTCGGAAGTTCAAAAATAATTTCCGAGCAGAAATGGATGAATAATGTTTTTCGGAGAATTTCTCGGAAAGATTTTATTTTCGTCTTGAAAATTCAAACACCTTAATTCTATCACATAGCCAGAATACTACGACATTCTGACACTTGTAGGTTATAGAATAACCTTCATCTTGTTTACTCATTAATAATAACATATATTATAATTTTATTTATTATTTAATCAAATTAAATTATTTTACAAATAATCCGATTTTCTCGGTCGTTACATTCTCTCCCCCTTAAAAGGATTCTATCCCCAAAATCTCGCTATAAATTAAATAAATAACTGAGGGTAATTTTTCTTCATCTTTTCTTTAAGTTCTCACGTTGCTTCTTCGACATCGTGGTTCCTCCATAACACCTTTATCGAAGGTATAACTTTATTCCTCAGGACTTGCTCTTTTCTATCAACGATTTGAATAGGCATTTCTTCATACGTCAAGTCTTTCTCAATATGAATAGGCTCATACTCAATAACGTGCTTATAATCTGGCTTATAAGGACGTAACACAGATACATGAAACACATTGTGTATACGTTCTAAGTCTGGAGGTAACGCTACCATGTAAGCTACCTCTCCTACCCTTTTTAATATCTCGAAATGTCCTACAAACCTTGGACTTAACTTTCCTTTCTTTCCAAAGCATATCTTTCCTTTCCAGGGAGATACCTTTAGAAATACATACGAACTTACTTCAAACTCTCTTTTCATTCGATGCGAATTAATATACTTCTTCTGTCTGTCTTGAGCTGCTACCAATCGCAGTCTTATCAACTTAACTATATCCGCTGTTTGTTGCACCAACTTAGGTCCTATCATTCGGCGTTCTCCTACTTCATCCCAGCACAATGGTGTTCTGCACTTCCTTCCATATAAAGATTCGTAAGGTGACATGCCTATGCTTACATGATAACTGTTGTTATACGCAAACTCTACTAGCGGTAGATGATCATCCCAACTACCTTTGAAATTCATAACGCAAGATCTCAGCATATCTTCTAGCGTCTGAATTGTCCTTTCGCTCTGCCCATCTGTTTATGGATGACATGTTGTACTCAACTTCAACTACATTCCCATCTATTCTTGCAGACTCTCCAAAAGTTTGATGTGAATCGTGGATCACGATCTGACACTATCAAAACTGGTACTCTATGTCTGGAAATAATTTTCTTAACATAAAGTTTAGCTAATTGATCTAAGTTAAACTTAACTCTTATTGGCAAAAAATGAGTTGACTTCGTCAACCGGTCCACTATTACCCAAATCGCGTCATACCCTTTCTGAGTCGTTGGAAGTCCCACCACAAAGTCCATCGTGATATGCTCCCACTTTCATGTCGGAATCTCTAATGACTGTAACAAGCCAGTTGGTCGTTGATGTTCGGCCTTAACATTTTGACAAGTTAAGCACCTACTCATATATTCTGCGATCTCTCTCTTCATGTTCGGCCACCAAAATCTCTGTCAAAGGTCTTGATACATCTTAGTACTACCAGGATGAATCGAATACCTTGAACTATGAGCCTCTTGTAACACTTCCTCCTTTAATTCTGTCTCACTTGGAACCCAAATTCTTCCTTCAAATCTTAATAATCCCTCATTATCAAGACTATACTTTAACTCTTTTTTATCTGCTAGCTGCTTCTTCATCTGGTCACACTCATCATTTCTGAGTTGTATCTCCTTGACTCTCTCTACAATGGTAGATCGAATCTCAGTTGTAAACAATATTTGATCCGACTCACTCGGTAACTTCACTTCTAGCTCCATTTTAGCCATCTCTATTATTAATTCATTTTGAGCCGTTAACATAGAAAACTTTTCCCGACCCTTCCTACTTAAGGCGTCGGCCACTACATTAGCTTTTTCTGGGTGATACATGATATCACAGTCGTAATCCTTTATCAACTCCAGCCATCTCCTTTGTCTCATAATTAAATCTTTTTATGTGAAGATATATTTTAGACTCTTATGGTTCGTGTATATCTCACATTTCTCTCCATATAAGTAATGCCTCCGTATCTTTAAGGCAAATACTACCGCAGCCAGTTCCAGATCATGAGTAGGATAAACTTTCTCATAATCTTTTAACTGCCGTGATGCGTACGCAATGACCTTGCCATGCTGCATGAGCATGCAACCAAGTCCTCTATGTGAAGCATCGCTATAAACTATAAAATTTCCTGTATCATCAGGTAAAGATAATACAGGTGCTTCACTCAACCTTTTCTTTAGTTCTTGAAAACTGTCTTCGTAGTTCTCAATCCATATGTACTTCACTGTCTTCCTTGTCAAATTAGTCAACGGAGTAGCTATCTTCAAAAAATCTTGGATAAATCTTTGATAGTATCCCGCTAACCCTAGAAAATTTCGTACCTCAGTCGGCATTTTTGGTTGTTCCCAATTGATCACTGCTTCTACCTTCGCTGGGTCCACTGAAATTACATCACGGTCGATAACGTGTCCTAAAAACTGTAACCTTTCTAGCCAAAATTCACACTTAGTGAATTTCACATATAACTTCTCCTTCTTGAGTGTCTCCAACACTAATCTTAGGTGTTCAGCGTGATCTTCTAGCGTCTTAGAATAGACTAGAATATCATTAATAAACACTATGACGAACTTGTCCAAATATTATTTGAACACTCTGTTCATCATATCCATAAATGTAGCAGGTGTATTCGTCAACCCAAATGACATTACCAAAAATTTGTAATGGCCGTAACGAGTCCTGAATGTCATCTTATGTACATCCTCCTTTCTAACCTTTAACTGATGATACCCGTTCGTAAATCTATCTTAGAAAAATACTTTGCCCCTTTCAACTGATCAAAGAGATTATCGATCTCGGGCAATGGTATTTATTCTTTATCGTTAACTTGTTCAACTCTTAGTAGTCGATACAAAGTCTCAACGATCCGTCCTTCTTCTTCACAAATAGTACTGGTGCTCCCCATGGTGAAACACTCGGTTGAATGTAATTTCTATCTAACAATTCTTGTAATTGAACCATCAATTCCTTTATCTCCACTGGCGCCATACGATACGGTGCCCTTGAAACTGGTGCCGCTCCTGGCACAATATCTATTACGAATTCGATCTCTCTATCCGGTGGAAGACCTGGTAATTCGCTTAGAAATACATCCACGAATTCTTTAACTATAGGTATTTGTTCCATCGTTGCTCCCACTCTCTAGGTATCAACAACATGGCACAAATAACTTACACATCCCTTCCTCAACAATTTCCTAGTTTGTGTCATGGTAAGATAACACGAACGTCCCGACGATTTATTACCGTAAAAAACTACATGAGGTTGTCTCAACGTTCTAATGTTTACACATTTCTTCTGACAATCTATAATTGCATCATGGTTGAACAACCAATCCATCCCGAGAATTACATCGAATTCTCCCAACTTTATCAGTATCAAATCTACCGATAGTTTATAACCTCGTATTTCTACACAACAATGCCTATGAATATTTTCAACAGGAATTATTTCTTCGTTTGCTACCTTAATATTCAAAGGTACATGCAATCTTTTGGGAAGTATCCTAATCGTTTAGCAAAATCACATGCTATGAAAGAACAAGTAGCACCCGAATTAAACAACACAAGCATTTATATCGTTGTTCGGGATAATACCTGTAACTACATCCCCTGATGCAACTGCATCTTGGACCGTCATATTAAAGGTGCGGGCCATCGGCCTACTCGTCTGAGCTAGACCACCAATAGCTAACTTACCACTATTAGTGCCCTTATTCCCATCCATCCCCTTCTTTGGGCAATTTTTCGCTATGTGATCAGTTAATCTACATATGAAGCATCCGTGATTCTTCTTTGGACTTGGACAGTTAGGTGAAATGTGCCCCTCCTGTCCACAGTTGTAGCATACTGCTTTTCCCTTGAGAAAGACTCCTAAATGAGTCTTCCCACAGTTCTTGCACGCCTCCATCCTCTTCTTAGGATCTCCTTGCTTTACTCTGGTATTCCCAGAGTTAAAACCCTTCCACTTCTGCCCGTTGCCACTACCACTGGCTCCTTCAATTTTCACTCCCCCATCTACCTTTCCCTTGTTCTTCTTCTCTCTGTGGTATTGGCTTAGAGCCTCATTACCACCCTCAAAAATTATTGCCTTTTCTAGAATGGTTCCAAAGGAGTTACTTTGAAACACTGATATCCGGCTATAGAGCCAGGGTTTCAAGCCCTGCTCAAATCTCTTAGCCTTCCTCACCTCTGTGTCCACCTGATGTGGAGAAAACCTCGCCAGTTCATTAAACTTGGCAGTATATTCGGGAACAATCATATCCCCTTGTTTCAGTTCTAGGAACCGCATCTCCATCCTCTATTACATACTCGTGGGAAAGTAGTTCTTGAAGAAAATCTTCTTGAACCATGTCCACGTTAGGTTTTCTATCCCAACCCTAGCCTAGTTCACCTCCCACCAGAAGTTGGTCTCTCCCTTCATCATGTAGGTAGCAAAAGCAACCTTTTGGTCCCTCTTCGACATTTGCAATAACAAATGCCTTTTCTATTTCCTTCACCCAAGTCTGGGCATCTATAGGGTCTATAGTTCCTTTGAACTCTGGCGGACCTACACTTTTAAAATCCTTAAACATAGTAGCCCGTACTACCGCAGGATTTACAGGTATATTCGCCCCATTTCTATTAAAAGTAGCCGTTAATAAATTAACGAACTCTTGCATTGGATTAACCGGTCCCCCTTCCGGTTGATTCATGTTCGCTTCTTGATTTCATTGTCTTCTTCTTGGCGGCATCTTTCTTTTAACATAAATAACACTTCATTATTATTTTCTTCTTGCTGATTAGTTATTTATTCATTAATAAACAATAACTTCAAACTCATTGCACAACATGTTCAATAAAAGGCTTATATTGAGATGTTTCTTCCTTGTAGTATAATACTACATCATTCGTCATTACACAGCCTTAGCTGATTACATTACTTTCCCACAATTGCTTTCCAAAAATTGGGATTTACAAAAGACTACCCTTTGATATACAAAAGAGGGTTTTACGTCACTACTGGACACATCATATTTACATATCTAACTCTACTTTAGCTACTAACTAAGTTACATTAACCTTATGACATTCTCATAATCTGCATTGGCAAGACTGACTATAACATCCCGACTGATAGTATACCGAGTTTTCCCTGCTTTCACTGGATACTCAACCACTTACCGCTGAAAATCCGCATGTGAACTCCTATGAATATAGGACATCCTACTAATCTTCTGCCTTTTTACCTTTAGCTCCTACCTGAGCTCAAAGACCTCATGCTTTAGCTCATGGACCTTGTCCTTCGCCAAAACCTTCTCGTCATGCTCTTCTTGCCACATTGTTTCCATGTCCTTCTTGTTTGACAAGATTTCATAGACCTCCTCCTTTAACTCTCTCACCTCTTTCCCAAATTGGATATTTCTATCCAATATCGTCATGAATAACGTCTTCATTGACTCCCCCGGAGTCATCTCGTCTACAGGTGCTACCGTATTAAACGACACCACCTCCACCTCCTCCTCCTACATGCCATCAAATAAGGATGTGAATCCTAAATTCTTCGAGTCTTCTGACTCGATCACCGCCACCTCTAGTAACTCAGCTACCGGTGTTGGTAAAATCTCTACTTGGTTCACAGACTCTTCACTAATGACGTGTGTATCCCTATACATCACGTTATCTCCTGACATCTACAATAAAACAAATTATTTTGATTAGTACACATCATTAAAATAGTAAAAACACGTATCACATTTAATGCATTTTTAGGGTTAACTTCATCTTTTACTTGTTTAACTCTTCTTAAGGTTATGGCTTAAGGTTCTTCCCCCCCCCCTTAAATTTTATAACCTACAACTTTGATAGCAACCTGTGACGCCCCCAAATTCGGGTATCTTTCAACCCGTCAGATGGTGTTACACGGTGCTACAGTTCATACATACATTCAATTGAAATATCGCAAAATAGTGAATATGTCTTCTATATATATTCCAAAACAATATTTCCCTTCCCAAGTTCTTTATAACCATTACATGTGTTCTTTGTCATAATATCAAATAATTACAACATTCCTATTATACTATCACAAAGGCAACTTATTTGTCTGCCTTAGACTTCCCTTTATCTTTACCGAATCCTTCAGTTCGTTCGGTCTTAGCTGCATTCATATGGTTTAAGCAAGAGTGAGCATAACTAGCTCAGCAAGTATAACAAATTCATTTAAGCAATAGGTTTGAATAATATGAATCGTATATCTTCTATAACTGAATCAATAGTTATGAAGTACTATAGATAATTCAAAATAGCACTTCTCTTTTCTTTAAAACGTTTAACAATGAACAACATTCGTTAAACATCAATTTTGGCCCAAGACCTTGAGCATTTCATTCTTTCTTTAAAAAGGATAACCCGACACCAAGTCCATAAGTCCTACATTTCTTACGAGTACGTCTAGGTGATCAGCCTATAGTACTCTATGTTGTACAACACTACTTCATTAAACGTATCTACGTTTAAGTTTTGGAAACCTCACGTGCCTGTCGTTTGACGACAAAATATTTGTTTATTCATACTCAGTCTTTCTTTGAAATTCACACCAAAACAATTGGCAAAAGATAACAACATTGATAATAGTTTGGTAGATTATAAGGAAATCCACAAAACACATTAAGTCTAACCAAAGGAATTAACTTCGACTTCGTTATACATCAATTCATGAGTAATATACATGAATCACAAAGCTTGTCTAAAAGAATATAGACAAGGGTTTAGAACACTTGCCTTCAGCGTCTTCTGCAGTTAATACAAATTTCTTTTGAGTCTTTAAGGATTCTACAATACATAATCACATAACATACCACATTAGGTCATGAATAATCAAGTATGATTACTAATCTATCTTACCTTTCTTCTCAATCTAATCATTCATTAGATTGGTTAACATTCATTACGGTTTATTGTATTAAATTGTGTTTACATTCAAGTAATCTTTCGTCAACCTTTAGTTGTAATCCTTATAGTTATTATCATCTTTAATGAGTTTACTTTAAGTTAATTAAAGTTATAATTTATCTTTAATCAACTTTCACATTCATTACATTCATGTTTATTTTTCACTGTCTCTACTTTAGTGTTGGCACTGCGGCGCCAACTTCCCTTATAAAGCTCGTGCTGCAGCGCGAGTTCACAGTACCTGAAACCTGGCCTTGGTGCTGCGGCGCCACTTTCTCTACTCTAGGCCGCGCTGCGGCGCCACTTCACAGTGTTTGAGGATTTGGTTTGGCGCTGCGGCGCTGGCTTTATAACCTTGGGCCGCGCTGTGGCACCGACCCTGTACCTTAGAGAATTTTCTAAGTTCTTTCTTCTGCAATCCTTTCTGGCTTCATAACTTATTCATTATAAGTCAGAATTGGCTCGTTCAAAAGCCGTTAGCTCACATATCACGTGTACTACAATTTCATTAGAAAATCTTATGTTTCTGAATCCGTTAGCACGGAATTCACCGATTAAGTTCTTTATTAAGTGTTCGTTAAACGTTCGTCAACATTCAAAGTTCGTTTCTTTGTTCTAAGTCAGAATTCGACCATTTTTGAGTCCGCAACTCTAAAATGCAAAGTTATACTATTCTCCATTGAAAACCAATGTTTCCAAGTTGAACGGTAACTTTTGAATTTTATTTCGAGAATTTCACGATTTCGACGATTAACGTCTAATCTCGTAAATTTTTCCATAACTTCGTTACTTGACTTTTTTACACCGTTCAAAATGGATTCATTCCATATATCTATCATCCTAACCAAACATATTTCAACAACAAAATGATAATTCTTCATATGTTCTTCATTAGTTCATAACTTCTATGATTATGATTCACTTGTAACATGGTTTATTAAGGTTTAAGACCTCTAATAGCCATCCTTGTTACTCCTTATCGAACATGCTCCACCAATAATCACTTCTCTAACAACTAAAAATGAAGAGATGAAGATTAGTGGCTGAGGATTCCTTACCTTTGTGTTCTTAACTTTCTTTCTTCTTCTTTTCTTCTTGAATTAGCAAGACATTTCTCACTTTTCTCTCAATATTAGAAGCTCTAATATGTTGGTGAAATGAACAAGGCAAAAAATAAAAATCCAAGCCATCTATTAATAGATTTTCCAAGTGAGGGCATAAGAGTCATTAAGCCCCACCTCCTTACTATTCCACCTTCTCAATAATCCTATCTCTTGCTTGCCCACCACACCTCTTATCCCTTGCTTGGCCACCAAGTGGCCAGTCATGACTCACTCATGGGGGCCCACATGGGTTGTCCCATGGGTTTTTCTCACCCGGTGCCCCATCGGTTCGATTCACGGGTCCGATTCTTGGTTCGGGCTTAAGTTTAATTAATTTGGGCCTAACGTTGGGCTTTCATTTCTTATCTTTGGGCCTTAACAAGATTTCACTTGGGCTTGCCCAATTCCTACACAAATCCTATTAGTCAATTACAATTGAATTAAAGCTTCTAACGTATAATCCTCGTATTCTCTTCGTATACTAATTCGTACAATCATTCGTCATATACGTTATGTCATCTTTCATGTATACTTGTATAATACTTCGTATCATAGTCGTATTCATTGCCTCGTATAATACTTTCTTATTATACGATCATCATTTATTCAATCTTTACTTTTCTTAACATTCTCGAACTTAGTACGCAGGTGAAAAACTGTGTTTGTCATAACTGAATTATTATTACATAATCCATCCTTCCTTATCATTCTATCACTACGTATTTCCTGGAAGTTCAAAAATAATTTCTGAGCAGAAATGGATGAATAGTAATTTTTAGAGAATTTCTCGGAAAGCTTTTATTTTCGTCTTGAAAATTCAAACACCTTAATTCTACCACGTAGCCAGAATACTACGACATTCTGACACTTGTAGGTAGAACAACCTTCACCTTGTTTACTAATTAATAATAACATATATTATAATTTTATTCATTATTTAATCAAATAAAATTATTTTACAAATAATCCAATTTTCTCGGTCATTATAGGTATGATTATGATCAGAAATTATGTATCAGTATAATCATGACCTGTAATATTACAAATGATATGGTAAAAGTCCTCATTGACCCGTAGTGCATTGATGGATAGTTATTTGGCATGATCATGACCACTGGTGATAATAACGAATATCCTTGGCCCATAGTGCATGGATGATATGTGGATGTGATACTAATGAATATCCTTGGTGTTCGTCAGAAAATCGATCACTAAACACGCACAAGTATACGCGGTCTAACAAGTAATACAGTGATAAGGAGAGTGTCGTACTCACGAGGAACTATGACTAATATTTACCAAATACCGACTGTTTATCGCTAAAGTCTTATTCGAACAACAATAAATGGAAGTGTGATTAATATAATTATACTACTTAACAAAGCAAGTAAATGGATAACGAATGGAAATCTAAGGAATTACAAGCTAAGGTCACAACTTCACCCCCACACAGGCATTCTTTCGAATACCTGGCGTGTTATGTTTCATCAAACTAGCTACCCTTTCTCTCTTTGATCTTAATGGTAACGACAATTTGTCGACCGAGAACGCACAGGTGCTAATGCACCTCTGTCGAGGTATGCACAAACATATCCTCTCCAGATTCACCCTAAAGGGAATAGAACAAAAAAGAACATCCAAGCTAGATGCAATCATACATATGTCTATGCGAATTAATCATAATAAGGATTTAAGCATAAGTTCTCATTGAGGTCGCACGTGGCGCACAGAGATATGTCTATTCTACGCATAACTTATGCAGTCTAAACCCACAATCACATGCCAATATATTTAGGTGTAAATCTACAATTCTTCTGTCGATATCATGCAGATTACCAAAATCATCACTAATGTCTTAGCGAGAATCATAAAGTACAAATATATTAACCCAAATCATATGGTGCCAACCAAAGAGATACAGACAGTCAATTTAAATAACAAAGGGATCCATTATAACCTTAGAGCCAATATTCAGTTCATAGTTAATAAACCAAATACAAGTACCAAATAAGACAACATTAATAGATTACAAAATCAGAGAGGATAAATGGATAGAAGAAACTCTGTCAAAGCCCCTTCAACCTCCACGCAATTCGCTCCTTTCAAGCTTTCCAATCCGTGTCGCTCGTTGCTCTTATACTCCAAAGAAATAACAAACTTCTCCCTAAACTATACCTAATCTATATTTATAGACATCCACTAAGAACTAGAGAGAAAATACAAAAGAAAAGTAAATTAAGCTAAGCTATCCTATTCTAAGGTCTGTGTCCTGAGAGATGCAGAGTTGCCCTTGTTCTATATGCCTTCCTCCTTCCAGCTAGGTCAAAATCACTTGGCCTCTGCCTGGACACCGGAGGTGGTGTCACGGCGCGGGTCACTAAGCTGTAGTTGGCGCTGCAGCGCCACTTTAATACGAAGGACACGGAGCTCGCGCTGCAGCGCGAGCCATAGAAGCTTCAGTGGCTCCGGGGCGTGAGGGTGACGTCAGCAAGAATAGGAAGGTGGCGCTGCGGCGCGAGCATAAGCCTTGGCTTTGGCGCCGCTGCGCGGGCATATGTAATTTGGCCATTTTGCCCCTGAAAGCATGGAAAACACCTGTAACGCTCTGCAATTCATCGATTAAGCACAATAACACTATAATCATATAAAACTATATAAAATCTACGAGAACAGACAACTATTTAAGTCATAAAATATCCGATTAGCCGGTATAAATCCCACTCATCAAATACCCCCAAACTTAAGTCTTTGCTTGTCCTCGAGCAAACTAACTAACACAACACTAATAATGAAACACACGCGAAAGAAAAATAAAATAGTAAAGTAGTATCATGGCTTCAAAGCTCGATCATAGCCACTCCCAGAGAATAGGGCAAACACAGACATGAATTGGGGTTCATTCAATTTCAAGCATAAGACTGTATTCGATCCATTCTATGTGTGTGTGTGGAGACAAACCATCCTAACTAATCATGGCTCAAATAAGTTCGCACAGTCGATTGCTAATACTAATATGCATACTCTGCAACTTAAACATTCAACAAGCATTAAGAATAAGAAGCAAATGCCGAAAAAAATCAAAAGACTCTAGCATGACGATAGTAAAATCTGACTCGGACAATACTTAATTACCTTAGGCTATTCAGAACTACCCATGAATGAACTTTTGATCAGTGACTCCCAAGCCAGATGACTTTAGGGCACTAGGTGTAGAACACCCCTATGAATCTAATAACTCGAGCAGTAAAGGCCACGTAATCAACATAAGCCACAAAGATTTTACAACAAAAATGAAGATTATTTAGCGAGTGCATTTTATGCTCCATCTCGATATCGGTCCTACGTTTATGGGCGAGTGCGTTTTACGCTCCATCTCGACCCACCGTAAAACTTTCGATATAAACTCTTCTTTTCTATTTTTTTTCGTTTTCATTCATTTTTTTATATATATCAACATGCTAGAATCCAAGATCCAAAACTGTATAAATGTCTAAGTCTTTTATTACCTTGTAAAAATGAAAGTTTATAAGAGTGAACAAATTCTCAAAGCAATAAATACGCGAACTAAATTTGAAAAATAACTAGTTAAATACAGTTGGTCGGTGCGTGCTAAGAAGGACGGATCAATAACAGTCTAAACTCATCAACTGAACAACCCCTAGTTTATACATGCTTGACACGACTCTAAGAGATAGGCAAAGATACTTAACACTTGTCATCAGCCACAATAAAAAATTAATGATACTATAACACCCTTACTAGATAGCAGCTCAAAATAGGGTAAAAAGGCCATTCAAATGGCACAAGCATCTAATCTGTAAAAGCCCCAAAAAGATGGCTATAAACCACAATCATGCTGATAATAATTAAAGCTTTAATAAAATAAAAACCAAAACAGTTTATGGCATTCATAATGGTAAAAATCCAAACATAAACCCGCAGTTCAAAATGACTGCACCACAATACTGATAAAAAGTCATAACAAAATACTAAATATGTAATCCTAATCATGGCAGTACAGAAATAGATAGATAATAGCCAAAAGCACCCCCAAACTTGAGGTGAGCAATGCCCTAATTACTAAGCATAAAGAAATCGTATACAAGAGGGCTTCCCTGAAATGGCTCACTCAGCAGCGGTCTTGTCCTCGTCAGCCTCGGCAGGTGGTGATGGGGGAGGGTAGGGTGGGAAGACAGGCAGTTTTGGAAACTGTTATGGCGTGAACTCAGCATTCTCGCTATAATAATCAGTGTAGATGCTCGATATAGTGTTTACCAGCTCAGCTTGGTACTGCATAGCTATCTCCTGTCTCTGAGCCACTGCTACGATGTGCCTCCGCTGTCTCTACGCCTTGGCATCCTATTTCTGATGCAGTAGGGTGAGGGACGCTATAATGTCTGTCAGTAGACCCTGAGTAGCTGGGCCAGCGTCTGAAGGTTGTGCCTGCTCTGGCTCTACTGTAGGAGGCGGTGCTGTAGGTGGTCCGTATCCCTCGCCTCTGATATGAGATTCAGCCCCATCCCAAATAATGAAGCACAAGATGGTCAAGTGGTCACTGACTGTCATGGGTGGATAGGCTATCTCCTCGGGCCCCCACTGGATACCTTCCCGCTTACAAAAGGTGGTGATCAATGATGGATGAGGAAGTTCAGCGGCAATGTTACTCTTGATTGCCTTCCGAATGGAGTCTTGAATGAGCACGCCGATATCCACATGTAAACGAGTGACAATGGTGAAAAGCAGGATCGCCCTATCCTTTGTCACGTCGCTCAAATGACAAGACGGGATTATGTTGGCACAAATGAAGCTGAACCACACCTTCCCGTAGCGACCAAGTGTGGAAGCCAGGAAATTGGTCTTTTCCCCTGTGTAATCATTTTTCTTCCACGTAGTTCCTGGCTTGCAAAGTCGCCTAATGATATCCTCGAGACCCGACTGCATATAATCATTGCCTGCATAGTTCGGTGTTCCATACAAGGTATTGATGGCCTGACTACTATACTCCACTAGCTTCCCCCGAACTTGAACAACAGTAGGGCCTTTGAGATTGGAGTTGGCATAGAACTCCCGAACCCCAGATACAACAGCTGACCCAGGTGGCTTTGTGAAATGGATCCATCTGCGCTCCTGTATCATGGTGGTTAGCTCACCATCTTTCTTGTCCGGCCTGAAACCCCGCTCAAGAATAAGATTTCGTGAGCCGAAAGAACTTTTGTACCTTTTCCAGGCCTCCTCATTGATAAACTTGGCTCTATCCCAATCCGTTGGTGGTGGCACGAATGATGACACGCAGACGTTAAGGCGTTGTCTCTTTGGTGCCATTTCAGAAATTCAGTTGGTTTGGCAAAATTCAGTCCCTAAACAGTGCCGCGCTCTGTAGAAACTACCCTTGAAGCAATGCACAACAAATCCCCCAGTCAATCCCAGTGATTCTAAGCCAAAACAGCCCCTCCTTTCTCTTAGGCAAATTATCGAACACCTCGTGTGCACTTCTCAAAACCAATTTGGACAAACCTTTGTTTGTATAGGCTCAATCCAGAATTTCGACAGAGGAATTCACTCCAATACACATAAGAAGAACAACACAATCCCACGAATTGAAATCAAAATAGAATTTACAAAATCCCCAATTACCTTGAGTGAGAAACCCTAGTTTAAGAATTTTGTGGGCGATTCTGTCAAGCAATTGATGGCTCTTTGATTGTTGAAGTATTCTAAATTGATGAAAGCTCTCTGGATTATGCTCAGTAGAGGGTGGGGGTTTGTTGGGGATAAGGGACTTTTGAGGTTTGTGATGGTTGGGGCGATTTCTGCCTAGTTGTGCCAAAAAGAGGGAGAGAAGTGACATAACTATTGCCAAAAACTGAACTTAAAAACTAAAATCTCACTGCCGGCATCGCGGCGTGAGTTATCCTTTGTTACTCGGCGTTGCGGCATGAGTTAGCAGTAACTGGGCTCGTTCATGGCGCAGCGACGCGAAATGTATAGTGTTGGTTGGCACTGCGACGCGAAGGAGAGAGACTGGGCATTAAACCATGGCATTGCAGCGCGAATCTAGGTGCTGGGGCACGAAGCCGACATTGCGACGCGACTTGCAATGCATTTGGTGGTGCCGCGGCGCGAGATGCCATTTTCTGGAATTTTTTATTGTTATCTGCACATGCCAAGACAAGAACAAAAACTATACAGAGCAAATATGTATTATTCCAAACAATATAATAACTAACTACAAAGTAAACAGGATATAACTACAAGAAAACAGATAAAATTTATACCGAGATAGGGGTGCCTCCCCACCAAGCGCTTGTTTTAAAGTCGCCGGCTTGACTATACCGACGCCATTCAATCCGGCTCATAAGCGAAAATGACCTTTTCATGCCGCCTATTCGTCAATTCCTTTGGATTCTTGGCAGACATGGATGATTGGTCATCCTCGTTCTCCTCATCCATCCAGTCATCCATCGGCACAAAGAAGCTTTCGCCATTGGAATTATCGACTAATTCGCCTATTTTATTAAGTTAAAAACGTTCTTTGTGCGCTATTGGGGCCTCATGGATTTCCACAGTCGGGAGCGTGGTTTCTGATTACAGATCAATATTTATGATACAACCACTGTTGATCCTTTTGTCACCAACTTCAGACTCCACCGGTTGGTTAGTTTGCACTATGACGTCTTCCTCAACAACTATACGAGACTCAATGCATTTTCCTTGCGTATCCACCACGCAATGCTCTACTGCTTCATCGTCGAGATCAATTACGACCGGGAGATTGCCTTGCAGTAGATTTGTGATGGCATTGACGAGTTGCCCCAATTAATTCTCAAGGCTATGCAATGCGGCTTCTTGGCTTGCCATCCGAACCTCATTTCTTTCAATAAAGTTGGCGAGAAGCTCTTCAAGCCGGTTCTTTTATTCTTGTGTTGAGGTCTCATATACGCTCTCACTGGGTGGAGACGTTAACTCATAATGAGGTGGAGACTGATAGTCAAACTTAAAGGCATGATTCGGATCATAATATTGCTCTCGACTGTAGTCCCATGAGTTTGGATAACCCTGGCAGATTGGATGGTAGGGAATCGGTTCAAAGTCAGCTTAATCCTGACAGTAGGCACTCTGAGTGGACTGACACTCAAGATTGTCAGAAAATCTCAAGGCATTAGTAATTTGAAGTTGTAATTTCTCGAGTCCTTCTGAGCTTGGTTGCGTCGTTCCCTCATAAGGCCATTGATAACATTGATCGTCCATAATCTGTAAACTCAAAAATAAAAAGAAAGGAAGATCAAACAAATAAAAGAAATAAATATATACAAGTTTAAAGTAAAACGAAATTGATTTAAATCAATATTGGACAATATTAGAATAATAGTTCCCCGGCAGCGGTGCCAAAAACTTGTTGGTCGGAAAATCGATCACTAAACACGCGCAAGTATGCATGGTCTAACAAGTAATACAGTTATAAGGAGAGTGTCGTACCCACGAGGAACTATGACTAATATTTACCAAATACCGACTGTTTATCGCTAAAGTCTTATTCGAACAGTAATAAATGGAAGTGTGATTAATCTAATTATACTACTTAACAAAGCAAGTAAATGGATAACAAATGGAAATCTAAGGAATTACAAGCTAAGGTCACAACTTCACCCCCACACTGGCATTCTGTCGAACACCTGGTGTGTTATGTTTCATCAAACTAGCTACCCTTTCTCTCTTTGGTCTTAATGGTCACGACAATTTGTCGACCGAGAATGCACAGGTGCTAATGCACCTCTGTCGAGGTATGCACAAACATATCCTCTCTAGATCCACCCTAAAGGGAATTGAACAGAAAAGAACGACCAAGCTAGATGTAATCCTACATATGTCTATGCGAATTAATCATAATAAGGATTTAAGCATAAGTTCTCATTGAGGTCGCACGTGACGCACAGAGATATGTCTATTCTATGCACAACTTATGCAATCTAAACCCACAATCACATGCCAATATATTTAGGTGTAAATCTATAATTCTTCTGTCGATATCATGCAGATTACCAAAATCATCACTAATGTCTTAGCGAGAATCATAAAGCACAAATATATTAACCCAAATCATATGGTGCCAACTAAAGAGATACAGACAGTCAATTTAAATAACAAAGGGATCCATTATAACCTTAGAGCCAATATTCAGTTCATAGTTAATAAACCAAATATAAGTACCAAATAAGACAACATTTATAGATTACAAAATCAGAGAGGATAAATGGATAGAAGAAACTCTATCAAAGCCCCTTCAATCTCCACGCAATCCACTCCTTTCAAGCTTTCCAATCCGTGTCGCTCGTTGCTCTTGTGCTCCAAAGAAATAACAAACTTCTCCCTAAACTATACCTAATCTATATTTATAGACATCCACTAAGAACTAGAGAGAGAAAATAATAAAGAAAAGTAAATTAAGCTAAGCTATCATATTCTAAGGTCTGTGTCCTGAGAGATGCAGAGCTGCCCTTGTTCTATATGCCTTCCTCCTTCTAGCTAGGTCAAAATCACTTGGCCTCTACCTGGGCACCGGAGGTGGCACCGCGACGCGGGTCACTAAGCTACAGTTGGCGCTGCAGCGACACTTTAATATGAAGGACACGGAGCTCGCGCTGCAGCGCGAGCCATAGAAGCCTCAATGGCGCCGGGGCGCAAGGGTGACGTCAGCAAGAACAGGAAGGTGGCGCTGCGGCGCGAGCATAAGACTTGGCTTTGGCGCCGCGACGCGGGCATATGTAATTTGGCCATTTTGTCCCTGAAAGCATGGAAAACACCTGTAACGCTTTACAATTCATCGATTAAGCATAATAACACTATAATCATATAAAACTATATAAAATCTACGAGAACAGACAACTACTTAAGTTATAAAATATCTGATTCACGGGTATAAATTCCACTCATCACTTGGCCCATAGTGCATGAATAATTTATGGATGTGATACTAACGAATATCCTTGGCCCATAGTGCATGGATAATTCGGTGATGTGAATTATTTATTGAAATGTGTTACAGAGATAAAATATTGAAGATGAACTTTTAAATCATAGAAGATAGTAGACATCATACTCTACTTGACTCTTCTAATGGATTGCTTGTTCCGCTGCAGTTAAACTTGCTGTCTATTATATTCTATCAGTTGTTACACTATTGACGGCTAAGGATAATTTATTCTATATTATCTTAGTCATTATATTCTTACTGGGCTAGTTGAGCTCACCATTTTCTTTCATTATTTTCTTCAAGAAATGAGAATATAGATGGGCCTAGTCAAGGAATGGAGTGATGGTTCAAGATGGTTGCTATAGTAGTACTCACTATTCTATAAAATAGTGTGGTAATAATTGTAATGATAACTTATTTTTAGTTTGGATATTGTCTAGGAGACAATATTTGTATTAAAACTCACAGCTTATATTTTGTCGTATTTTTTTTATGACAGTTAATGTAAGACTTCAACTTTTATGAATAAAGATTTAATTTTCTCTAAATATATTTTTGAATAATAAGGTGTGGATTTGTTATAATGTAATAGTTGTGGGTAATATTTATAAATTTTTACAAAGTAAGCAAGTTGTTATAAAATATTCGTTTGGTCGGGGAATATTCATTTTATCAGGGAATATTCGAACGACGACACAATCATTGGTGGACCCCACAACGGAATTACTGTCGGAGTTAGAAAATGACAGAAATAACTTTTTATAAAAATAACGGCAAAAATTTTACCGTTAACTGTTGAAATACCCGGTGATAAAAGTACAGTAATACGCGTGGTTGCATAGAAGCACACAGTATTGTACAGTATCTTTGATTATTGATACTTACGTGAGAAGTCACTCAGTTTTATTCAATTATTGCCATAATAATTATTGCATAGTATCTCACATTATTGATTCAATTATTGTCACAATATCATCTGCACAATATTTTATATTATTAAATCAATAATTGAGACGACAAAGTTATTCATATTATTATTTGTATTATTGATAATGTCTATAAAGTTCTGTCGAGGAAAGGAGTTTGGTCACCTAATTGTGTGCCAATAAGGAGAAGTCCTTATCAGAAAACCTTCTCTTTCCAGGAAATTATCTTGTTGTTAATATTGCGAGTTATAATATTAATGATGAATAAATATTGTTAAAAATATGTTTAGTGAAGCCAAGTGAATGAGATAAATAGAGGAGATTTTTATGAAATATTTGTTGTAAGTTTGACTTATTATAGGGCCCTCACTTGCCCAATTTTCAAAATTATCTATAGAAAGTTATTTCAGTTTTGGTTATATATATATATATATATATATATAATAGTCACGAGGGGGGGGGAGATAAAGGGCCACGAGAGGAGTATATTATATATATATATATATATATATATATATATATATATATATATATTATATAAAAGTTTTATTTTTTTATATAAAATAGAATATATTTTATTTTATTTGCATAGTATTGCATAGTGTATGCCTAGTACAGCATAGTGCAGCATAGTAAAATCAATTTTTTAAAAAAAGTTTCAGACGAACGTTGCTCATGAACTTTTCTCCTGTGCAATCCTTGATTTTTTTTAAATAGTATCCCGCCATTCTCCTATAAATAGGATGCTTAGTTTAGAATTGAAAATCACACCAGAATCAGAGAATTCTTTTTCTATAATATTGAGTGTATTTCTTTAGAGTTTAAGGAATCTTTGACTGTAGAAAACAACGCAAGTTTTCTTCAAGAATATCCCCGCTATACCAGTCAGAAATACTCTCCTTTTAAGGTACGGGGTATTATTTATTTCATATTCGCTTACGATATTATTTTTCATATTCGTAAGGAATTTTATTTTCGTTCAATATTCGTAAGGAATATTATTTTCGTTCAATATTCGTAAGGAATATTATCTTCGTTCAATATTTGTAAGGAATATTATTTTCATTCAACAGTTGTAAGGGATATTATTTTTTGTTCAATATTATTAAGAAATAATATTTTCTTCCATACTATGTAGTATGCAAGTAATATTATTTCGTTTCAAATTCTGAATTCTACACTCATTTTGTTAAGTATTACTTCTATACTCCTTGAAATTAGTAGAATATCCTTGAAATTTGCGCTTCATCTAGTATCGAGAATATTTTTTTTGAATATTCTTGTTAAATTTTGATTTTTTCATGCTGGGATACTATTCACGAAGTACTATTCACGGGATACTATTCACCCTGAGTACTATTCATGACAGAAATTAATTTCTTTTCTGTCTAAATTATTTTTGATACAATATTATTCTTAAATTTTACTCCACAAAGCAGTTATCATGTTGACAATTTGGACATTTTTAAACTCTGGATAAATTTAAAGTCTTTAATATTTATCCTTAATTTCACTTGATTGATACTTATATCATTATCACCATCCTCATGCTTATATTGTGATGAAAGTCATCTTTGGCCCGTAGCGCATAGATGGACTGCTGATTGGTATGATTATGACTATGTATCGGTATAATCATGACCTGTAATGTTACAAATAATGTGGTAAAAGTCCTCATTGGCCCGTAGTGCATTGATGGACAGTTGTTGGAATGATCATGACCACTGGTGATACTAACGAATATCCTTGGCCCGTACTGCATGGATAATTCGTGGATGTGATAATAATGAATATCCTTCGCCCGTAGTGCATGGATAATTCATGGATGTGATACTAACGAATATCCTTGGCCCGTAGTGCATGGATAATTCGATGATGTGGATTATTTATTGAGCTATGTTACAGCGATAAAATATTAATGATGAACTTTTAAATCAGAGAAGATAGTAGATATTATGCTCTACTTGACTCTTCTAATGGATTATTTGTTTCGCTGCAGTTAAACTTGTTGTCTATTGTATTCTATCAGTTTAACACTGTTGAAGGCTAACGATAATTTATTCTACATTATCTTAGTCATAATATTTCTTACTAAGCTAGTTGAGCTCACCTTTTGCTTTCATTGTTCTCTTCAGAAAATGAGAATATAGCTGGGACTAGTAGGGGAATGGATTGACGGTCTAGATGGTTGCATTAGTAGTCCTCACTATTCTGTGAAATAGTGTGATAAGAATTGTAATGAGGATTCCATTGGAGTTTGGATATTGTCTACGAGATAATATTCGTCTTAAAACTCTCAGCTACGTTTTGTAGTGTTGTATTAATGAAGTTTGTATTTAGATTCTGTACAATGTATTTGGCGACTCAGAATGAGTTGTGTATACCTATTTTGGGAGCGTCACAGTTAATAGTTGTATAAATGAAGTTGTATTTGATTTCTGTACCATGTATTTGGCGACTCAAAATGGGTTGTGTATACCTATTTTGGGGGCGTCACAAAAAATCAAATAGATGAGCAGGTACCAGTTGATCTGTAGCAGTGGCTAAATTATGCTTGAAAGTGATGCATTGACTAGTGGAGGTGCCTATTGGATGAGTGTAAGCATTTGTTTTCAAAAGTTTTAGCATGTTGTTTCCTAGATGTAATGCATGAAGAAGAAGAAGTAATTCATCAATGACATAAGATTGTCCTTCTAAGATAATAAAAATACCAGTTAAGGTACCAATTGAGTGTCGAATAAAAGTCACATGAGAATAAAATTCAGCAATAAGAGCTAGATAAGTTTGTTTATCAGTGAAAGTAATTAAAGACTCCCATGCCACATTTTTGATTTTTTTCAAATATATGTGGAAAGCTGTTGAATGAAGTTATTATGCTTGGTGTGAGACTGTGTCTTATGTGCCTATACTTAACTTGTGTTGAGGGAGTAACTAGTTGAGGTGCATAAGTGTCAGGATGTAACTCAGATAAAAGTGGGAGTTTCCTTCGTCTAGTAGAGTAAACAAGGTCCATTTTTTTATAACAATTGAAGTAAGCAGAAAGAAGACAAACAATTACTAGGTGATTGAAACAACCCGGGTCAAATCCCGAGTCCAGAACAAATCTTGGGTCAAATCCCAAGTCCGAATCGAAGCAAATCCATCAAAATAAGGCCACAAACCACTGGCCTAATAGTATTTTCTTGGGTCATCTTCGCCCACCACAGGCTCCCAAAAGGTCATGACTTGAAGGTACTATTGGTAGTAACTTATTTTCTTATATGCAGACAAATTTTTCCCCTATCTTTCGATGTGGGACTGGGGTGTTACAAACTCCCCCACTTAAATTTCTGACGTCCCCGTCAGAACTGATCACACACACGGCCCAAAGATCTTTGCCTCTCTAGACATTGTGGGATAATACCGGCTGACTTCGTGTCCCCACCTCCGAACCTCCATCTCTCCATTGTGGGATAATACCACCAGCCTTCATGTCCCCACCTCCGGCAACCCGATCGGATGACCCAACCCGAGCTTTCGATAGTCGGCTCGATCACGACAGAAGTGTTATGCTGATAAGCATAGGAGGATTTTAGAGTTTGAACCTGGTGAGCATGTGTTTCTAAAAGTTTCTCCTTGAAAGGGCATTCGGCGATTTGGGTTGAAAGGAAAACTTAGTCCGCGTTATATTGGCCCCTTTGAGATTTTGGAGAGGGTTGGTGAGGTTGCATATCGGTTAGCTTTGCCTCCACAGCTAGCTCATGTGCACAATGTATTTCATGTGTCGGCGTTGAGGAGTTATCATTATCATCCGTTCCATGTGGTGCAATATCCATTCGATAAGATTCGGGAGGATCTTACTTGTGAGGAGAAAGCTGAGGCAATTTTGGATCGTCAAGAAAGAATTATGAGGAGGAAGACTATTCCGTTTGTTAAGATTTTGTGGAGGAATCATTCGGAGCGGGAAGCCACTTGGGAAATGGAAGAGTCTATTCGAGCAGAGTATCCGCATCTTTTCGATAATTAGGTACTTTCTATTCTTTTGATTCCGAGGACGAAATCTTTTTTAAGGGGTAGGTGATGTAATACCCGGTAAAAATTAATTAATAAATAAATAGTAAATAATAAAAAAATTATTTTGTTTTAAAACATATTAATTGGACCTTGTCGTTTATTTGGGTCAACTAGTTATTTAATTTATGTGGGCTAATAAATATTAATAAGTGGTGGATAAATTAAATTGGTAAAAATTGGGCTTTAAACTAAGTGGGTCTAATTTATAATTGTGTAATTTTTAAAATCCTATTAAAATTAGGAGAGTTAGTGAAATATATTAATTAATAAAATTTGTTAATAAATAAACTTATAACAAAACCTAATCTTACTTTTGTTATACCGACTTTGAAAAGAAAGGAGAATATAACCGCGCTAAACAAAGGAAAGAGACGACCTTGGATTATATTGGTATGAAAACAAGAATTGATAATAAATTATATATGTATATGCATGTGTCTCTTCTTTGCAGTCTAAAATTTATACCAATGTGTGGGTATTCGGTGATGTCACCAAGTTACATAACCAATGTGTGGGTTTTTCTTTTCCACTCACATAATTGTTTATATGTGGTCAATCAAAGGTGTACAACATTAGTTATTGGATCATTTATATATATATGCATCTAGCAATCAATTATCAGAAAATGGATAAATAATGGACAAAGATTGAAAGTGACCTGCGTAAAATATTATGAAGTAATAAAGTATAATAATTAAACAATTTCATATTAACAGATTTGCAAAAGATAAAGAGTTATTAAGGTTAATAATATAATTATCATTATGTTTATAAATTGATTATTTATTTATTCTTTTGATTAGTTTGGACGGAAGGAGTGTAACGAATTAAATTCGGAGTATAAATTTTGGGTATTGCATTGCTTAATTCAGGTACGGATTCCGTACTCTTTCAGCGAGACTCTTTTATTTTTAAATTGTTCGTTTCGTTATTCGTTTCGAAATTTAGTTTTGTCTCTCATAACTGTTCCTTCTTAAATTCGTGAGAATGTTTTATTTTTGCATTAGTATTTGAAACGAGTATTTGTACTCTTTGGTTTAGTGTGTCATGGTTAATATTTATTTCGATCTTTGTAGAAAGTACATGTTAATATATTTGGAGATTTTGTGTTGATATTTTGTTTCAGTTTAACATGTATATGTTAGAACCCCTTTGTGTTGATATTTTGTCGCATGTGTTGTGACATTATATTTTTGTTAGAATACCGTAGGGTATACCTGAGCTATAACCACCTGTGAGGGTACCACATGCATGTCCTCTTGACACCGAGGCATGACACCTTCCGTGGCGGTGTGATTAGTCCACGGCGTCTCCGTTTTGTGCTCCGGTGGGAATTGGCCATTTGGTATTTTGTTGTGGGAGGCGTATGGGTCGACTCTAGTTTTTTGTTCTGTTTTGTTATGCGGATTGGTGATGTTTGTGCCAAACACGCCTTCCGATTTTACATACATTTGGATTCGCGGTCCAATGTGTGTAACTTGCCTGTGTGGCATTATTTTACTTGCCTGTGTGGCAAGGTATATTTCTGTTTTGTTCTGAGCTTGGTATGAAATAACACCCAGCTATTTGATTCAGCCTATTATTTCGTTGTGTTAGTTTTGTTCGTTTCGTTGCAGTTTGTTTCATTTCATTTAATTGAGTTAGTTATTTCGGTTCATTATTTGTATTCTATATCCGTACTGGGCATTTGACTCATACTGTGTTTTTCTTCTGGCAGGTAATCAGGGGGATCAAGGGCAAGTGTGATGAGAGCTCCAATCATTCCAATGATTTAGAAATATTCTGTTTAGACTTGATGTGTCAGTTTACTTGGAATTGTAATAATTATTTTAGATTGTGGTTTGAGACAGTTTAAGATTTATTGTGGTTGACTTGTGGTATTTATCAATTATTAAGACTATTCCTTTGTGGCTTTGAGCCTTGCTATTAAATTCATCAGTTTTGTTATGTTTTGAGTAACCTCTCTTTCTATTTCAGAAAGGAGGTGTTACAGTGGTGAAGAAAAATAAACCATGTATGCAGCAAACATGTGGAGTTTCCATACTATGACAGATGGGGAAAGAATTAAAGTAAAGGGATAGAAGCATTTATTTATTTGACATAGACAAGTCAGATATAAGGACCAAGGAAGATACATATCTGCAAAAAAAATTGAGTAGTCGTAGTTGGTGTCTAATCAATTTAATGTTTTGCAAAAAAAAAGTCTTTTTGTTTAAGAAAAAGTCAAGAGACAGAGAGAGACCGGTCATAAACAGTAAATATTACCATATATTTTAAAAGAATATGTTTTGAAAAATAGAGAGATTAATTCGAACATGTCTAATCAGTAAACAGAAATAGGTCATACCTACAGTGAAGTTTATCAGATATGCCTAGATATGGAGTATGCAAGAATTTATGACAACATCTAATGTACTCAGAAAAAGGATTTAACTAGCACAACTTTGCAGAATTGTAACCCAACTCAGAGGCTTTATAATAAAAGTTTTGACAAAAAAATAACCCACAACAGTAGTTTGAAATGATAACTGAGAAGAAATAAATGTTTAGCATAAGAAGTTCTGAGCTATCAGCTCCAACCAAAAATAAATATAACTAAACACATATAAGCAGTGAGTTATCAATCATACTCGTGACAGAAAATGAGAAGAGATTTCAGCCAGTCCCAACACAATAAACATAGTATACCATTTATGGATAGAATAGAAGAGATAGAGAATATACCTGAAAGCTCGTCTATAATAAAAATGTATAGCCATAATTTTCATTCCTCTTGGTAAATTCAGCAGCCAGAACAATACATTTGAAATATACATATGCAGATTTTAAACAATGTATAAATATGCATGTACAAATACTTTAGTTGGTTAAAATACATTCGAGTTTTTTTTAAAAACTAATTTTTTTTTATAGATAAGAAATTTGTTGTTTTTGAAAGAAATTTTAACAGACTCTAAAAAAATTACAAATCTAGTTATCAAAAATTAGGATTTAAACATAGTTGTCACAATCGTTGTTAAAAAAATGATTTGTTATATTAGAACTCAGATCTTGAGCACTAAATCTAACCAAATTCGTTTATCTGAAAACTCAGTAAATCAAAACGAACAACGAAACTTAACAGATGAGTTTTTAGATTTAGAATGTAAGACCCCGAATTTTATGAAATAAAAGTATTCAATTTTTCTTATAATTATTATTCAGTAAATGGTTAAATTGATAAATGTTAAAGTTAAGGGTGATATATAAATTTTTTTCAAAATACACAAGTGGTTATAAAATATTCATTGTTATCGGGGAATATTCGTTTGGTCGTGGAATATTCTTTCTGTCGGGGAATATTCGTACGACAGCGCAGCTATTTGTGGGCCCCATAACAGAATAACTGTCGGGTTAAGAAAACGACAAATTTGAGTTTTTACAAATAACGGCGTAGTTGTTACCGTTAACACTGTTGGAATTTCCGGTGGTTAAAATACAGTAATACGCGTTATTGCAGAGTAGCACACGGTATTGCACAATATTTTTTTCAATTATTAATTCTTACGTAAGAAGGCACTACTCAATAATTGTTACAGTAGTTACTGTTCAATATTTTATTTTATTGATTCAATAATTGCTGCGTTGATATTTTATATTATTGTTGTTTCAATAATTGTTGCTATACAGTATTTTTCATTATCAGATCAATAATTCATATTATTTAAATAATATTATTAGATAGCATTATTGGCAATGTCTAGAAAGTTCTGTCTAAGGAGAGGTTTGGTCATCTAATTGCGCACTAGTAAGGAGAAATCCTTATTGGAAAGCCCCCTCTTTCCTGGGAACGGACTGGTTGTCATAATTGGGACTCTGTAATATTATTTGCGAATAGTTAATTATTGATTCATACGATAAGGAAATAATTTATTTTATGTGGATATAAATGAGGGATATATTTTTGTGGTTAAAAATGAAGGAGTTAATGTTGAGGTTTTTATCAGTATTTTTGTCGGAATGGAGGTATTAAAAATTAGGATTTTTGAGATATTTTGCGGGGGTTATAATTTTTAATCCGACCGTTAGATCGTGGTAATTTTTGGATATGTTATACATATATAAGTTGAGTATATGTCCACAAATTTTGAACTGTTAAAAATGAACGTATGATTTATTATGAATTTTACGAGATGACTGGTTCAGAAATTGTTGAATTTTCGGAGTTAATCATTTTGGTAAAAAATTCTAAAATTGGTGGCCCCACTCTTGGTTGGTGAAGAAATGTGCTGAGATTTTTATTCAAATATGGTGGGTGAGAATAGTAGCAGGTAAAGCCATCAGGTTGCAGGTTAAGTCTGCTTCGGCGTGCTAACATTTTCCTATAAATAGAGGGCTAAGTTAGAATTGAAAATCACACCAGAAACATAAGCTTTCTCTCTCTCTCTCTCTATATTATGAAGCATATTTTGTGAGTATTTAGATACTTTGAGAGTTACTATTCAGTGCAAGTTTCCTTCGGCTTTGCATTCAAGTCAGAAGTGCTGCTCTTTTGAGGTAAGGGATAGTAAGAGATAGTAAGGGATTTTAAGGGTTGTTATGTTTTTCAGTTTCGTAATTTTTTTGACCTTTAAAAATTCTGGAAAAATTTGAAATGATATTTTGATGAGTTTTCTTGATTGTGTCCAAAAATGGTGATTTTTGGATGTATAGATTGAGAGTTATGAATTTTATGAGAAAATACTATTTTAAAAGTAATCGCTTATAATTCCTTGTGGTTAACTCCAAAATTGATAAAAATTTTATTGGGAGTACATGTATATGATAGAAGTATACTCTGTAAATTTCAGAATTTTTGGACAAAAGTACAATTTTTGATAAATGTCTAAATATTCGGCTGTTTTGGCCGTATGAAAAATAGTAAATGACTTTTAAAAATTCTAAGAAAAATATATGTTCACTATGGGACTATATTATACTAAATCCCAGAAAATAAATATTTTTGGAACTGATTTGGTATTTTTTATGAAAATAGTCTAGTTATGAGTAAATGAATTAAATATGTTTTGTGAAGTAAGAAAATTGGAAAATAGGATTTTATGACTTGAGAATCCTATGTGAGGTATATGCAGATTTTTGATGAGGGTTTTGGTTATTAGTAATGAAATCTTATGAGTTTGGCATTTTATGATGATTAAATGCATTAATTAGTAAAGTGTAAACAATTTAAATAAATTGTTTACAAGCTTAAGAAATATTATTCTTTCAATATCATTATACCAAAATATTGGTATGTATATTATTGTTGAATTTTTACCTTTTTCATGTCAGAGTTACTATTCATGAGTTACTATTCGTGAGTTACTATTCACGACAAAATTGGTTTCTTTTTCTAACCAAATTATAGTTGATTTATGAATATTGCTCTTGAAATTAAATCCATGTTTTGATCATATTGTTTTTATTATCATATATAACATTTTTATAACCTTGATGTTGAAATTCTCTTTCGCTTGAGTGTAAAGATGGATAAATTATTGGTATGATCATGACTAGGGTTCTCTTTGGCCAGTAGTGGAAAAATTGAATTGTGACTGGTATGATCATGACCATTAAATTTATAATTGAATATCTTTAGCTTAAGTGCAAAGGTGAATTAATCAACATGGTTATAATTATTGTTTATATAAGTTCTAAAATGATTATATATTTCTTTGAGATATGAATATATTTGGCCGTAGTGCAAATATGAACTGTTGAGGAATATTTTTGGCCTGTAGTGCAAAGATGAATTGTTGATGAATATCTTTGGTCCGTAGTGTAAAGATGGCATGTTGTTGAATATCTTTGGCCAGTAGTGCAAAGATGAACAGATGTTGAGATAAACATGACCAACTGGTAATACAAATGAATATCTTTGGTCGTAGTGCAAAGATGGATTTATTAGTATGATTATGAACATGAACTATGATTTGGTATAACCATGATCTTTGATGTTTCAGGTAAAGACATGTGATAAAAATTTTCTTCGTCCTGGATGCGAAGAGGAATTTAGAATCAAAATTATGATTATAAGTTATTCATATAATTGTGGAAAGGAACTGTTGATTAATGTTACATGGATAAAACATTGTTGGTGGACTATTAATGTGGAGAAGATAATAGACTTTATGGTCTATTTGACTCTTCTAATGGATTGCTCGTTCCGCTGCAACTATGGTTGAAAATTTTTATCATCTACCATATATTCTAAATCTCTGATTTATTACTGATGAAAACTATTGATAATTTATTTATCTTTAGTCATGATATTCTTTACTGGGCTAGTTGTGCTCACCCTTTTGCTTCACAATTCCTTTCAGGTAATAAGAGTGTAGCTGGGTCGAGCGAGGGTAACGGGAAAATAGAACGGTGGTCTCTAGCTGTGGATGTTCTCCCGAAGCAGTATAGAAAAGTTCATTTAGTAGTTTTATTTGATGAATCCAATAGGGTAAGGTGTACCCAACGTTAGAAGGGTGGTTTGCCACTATCATACAAGATGTCTAACGACATACAACCTCGTGTCATCATAAGACATGGATGTGCTCATCCACTTTCTGAGTATATATACGAGCACTACCTATATAATCTTGGTGTTTGTTTGAAGTATAATTCTCAGTTAGAGACAGTAGAGATAATGATATGTCAAGAGAAGACTCACCATTGGAAAAAATATGATAGTAATCTTCTCGTTTTTCTTTGGGGTCTATTGGGTCAACCAAGGATAATTCTATGACCATTTGATATCTATCATAACCTAGACGCATGGCCTCCCATGTACAAAGGTTTCCTTGAGCACTTCCCAAAGATTCTAATTTCTAAAATAATTTTTGACTATACCTTTATGTAAGGTGTCATTGTGAGGTGATGTCCACAGTTGGAACATGAGTCACATTTGGTATATATTTGTATCCAAACTCACAACATATGTGTTGTTGTATTTTGCACTACAATTGTTGTAATAAAGTTGTAGTTGGTTTCTGTACCATGTATTTGGCGACTAAGAATAGGTTGGATGGAATGGGCCTATTTTGGGGTTGTCACATTTGGTATCAGAGCTATAAGTAAAGAGCCCCGAGCCTTTCGCTGGTGACTTCTTGTTGATAGGGGATGCACCGAAGCCAGACTCTCCGTAGGGGACGCCGTTCTGCGGTGGCAAACTGATAGGTACCACTGTGAGGTGCTGTCCACTGATGGGACAATTGTCACAGTTGGTATCAGAGCTTAGGGATATGGTCTCTGGCGGAGATCGGGGAATATAACTAGGAGGGGAGAGATGAGTAAATCCTTCGCTAGTGTGTCCTACCTAAGCTTATATGTTGGTTAGTCATAATATCGAGATATTATGTGATATGTTAAGTTATTAAATTAACCCTTGTTTTGAAGCTGTATTCTAGAATGATATTTGAAATACAGGAGATGAGCAATGGAGAAATTATGATGACAGGGAAGATGGAATCTGAAATGAAAGGAAGGTATTCTCAACTCTTTGAAATACCAGGTACGTAAATTTCGAGGACGAAATTTCATAAGGAGGGGAGATTGTAAGACCCCAAATTTTATGAAATAAAAGTATTCAATTTTTCTTATAATTACGATTCAGTAAATGGTAAAATTGATAAATATTAAAGTTAAGGGTGATATATGAATTTTTTCAAAATACACAAGTGGTTATAAAATATTCATTATTATCGGGGAATATTCGTTTGGTCGTGGAATAATCTTTCTGTCGGGAAATATTCGTACGACGGCGCAGCCATTTATGGGCTCCATAGCAGAATAACTGTCGGGTTAAGAAAACGACAAATTTGAGTTTTTATAAATAACGGCGTAGTTGTTACCGTTAACACTGTTGAAATTTCCGGTGGTTAAAATACAGTAATACGCGTTATTGCACAGTAGCACACGGTATTGCACAGTATTTTTTTTAATTATTAATTCTTACGTAAAAAGGCACTACTCAATAATTGTTACAGTAGTTACTGTTCAATATTTTATTTTATTAATTCAATAATTGCTACGTTGATATTTTATATTATTGTTGTTTCAATAATTGTTGCTACACAGTATTTTTCATTATCAGATCAATAATTCATATTATTTAAATAATATTATTAGATAGCATTATTGGCAATGTCTAGAAAGTTCTGTCTAAGGAGAGGTTTGGTCATCTAATTGCGCGCTAGTAAGGAGAAATCCTTATTGAAAAGCCCACTCTTTCTTGGGAACGGACTGGTTGTCATAATTGGGACTCTGTAATATTATTTGCGAATAGTTAATTATTGATTCATACGATAAGGAAATAATTTATTTTATGTGCATATAAATGAGGGATATATTTTTGTGGTTAAAAATGAAAGAGTTAATGTTGAGGTTTTTATCAGTATTTTTGTCGGAATGGAGGTATTAAAAATTAGGATTTTTGAGATATTTTGCGGGGGTTATAATTTTTAATCCGACCGTTGGATCGTGGTAATTTTTGGATATGTTATACATATATAAGTTGAGTATATGTCCACAAATTTTGAACCGTTAAAAATGAACGTATGATTTATTATGAATTTTACGAGATGACTGGTTCAGAAATTGTTGAATTTTCGGAGTTAATCATTTTGGTGAAAAATTCTAAAATTGGTGGCCCCACTCTTGGTTGGTGAAGAAATGTGCTGAGATTTTTATTCAAATGTGGTGGGTGAGAATAGTAGCAGGTAAAGCCATCAGGTTGCAGGTTAAGTCTGCTTCGGCGTGCTAACATTTTCCTATAAATAGAGGGCTAAGTTAGAATTGAGAATCACACCAGAAATATAAGCTTTCTCTCTCTCTCTCTCTCTATATTATGAAGCATATTTTGTGAGTATTTAGATACTTTGAGAGTTTCTATTCAGTGCAAGTTTTCTTCGGTTTTGCATTCCAGTCAGAAGTGCTGCTCTTTTGAGGTAAGGGATAGTAAGAGATAGTAAGGAATTTTAAGGGTTGTTATGTTTTTCAGTTTCGTAATTTTTCTGACCTTCAAAAATTCTGGAAAAATTTGAAATGATATTTTGATGAGTTTTCTTGATTGTGTCCAAAAATGGTGATTTTTGGATGTATAGATTGAGAGTTATGAATTTTATGAGAAAATACTATTTTAAAAGTAATCGCTTATAATTCCTTGTGGTTAACTCCAAAATTGATAAAATTTTTATTGGGAGTACATGTATATGATAGAAGTATACTCTGTAAATTTCAGAATTTTTGGACAAAAGTATAATTTTTGATAAATGTCTAAATATTCGGCTGTTTTGGCCGTATGAAAAATAGTAAATGACTTTTAAAAATTCTAAGAAAAATATATGTTCACTATGGGACTATATTATACTAAATCCCAGAAAATAAATATTTTTGGAACTGATTTGGTATTTTTCATGAAAATAGTCTAGTTATGAGTAAATGAATTAAATATGTTTTGTGAAGTAAGAAAATTGGAAAATAGGATTTTATGACTTGAGAATCCTATGTGAGGTATATGCAGATTTTTGATGAGGGTTTTGGTTATTAGTAATGAAATCTTATGAGTTTGGCATTTTATGATAATTAAATGCATTAATTAGTAAAGTGTAAACAATTTAAATAAATTGTTTACAAGCTTAAGAAATATTATTCTTTCAATATCATTATACCAAAATATTGGTATGTATATTATTGTTGAATTTTTACCTTTTTCATGTCAGAGTTACTATTCATGAGTTACTATTCGTGAGTTACTATTCACGACAAAATTGGTTTCTTTTTCTAACCAAATTATAGTTGATTTATGAATATTGCTCTTGAAATTAAATCCATGTTTTGATCATATTATTTTTATTATCATATATAACATTTTTATAACCTTGATGTTGAAATTCTCTTTCGCTTGAGTGTAAAGATGGATAAATTATTGGTATGATCATGACTAGGGTTCTCTTTGGCCAGTAGTGGAAAAATTGAATTGTGACTAGTATGATCATGACCATTGAATTTATAATTGAATATCTTTAGCTTAAGTGCAAAGGTGAATTGATCAACATGGTTATAATTATTGTTTATATAAGTTCTAAAATGATTATATATTTCTTTGAGATATGAATATATTTGGCCGTAGTGCAAATATGAACTGTTGAGGAATATCTTTGGCCTGTAGTGCAAAGATGAATTGTTGATGAATATCTTTGGCCCGTAGTGTAAAGATGGCATGTTGTTGAATATCTTTGGCCAGTAGTGCAAAGATGAACAGATGTTGAGATAAATATGACCAACTGGTGATACAAATGAATATCTTTGGTCGTAGCGCAAAGATGGATTTATTAATATGATTATGAACAGGAACTATGATTTGGTATAACCATGATCTTTGATGTTTCAGGTAAAGACATGTGATGAAAATTATCTTCGTCCTAGATGCGAAGAGGAATTTAGAATCAAAATTATGATTATGAGTTATTCATATAATTGTGGAAAGGAACTGTTGATTAATGTTACAGGGATAAAACATTGTTGGTGGACTTTTAATGTGGAGAAGATAATAGACTTTATGGTCTATTTGACTCTTCTAATGGATTGCTCGTTCCACTGCAACTATGGTTGAAAATTTTTATCATCTACCATATATTCTAAATCTCTGATTTATTACTGATGAAGACTATTGATAATTTATTTATCTTTAGTCATGATATTCTTTACTGGGCTAGTTGTGCTCACTCTTTTGCTTCACAATTCCTTTCAGGTAATAAGAGTGTAGCTGGGTTGAGCGAGGGTAACGGGGAAATAGAACGGTGGTCTCTAGCTGTGGATGTTCTCCCGAAGCAGTATAGAAAAGTTCATTTAGTAGTTTTATTTGGTGAATCCAATAGGGTAAGGTGTACCCAATGTTGGAAGGGTAGTTTGCCACTATCATACAAGATGTCTAACGACATATAACCTCGTGTCATCATAAGACAGGGATGTGCTCATCCACTTGCTGAGTATATATACGAGCACTACCTATATAATCTTGGTGTTTGTTTGAAGTATAATTCTCAATTAGAGACAGTAGAGATAATGATATGTCAAGAGAAGACTCACCATTGGGAAGAATATGATAGTAATCTTCTCGTTTTTCTTTGGGGTCTATTGGGTCAACCAAGGATAATTCTGTGGCCATATGATATCTATCATAACCTAGACGCATGGCCTCTCATGTACAATGGTTTCCTTGAGCACTTCCCAAGGATTCTAATTTCTAAAACAGTTTTTGACTATACCTTTATGTAAGGTGTCATTGTGAGGTGATGTCCACGGTTGGAACATGAGTCACATTTGGTATATATTTGTATCCAAACTCACAACATATGTGTTGTTGTATTTTGCACGACAATTGTTCTAATAAAGTTGTAGTTGATTTCTGTACCATGTATTTGGCGACTCAGAATAGGTTGGATGGAATGGACCTATTTTGGGGTTGTCACATAGAAACTTAGGGTTTCCCCCCTTTTTTTTAAAATCGACACAAATCAACACCAAATACTGGTTTTTGAAGAATAGATTTTGAGAGATAAAATGTGACGCCCCCAAAATAGGTCTACACAACCCATTCTGAGTCGCCAAATACATGGTACAGAATTCAAATACAAATTTAATTTATATAACTATTAATTGTTGTGTAAAATACGACAAAACATAAGTTGTGAGTTTCAATACAAATATTGTCTCGTAGACAATATCCAAACTCAAATAAAGTCCTCATTAAATTATTGTCACACTATTTTACAAAATAGTGAGGACTACTATAATAACTATCTTAAACCATTACTCCACTACCCGACTAGTCTTAGCTATATTCTCGCCTTCTAAGAAGAACAATGTAACCAAAAGGAAAATAGTGAGCTCAACTAGCCCAGTAAAGAATATTATGACTAAGATAATGAATAACAAATTATCCTTAGTCCTCAACAATAAAAAATATGATAGAATACAATAGACAACAAGTTTTAGATTAACAACTGCAGCGGAACAAGCAATCCATCAGAAGAGTCAAGTAGAGCATGATGTCTAATGTGACGACCCCAACATAGGTTCATTCCACCCAACCCATTCTGAGTATCTGGACACCAACCTATGTCAGCACCTTACATTGATACCTATCAGTTTGCCACCGCAGAACGGCGTCCCCTACGGAGAGTCTGGCTTCGGTGCATCCCCCATCAACAGGAAGTCACCAGCGAGAGGCTCGGGGCTCTTTACTTATAGCTCTGATACCAACTGTGACTCTCATGGTGCTTCAACCACAGCACCTCACAGTGGTACCTATCATAAAGGTATAGTCAAAAACTGTTTTAGAAATTAGAATCTTTGGGAAGTGCTCAAGAAAACCTTCGTACATGGGAGGCCACGCATCTAGGTTATGATAGATATCATATGACCACAGAATTATCCTTGGTTGACCCAATAGACCCCAAAGAAAAACGAGAAGATTACTATCATATTCTTCCCAATGGTGAGTCTTCTCTTGACTTATCATTATCTCCACTGTCTCTAATTGAGAATTATACTTCAAACAAACACCAAGATTATATAGGTAGTGCCCATAGATATACTCAGCAAGTGGATGAGCACAACCCTGTCCTATGATGACACGAGGTTGTATGTCATTAGACATCTTGTATGATAGTGACAAAACACCCTTCCAACGTTGGGTTCGCCTCACCCTATTTTCTTCACCAAATATAACTACTAAATGATGACCACCGTTCTATTCCCTTGTTACCCCCGCTCGACCCAGCTACACTCTTATTACCTGAAAGGAATTGTGAAGCAAAAGGGTGAGCACAACTAGCTCAGTAAAGAATATCATGACTAAAGATAATTAAATTATCAATAGCCTTCATCAATAATAAATCAGAGATTTAGAACATATGGTAAATGATAAAAATTTCAACCATAGTTGCAGCGGAACGAGCAATCCATTAGAAGAGTCAAATAGACTATAAAGTCTATTATCTTCTCCATGTTAAAAATCCACCAACAATATTTTATCCATGTAACATCACTCAACAGTTCCTTTCCACAATCATATGAATAACTCATAATCATAATTGTGACTATAAATTTTTCTTCGCACCCAGGACGAAGAATATTTTCATCACCTGTCTTTACCTGAAACATCAAAGATCATGGTTATACCAAATCACAATTCCTGTTTATAATCATACTAACAAATCCATCTTTGCACTACGGGCCAAAGATATTCATCAACAAACCATCTTTGCACTACGGGCCAAAGATATTCAACAACAGTTCATCTTTGCACTACAGGCCAAAGATATTCAACAACAGTTCATCTTTGCACTACAAGCCAAAGATATTCATCAACAGTTCATATTTGCACTACAGGCCAAATATATTCATCAACAGTTCATATTTGCACTACATGCCAAATATATTAATATCTCAAAGAATTATAATCATTTTAGAATTTATATAAACAATAATTATAACCATGTTGATCAATTCACCTTTGCACTTAAGCTTCAGATATTCAATTATAAATTCAATGGTCATGATCATACCAGTCACAATTCAACTTTGCACTACAGGCCAAAGAGAACCCTAGTCATGATCATACCAATAATCTACCCATCTTTACACTCCAGTGAAAGAGAATTTCAACATCAAGGTTATAAAAATGTTATATATGATGATAAAAATAATATGATCAACATATAGTTTTAATCTCAAGAGTAATATTCGTAACTCATGAATAGTAACCCCGACACAAAAGATAGAAATTCTACAATAAAATTCATACCAATATTTCGGTATAATGATATTGAAAGAATAACATTACTTAAATTTATAAACAATTTATTTTAATTGTTTACACTTTACTAATTAATGCATTTAATCATCATAAAATGCCAACTCTTACAATTTCATCATCAATAACCAAAACCCTCATCAAAAATTTGCATATACCTCATATAGGATTCTCAAGCCATAAAATCCTATTTTTCAATTTTCTTTCTTCACAAAACATATTTAATTCATTTACTCATAACTAGACTATTTTCATGAAAAATACCAAATCAGTTCCAAAAATATTTCTTTTCTGAGATTTAGCATAATATAGTCCCATAGTGAACATATATTTTTCTCAGAATTTTTAAAAGTCATTTACTATTTTTCATATGGCCAAAATAGCCGAATATTTAGACATTTATCAAAAATTGTACTTTTATCTAAAAATTCTGAAATTCACAGAGTATACTCCTTTCATATACATGTACTCCCAATAAAAATTTCATCAATTTTGGAGTTAACCACAAGGAATTATAAGCGGTTACTTTTAAAATAGTCTTTTCCCGTAAGATTCATAACTCTCAATCTATACATCCAAAAATCACTATTTTTGGACACAATCAATAAAACTCATCAAAATATCATTTCAAATTTTTCCATAATTTTTGAAGATCAAAAAAATTACGAAACTGAAAATCATAACAACCCTTAAAATCCCTTACTATCCCTTACAATCCCTTACCTCAAAAGAGCAGTACTTCTGACTGGATATCGGATATGATGCTGAAGAAAACTTGCACTGATGAATAGCAACTCACCAAGTATCTAAAAACTCACAAAATATGCTTCATAATATAGAGAGAGAAAGAGAGAAAGCTTATGTTTCTGGTGTGATTTTCAATTCTAACTTAGCCCTCTATTTATAGGAAAATTTTGGTAGGTTTGACCTGCAACCTGATGGCTTTACCTGCTACTATTCCCACCCACCACATTTGAAATATAATTCAGCACATTTCTTCACCAACCACAAGTGGGGCCCACCAATTCTAGAATTTTCCACCAAAATGATAAACTCCGAAAATTCAACAATTTCTGAACCAGTCATCTCGTAAAATTCATAATAAATCATACGTTTATTTTTAACGGTTCAAAATTTGTGGACATATACTCAACTTATATATGTATAACATATCCAAAAATTACCACGATCCAACGGTCGGATTAAAAATTATAACCCCCGCAAAATATCTCAAAAATCCTGATTTTTAATACCTCCATTCCGACAAAAATACGGATAAAAATCTCAACATTAACTCCTTCATTTTTTAACCACAAAAATATATCCCTCATTTATATCCACATAAAATAAATATTTTCTTATCATATGAATCAATAATTAATTATTCGCAAATAATATTACAGAATCACATTTATGACAACCAGGCCGTTCCCAGGAAAGATGGGGCTTTCCAATAAGAATTTCTCCTTACTGGCGCGCAATTAGATGACCAAACCTCTCCTTAGACAGAACTTTCTAGGCATTGCCAATAATGCTATCTAATAATATTATTTAAATAATATGAATTATTGATCTGATAATGGAAAATACTGTGCAGCAACAATTATTGAACAACAATAATATAAAATTTCAACGTAGCAATTATTGAATCAATAAAATTAAAATATTGAACAGTAATTACTGTAACAATTATTGAGTAGTGCCTTCTTACGTAAGAATCAATAATTTCAAAAATACTATGCAATACCGTGTGCTACTGTGCAATAACGCGTATTACTGTATTTTAACCACCGGGTATTCCAACAGTGTTAACGGTAACAACTACGCCGTTATTTGTAAAAACTCAAATTTGTCGTTTTCTTCACCCGACAGTTATTCGTTATGGGGCCCACAAATAGCTGCGCCGTCGTACGAATATTCCCCGACAGAAAGAATATTCCACGACCAAACGAATATTCCCCGACAACAATGATTATTTTATAACCACTTGTGTATTTTGAAAAAAAATCATATATCACCCTTAACTTTAACATTTATCAATTTAACCATTTACTGAATAGTAATTATAAGAAAAATTGAATACTTTTATTTCATAAAATTCGGGGTCTTACAATCTCCCCTCCTTATGAAATTTCGTCCCCGAAATTTACGTACCTGGTATTTCAAAGAGTTGAGAATACCTTCCTTTCATTTCAAATTCCATCTTCTCTGTCATCATAATTTCTCCATTGCTCATCTCCTGTATTTCAAATAACATTCTAGAATACAGCTTCAAAACAAGTGTTAATTTAACAAATTAACATATCACATGATATCCCGATATTATGACTGACCAACAAATAAGCTTAGGTAGGACACACTAGCGAAGGATTTACTCATCTCTCCCCTCCTAGTTGTATTCCCCGATCTCCGCCAGAGATCATATCCCCAAGCTCTGATACCAAATGTGACGACCCCAACATAGGTTCATTCCACCCAACCCATTCTGAGTATCTGGACACCAACCTATGTCAGCACCTTACATTGAACCTATCAGTTTGCCACCGCAGAACGGCGTCCCCTACGGAGAGTCTGGCTTCGGTGCATCCCCCATAACAGGAAGTCACCAGCGAGAGGCTCGGGGCTCTTTACTTATAGCTCTGATACCAACTGTGACTCTCATGGTGCTTCAACCACAGCACCTCACAATGGTACCTATCATAAAGGTATAGTCAAAAACTGTTTTAGAAATTAGAATCTTTGGGAAGTGCTCAAGAAAACCTTCGTACATGGGAGGCCACGCATCTAGGTTATGATAGATATCATATGACCACAGAATTATCCTTGGTTGACCCAATAGACCCCAAAGAAAAACGAGAAGATTACTATCATATTCTTCCCAATGGTGAGTCTTCTCTTGACTTATCATTATCTCCACTGTCTCTAATTGAGAATTATACTTCAAACAAACACCAAGATTATATAGGTAGTGCCCATAGATATACTCAGCAAGTGGATGAGCACAACCCTGTCCTATGATGACACGAGGTTGTATGTCATTAGACATCTTGTATGATAGTGACAAAACACCCTTCCAACGTTGGGTTCGCCTCACCCTATTTTCTTCACCAAATATAACTACTAAATGATGACCACCGTTCTATTCCCTTGTTACCCCGCTCGACCCAGCTACACTCTTATTACCTGAAAGGAATTGTGAAGCAAAAGGGTGAGCACAACTAGCTCAGTAAAGAATATCATGACTAAAGATAATTAAATTATCAATAGCCTTCATCAATAATAAATCAGAGATTTAGAACATATGGTAAATGATAAAAATTTCAACCATAGTTGCAGCGGAACGAGCAATCCATTAGAAGAGTCAAATAGACTATAAAGTCTATTATCTTCTCCATGTTAAAAATCCACCAACAATATTTTATCCATGTAACATAACTCAACAGTTCCTTTCCACAATCATATGAATAACTCATAATCATAATTGTGACTATAAATTTTTCTTCGCACCCAGGACGAAGAATATTTTCATCACCTGTCTTTACCTGAAACATCAAAGATCATGGTTATACCAAATCACAATTCCTGTTTATAATCATACTAACAAATCCATCTTTGCACTACGGGCCAAAGATATTCATCAACAAACCATCTTTGCACTACGGGCCAAAGATATTCAACAACAGTTCATCTTTGCACTACAGGCCAAAGATATTCAACAACAGTTCATCTTTGCACTACAGGCCAAAGATATTCATCAACAGTTCATATTTGCACTACATGCCAAATATATTCATCAACAGTTCATATTTGCACTACATGCCAAATATATTAATATCTCAAAGAATTATAATCATTTCAGAATTTATATAAACAATAATTATAACCATGTTGATCAATTCACCTTTGCACTTAAGCTTCAGATATTCAATTATAAATTCAATGGTCATGATCATACCAGTCACAATTCAACTTTGCACTACAGGCCAAAGAGAACCCTAGTCATGATCATACCAATAATCTACCCATCTTTACACTCCAGTGAAAGAGAATTTCAACATCAAGGTTATAAAAATGTTATATATGATGATAAAAATAATATGATCAACATATAGTTTTAATCTCAAGAGTAATATTCGTAACTCATGAATAGTAACCCCGACACAAAAGATAGAAATTCTACAATAAAATTCATACCAATATTTCGGTATAATGATATTGAAAGAATAACATTACTTAAATTTATAAACAATTTATTTTAATTGTTTACACTTTACTAATTAATGCATTTAATCATCATAAAATGCCAACTCTTACAATTTCATCATCAATAACCAAAACCCTCATCAAAAATCTGCATATACCTCATATAGGATTCTCAAGCCATAAAATCCTATTTTTTAATTTTCTTTCTTCACAAAACATATTTAATTCATTTACTCATAACTAGACTATTTTCATGAAAAATACCAAATCAGTTCCAAAAATATTTCTTTTCTGAGATTTAGCATAATATAGTCCCATAGTGAACATATATTTTTCTCAGAATTTTTAAAAGTCATTTACTATTTTTCATATGGCCAAAATAGCCGAATATTTAGACATTTATCAAAAATTGTACTTTTGTCTAAAAATTCTGAAATTCACAGAGTATACTCCTATCATATACATGTACTCCCAATAAAAATTTCATCAATTTTGGAGTTAACCACAAGGAATTATAAGCGGTTACTTTTAAAATAGTCTTTTCCCGTAAAATTCATAACTCTTAATCTATACATCCAAAAATCACTATTTTTGGACACAATCAATAAAACTCATCAAAATATCATTTCAAATTTTTCCATAATTTTTGAAGATCAAAAAATTACGAAACTGAAAATCATAACAACCCTTAAAATCCCTTACTATCCCTTACAATCCCTTACCTCAAAAGAGCAGTACTTCTGACTGGATATCGGATATGATGCTGAAGAAAACTTGCACTGATGAATAGCAACTCACCAAGTATCTAAAAACTCACAAAATATGCTTCATAATATAGAGAGAGAAAGAGAGAAAGCTTATGTTTCTGGTGTGATTTTCAATTCTAACTTAGCCCTCTATTTATAGGAAAATTTTGGTAGGTTTGACCTGCAACCTGATGGCTTTACCTGCTACTATTCCCACCCACCACATTTGAAATATAATTCAGCACATTTCTTCACCAACCACAAGTGGGGCCCACCAATTCTAGAATTTTCCACCAAAATGATAAACTCCGAAAATTCAACAATTTCTGAACCAGTCATCTCGTAAAATTCATAATAAATCATACGTTCATTTTTAACGGTTCAAAATTTATGGACATATACTCAACTTATATATGTATAACATATCCAAAAATTACCACGATCCAACGGTCGGATTAAAAATTATAACCCCCGCAAAATATCTCAAAAATCCTGATTTTTAATACCTCCATTCCGACAAAAATACGGATAAAAATCTCAACATTAACTCCTTCATTTTTTAACCACAAAAATATATCCCTCATTTATATCCACATAAAATAAATATTTTCTTATCATATGAATCAATAATTAATTATTCACAAATAATATTACAGAATCACATTTATGACAACCAGGCCGTTCCCAGGAAAGAGGGGGCTTTCCAATAAGAATTTCTCCTTACTGGCGCGCAATTAGATGACCAAACCTCTCCTTAGACAGAACTTTCTAGACATTGCCAATAATGCTATCTAATAATATTATTTAAATAATATGAATTATTGATCTGATAATGGAAAATACTGTGCAGCAACAATTATTGAACAACAATAATATAAAATTCAACGTAGCAATTATTGAATCAATAAAATAAAATATTGAACAGTAATTACTGTAACAATTATTGAGTAGTGCCTTCTTACGTAAGAATCAATAATTTCAAAAATACTATGCAATACCGTGTGCTACTGTGCAATAACGCGTATTACTGTATTTTAACCACCGGGTATTCCAACAGTGTTAACGGTAACAACTACGCCGTTATTTGTAAAAACTCAAATTTGTCGTTTTCTTCATCCGACAGTTATTCGTTATGGGGCCCACAAATAGCTGCGCCGTCGTACGAATATTCCCGACAGAAAAATATTCCACGACCAAACGAATATTCCCCGACAACAATGATTATTTTATAACCACTTGTGTATTTTGAAAAAAAATCATATATCACCCTTAACTTTAACATTTATCAATTTAACCATTTACTGAATAGTAATTATAAGAAAAATTGAATACTTTTATTTCATAAAATTCGGGGTCTTACAATCTCCCCTCCTTATGAAATTTCGTCCCCGAAATTTACGTACCTGGTATTTCAAAGAGTTGAGAATACCTTCCTTTCATTTCAAATTCCATCTTCTCTGTCATCATAATTTCTCCATTGCTCATCTCCTGTATTTCAAATAACATTCTAGAATACAGCTTCAAAACAAGTGTTAATTTAACAAATTAACATATCACATAATATCCCGATATTATGACTGACCAACAAATAAGCTTAGGTAGGACACACTAGCGAAGGATTTACTCATCTCTCCCCTCCTAGTTGTATTCCCCGATCTCCGCCAGAGATCATATCCCCAAGCTCTGATACCAAATGTGACGACCCCAACATAGGTTCATTCCACCCAACCCATTCTGAGTATCTGGACACCAACCTAGTCAGCACCTACATTGATACCTATCAGTTTGCCACCGCAGAACGGCGTTACCTACGGAGAGTCTGGCTTCGTGCATCCCCCAAACAGGAAGTAACCAGCGAGAGGCTCGGGGCTCTTTACTTTAGCTCTGATACCAACTGTGACTCTCATGGTGCTTCAACCACAGCACCTCACAGTGGTACCTACATAAAGGTATAGTCAAAAACTGTTTTAGAAATTAGAATCTTTGGGAAGTGCTCAAGGAAACCTTCGTACATGGGAGGCCACGCGTCTAGGTTATGATAGATATCATATGGCCACAGAATTATCCTTGGTTGACCCAATAGACCCCAAAGAAAAACGAGAAGATTACTATCATATTCTTCCCAATGGTGAGTCTTCTCTTGACTTATCATTATCTCCACTGTCTCTAATTGAGAATTATACTTCAAACAAACACCAAGATTATATAGGTAGTGCCCATAGATATACTCAGCAAGTGGATGAGCACAACCCTGTCCTATGATGACACGAGGTTGTATGTCATTAGACATCTTGTATGATAGTGACAAAACACCCTTCCAACGTTGGGTTCGCCTCACCCTATTTTCTTCACCAAATATAACTACTAAATGATGACCACCGTTCTATTCCCTTGTTACCCCCGCTCGACCCAGCTACACTCTTATTACCTGAAAGGAATTGTGAAGCAAAAGGGTGAGCACAACTAGCTCAGTAAAGAATATCATGACTAAAGATAATTAAATTATCAATAGCCTTCATCAATAATAAATCAGAGATTTAGAACATATGGTAAATGATAAAAATTTCAACCATAGTTGCAGCGGAACGAGCAATCCATTAGAAGAGTCAAATAGACTATAAAGTCTATTATCTTCTCCATGTTAAAAATCCACCAACAATATTTTATCCATGTAACATCACTCAACAGTTCCTTTCCACAATCATATGAATAACTCATAATCATAATTGTGACTATAAATTTTTCTTCGCACCCAGGACGAAGAATATTTTCATCACCTGTCTTTACCTGAAACATCAAAGATCATGGTTATACCAAATCACAATTCCTGTTTATAATCATACTAACAAATCCATCTTTGCACTACGGGCCAAAGATATTCATCAACAAACCATCTTTGCACTACGGGCCAAAGATATTCAACAACAGTTCATCTTTGCACTACAGGCCAAAGATATTCAACAACAGTTCATCTTTGCACTACAGGCCAAAGATATTCATCAACAGTTCATATTTGCACTACAGGCCAAATATATTCATCAATAGTTCATATTTGCACTACAGGCCAAATATATTAATATATCAAAGAATTATAATCCTTTTAGAATTTATATAAACAATAATTATAACCATGTTGATCAACTCACCTTTGCATTTAAGCTTAAGATATTCAATTATAAATTCAATGGTCATGATCATACCAGTCACAATTCAACTTTGCACTACAGGCCAAAGAGAACCCTAGTCATGATCATACCAATAATCTACCCATCTTTACACTCCAGTGAAAGAGAATTTCAACATCAGGGTTATAAAAATGTTATATATGATGATAAAAATAATATGATCAACATATAGTTTTAATCTCAAGAGTAATATTCGTAACTCATGAATAGTAACCCCGACACAAAAGATAGAAATTCTACAATAAAATTCATACCAATATTTCGGTATAATGATATTGAAAGAATAACATTACTTAAATTTATAAACAATTTATTTTAATTGTTTACACTTTACTAATTAATGCATTTAATCATCATAAAATGCCAACTCTTACAATTTCATCATCAATAACCAAAACCCTCATCAAAAATCTGCATATACCTCATATAGGATTCTCAAGCCATAAAATCCTATTTTCAATTTTCTTTCTTCACAAAACATATTTAATTCATTTACTCATAACTAGACTATTTTCATGAAAAATACCAAATCAGTTCCAAAAATATTTCTTTTCTGAGATTTAGCATAATATAGTCCCATAGTGAACATATATTTTTCTCAGAATTTTTAAAAGTCATTTACTATTTTTCATATGGCCAAAATAGCCGAATATTTAGACATTTATCAAAAATTGTACTTTTGTCTAAAAATTCTGAAATTCACAGAGTATACTCCTTTCATATACATGTACTCCCAATAAAAATTTCATCAATTTTGGAGTTAACCACAAGGAATTATAAGCGGTTACTTTTAAAATAGTCTTTTCCCATAAAATTCATAACTCTCAATCTATACATCCAAAAATCACCATTTTTGGACACAATCAATAAAACTCATCAAAATATCATTTTAAATTTTTTCAGAATTTTTGAAGTTCAAAAAAATTACGAAACTGAAAATCATAACAACCCTTAAAATCCCTTACTATCCCTTACAATCCCTTACCTCAAAAGAGCAGTACTTCTGACTGGATATCGGATATGATGCTGAAGGAAACTTGCACTGATGAATAGCAACTCACCAAGTATCTAAAAACTCACAAAATATGCTTCATAATATAGAGAGAGAAAGAGAGAAAGCTTATGTTTCTGGTGTGATTTTCAATTCTAACTTAGCCCTCTATTTATAGGAAAATTTTGGTAGGTTTGACCTGCAACCTGATGGCTTTACCTGCTACTATTCCCACCCACCACATTTGAAATATAATTCAGCACATTTTTTCACCAACCACAAGTGGGGCCCACCAATTCTAGAATTTTCCACCAAAATGATAAACTCCGAAAATTCAACAATTTCTGAACCAGTCATCTCGTAAAATTCATAATAAATCATACGTTCATTTTTAACGGTTCAAAATTTGTGGACATATACTCAACTTATATATGTATAACATATCCAAAAATTACCACGATCCAACGGTCGGATTAAAAATTATAACCCCCGCAAAATATCTCAAAAATCCTGATTTTTAATACCTCCATTCCGACAAAAATACGGATAAAAATCTCAACATTAACTCCTTCATTTTTTAACCACAAAAATATATCCCTCATTTATATCCACATAAAATAAATATTTTCTTATCATATGAATCAATAATTAATTATTCACAAATAATATTACAGAATCACATTTATGACAACCAGGCCGTTCCCAGGAAAGAGGGGGCTTTCCAATAAGAATTTCTCCTTACTGGCGCGCAATTAGATGACCAAACCTCTCCTTAGACAGAACTTTCTAGACATTGCCAATAATGCTATCTAATAATATTATTTAAATAATATGAATTATTGATCTGATAATGGAAAATACTGTGCAGCAACAATTATTGAACAACAATAATATAAAATTTCAACGTAGCAATTATTGAATCAATAAATTAAAATATTGAACAGTAATTACTGTAACAATTATTGAGTAGTGCCTTCTTACGTAAGAATCAATAATTTCAAAAATACTATGCAATACCGTGTGCTACTGTGCAATAACGCGTATTACTGTATTTTAACCACCGGGTATTCCAACAGTGTTAACGGTAACAACTACGCCGTTATTTGTAAAAACTCAAATTTGTCGTTTTCTTCATCCGACAGTTATTCTGTTATGGGGCCCACAAATAGCTGCGCCGTCGTACGAATATTCCCCGACAGAAAGAATATTCCACGACCAAACGAATATTCCCCGACAACAATGATTATTTTATAACCACTTGTGTATTTTGAAAAAAAATCATATATCACCCTTAACTTTAACATTTATCAATTTAACCATTTACTGAATAGTAATTATAAGAAAAATTGAATACTTTTATTTCATAAAATTCGGGGTCTTACAATCTCCCCTCCTTATGAAATTTCGTCCCCGAAATTTACGTACCTGGTATTTCAAAGAGTTGAGAATACCTTCCTTTCATTTCAAATTCCATCTTCTCTGTCATCATAATTTCTCCATTGCTCATCTCCTGTATTTCAAATATCATTCTAGAATACAGCTTCAAAACAAGTGTTAATTTAACAAATTAACATATCACATGATATCCCGATATTATGACTGACCAACAAATAAGCTTAGGTAGGACACACTAGCGAAGGATTTACTCATCTCTCCCCTCCTAGTTGTATTCCCCGATCTCCGCCAGAGATCATATCCCCAAGCTCTGATACCAAATGTGACGACCCCAACATAGGTTCATTCCACCCAACCCATTCTGAGTATCTGGACACCAACCTATGTCAGCACCTTACATTGATACCTATCAGTTTGCCACCGCAAACGGCGTCCCCTACGGAGAGTCTGCTTCGGTGCATCCCCCATCAACAGGAAGTCACCAGCGAGAGGCTCGGGGCTCTTTACTTATAGCTCTATACCAAATGTGACTCTCATGGTGCTTCAACCACATCACCTCACAATGGTACCTTACATAAAGGTATAGTCAAAAACTGTTTTAGAAATTAGAATCTTTGGGAAGTGCTCAAGAAACCTTCGTACATGGGAGGCCACGCATCTAGGTTATGATAGATATCATATGGCCACAGAATTATCCTTGGTTGACCCAATAGACCCCAAAGAAAAACGAGAAGATTACTATCATATTCTTCCCAATGGTGAGTCTTCTCTTGACTTATCATTATCTCCACTGTCTCTAATTGAGAATTATACTTCAAACAAACACCAAGATTATATAGGTAGTGCCCATAGATATACTCAGCAAGTGGATGAGCACAACCCTGTCCTATGATGACACGAGGTTGTATGTCATTAGACATCTTGTATGATAGTGACAAAACACCCTTCCAACGTTGGGTTCGCCTCACCCTATTTTCTTCACCAAATATAACTACTAAATGATGACCACCGTTCTATTCCCTTGTTACCCCCGCTCGACCCAGCTACACTCTTATTACCTGAAAGGAATTGTGAAGCAAAAGGGTGAGCACAACTAGCTCAGTAAAGAATATCATGACTAAAGATAATTAAATTATCAATAGCCTTCATCAATAATAAATCAGAGATTTAGAACATATGGTAAATGATAAAAATTTCAACCATAGTTGCAGCGGAACGAGCAATCCATTAGAAGAGTCAAATAGACTATAAAGTCTATTATCTTCTCCATGTTAAAAATCCACCAACAATATTTTATCCATGTAACATCACTCAACAGTTCCTTTCCACAATCATATGAATAACTCATAATCATAATTGTGACTATAAATTTTTCTTCGCACCCAGGACGAAGAATATTTTCATCACCTGTCTTTACCTGAAACATCAAAGATCATGGTTATACCAAATCACAATTCCTGTTTATAATCATACTAACAAATCCATCTTTGCACTACGGGCCAAAGATATTCATCAACAAACCATCTTTGCACTACGGGCCAAAGATATTCAACAACAGTTCATCTTTGCACTACAGGCCAAAGATATTCAACAACAGTTCATCTTTGCACTACAGGCCAAAGATATTCATCAACAGTTCATATTTGCACTACATGCCAAATATATTCATCAACAGTTCATATTTGCACTACATGCCAAATATATTAATATCTCAAAGAATTATAATCATTTTAGAATTTATATAAACAATAATTATAACCATGTTGATCAATTCACCTTTGCACTTAAGCTTAAGATATTCAATTATAAATTCAATGGTCATGATCATACCAGTCACAATTCAACTTTGCACTACAGGCCAAAGAGAACCCTAGTCATGATCATACCAATAATCTACCCATCTTTACACTCCAGTGAAAGAGAATTTCAACATCAGGGTTATAAAAATGTTATATATGATGATAAAAATAATATGATCAACATATAGTTTTAATCTCAAGAGTAATATTCGTAACTCATGAATAGTAACCCCGACACAAAAGATAGAAATTCTACAATAAAATTCATACCAATATTTCGGTATAATGATATTGAAAGAATAACATTACTTAAATTTATAAACAATTTATTTTAATTGTTTACACTTTACTAATTAATGCATTTAATCATCATAAAATGCCAACTCTTACAATTTCATCATCAATAACCAAAACCCTCATCAAAAATCTGCATATACCTCATATAGGATTCTCAAGCCATAAAATCCTATTTTTCAATTTTCTTTCTTCACAAAACATATTTAATTCATTTACTCATAACTAGACTATTTTCATGAAAAATACCAAATCAGTTCCAAAAATATTTCTTTTCTGAGATTTAGCATAATATAGTCCCATAGTGAACATATATTTTTCTCAGAATTTTTAAAAGTCATTTACTATTTTTCATATGGCCAAAATAGCCGAATATTTAGACATTTATCAAAAATTGTACTTTTATCTAAAAATTCTGAAATTCACAGAGTATACTCCTTTCATATACATGTACTCCCAATAAAAATTTCATCAATTTTGGAGTTAACCACAAGGAATTATAAGCGGTTACTTTTAAAATAGTCTTTTCTCATAAAATTCATAACTCTCAATCTATACATCCAAAAATCACCATTTTTGGACACAATCAATAAAACTCATCAAAATATCATTTCAAATTTTTCCAGAATTTTTGAAGATCAAAAAAATTACGAAACTGAAAATCATAACAACCCTTAAAATCCCTTACTATCCCTTACAATCCCTTACCTCAAAAGAGCAGTACTTCTGACTGGATATCGGATATGATGCTGAAGAAAACTTGCACTGATGAATAGCAACTCACCAAGTATCTAAAAACTCACAAAATATGCTTCATAATATAGAGAGAGAAAGAGAGAAAGCTTATGTTTCTGGTGTGATTTTCAATTCTAACTTAGCCCTCTATTTATAGGAAAATTTTGGTAGGTTTGACCTGCAACCTGATGGCTTTACCTGCTACTATTTCCACCCACCACATTTGAAATATAATTCAGCACATTTCTTCACCAACCACAAGTGGGGCCCACCAATTCTAGAATTTTCCACCAAAATGATAAACTCCGAAAATTCAACAATTTCTGAACCAGTCATCTCGTAAAATTCATAATAAATCATACGTTCATTTTTAACGGTTCAAAATTTATGGACATATACTCAACTTATATATGTATAACATATCCAAAAATTACCACGATCCAACGGTCGGATTAAAAATTATAACCCCCGCAAAATATCTCAAAAACCCTGATTTTTAATACCTCCATTCCGACAAAAATACGGATAAAAACCTCAACATTAACTCCTTCATTTTTAACCACAAAAATATATCCCTCGTTTATATCCACATAAAATAAATATTTCCTTATCATATGAATCAATAATTAATTATTCACAAATAATATTACAGAATCACATTTATGACAACCAGGCCGTTCCCAGGAAAGAGGGGGCTTTCCAATAAGAATTTCTCCTTACTGGCGCGCAATTAGATGACCAAACCTCTCCTTAGACAGAACTTTCTAGGTATTGCCAATAATGCTATCTAATAATATTATTCAAATAATATGAATTATTGATCTGATAATGGAAAATACTGTGCAGCAACAATTATTGAACAACAATAATATAAAATTTCAACGTAGCAATTATTGAATCAATAAATTAAAATATTGAACAGTAATTACTGTAACAATTATTGAGTAGTGCCTTCTTACGTAAGAATCAATAATTTCAAAAATACTATGCAATACCGTGTGCTACTGTGCAATAACGCGTGTTACTGTATTTTAACCACCGGGTATTCCAACAGTGTTAACGGTAACAACTACGCCGTTATTTGTAAAAACTCAAATTTGTCGTTTTCTTCATCCGACAGTTATTCTGTTATGGGGCCCACAAATAGCTGCGCCGTCGTACGAATATTCCCCGACAGAAAGAATATTCCACGACCAAACGAATATTCTCCGACAACAATGATTATTTTATAACCACTTGTGTATTTTGAAAAAAAATCATATATCACCCTTAACTTTAACATTTATCAATTTAACCATTTACTGAATAGTAATTATAAGAAAAATTGAATACTTTTATTTCATAAAATTCGGGGTCTTACATCTAATATCTTTTATGATTTAAAAGTCCATCATCAATATTTTATCCCTGTAACACTAATTAATAAATGTTTCAAATTAACAAATTATCCATGCACTACGAGCCGAGGATATTCGTTTGTATCGCCAGTGGTCATGATCATGTTAAACACATGTCCATCTATGCACTACGGGCCAAAGAGGACTTTCACCACAACCTTTGTCTGTAACATTACAAGTCATGATTATACCAATACACAATTCGTGGTCATAATCATACCAATCAACAGTCCATCTATGCACTACGGGCCAAAGATGACTTTCACCACAATATAAGCGTGAGAATGATGACAGTGATATAAAGAATCAATTAAGTGATATCAAAATAAATATTAGAAATTTATAATTTAATTTATCCAGAGTTTAAGAATGTCCAAATTATCAACATGATCACCAATTGTGGAGTAAAATTCAAAAATGATATTCATGTATCAAAAATAATTTGGACAGAAAAGAAAATTAAATTTTATTGTGAATACTCATGAATAGTACCGTATGAATAGTACCCATGCATAGTATCGTATGAATAGTACCCCGAATGAATAGTACCCCGACATGAAAGAATTAAAATTTTAATAAGAGAGTTTAGACCAATATTCCAGTGAAATGATATTAGATGAAGCACAAATCTCAAGAAATTTCTAATCATTTAGGGAATTATAGAAGTAATAGTAAGTTTAGATTTAAGAATATGAAAAGAAATAATACAAGAAACTGCAAATGGATTTTCACCCGTTATGTTGTAATCCACGTAGACAAATCATTTCTACAATTTAATAATGAATGAATACGAAAGGTTATTCACCATGCAAGCGGTAGTATGTGTAGACATGTTATTTCCATAAATTAATAAAGAATGAATACGTCTGCGTAGACAGGTTATTCCCACATATTAATAAGGAATGAATATGAAGGGTTATTCACCAGGCATACAGTAGTCCGCGTATTCAGGTTATTCCCACAGATTAATAAGGAATGAATACAAAGGGTTATTTATCAGGCATACGGTAATTCGCGTAGACATGTTATTCCCACATATTAATAAGGAATGAAATGACAACCCTTATGAGTATAAAGAAAATAACATCCTTTACGAAGATAAAAGAAATAAATACCCCTTACCATAGTAGGAGATTGGATACAATAATAGTGCAGTAGCAGAATACTCTTCTTCTTTCTCTCTCTATAGTTTCTCTCACTATAGCTTGTGATTATAACTTTGCTCTTCAAAAATGGTAGGAAATAATGAATGGATGGAGGGGTATTTATAGGCTAGGAAAAGGTGACAAATTATAAGGTTAATTATACTTTAGTACCTTCATCTTTGTCTCTATTTTTAATTTAGTCCCTCAAGTATTTTCAATCTTGCATAACCTCCCCTAATAGTTGTAACGCCCCAGAAAAATGAACCTTTTGTAAATACTTTTATAATGAATAAAATAATATTATTTGTTATTATTATGTGTTAGTAAGATGAATGTCATTCTATAACCTAAAAATGTTGGAACGTCGTAGTATTTTAACTACGTGAAGGAATTAAAGTGTTTGAATTTCCAAGACGAAGAAAAAAGTTTTCCGAGAAATTTTTTGAAAAATACTATTCATCGTTTTCTGCTCGGGAATTATTTTTGAACTTCTGAGATATACGTAACGTTAGAATATCGAGGTGAGATGGATTATGTAATAATAATTCAAGTATGAAAAACATAATATTTCGCTTGCGGACTTAATTTGAGAACATTAAGGATTAAAGTCAAATGAAATGGAATTGTGGGATCTTGTATGAAGTACAAGTGCAATAAGAATTAAGGTGCAAGCCCAAGATGTAGTAATGTTAAGCCCAAGTGTTTGTTAATATAAAGTCCAATATGGATTAATACAAGCCCAAAAGAATAAGCTAGGCTATTTGGATTAAAGCCCAAAATAAGAACCAATGGGTAACATGATCCATGGGGCAACCCATGATAATATGGGTGATCTTGGTGCCCAAGTGTTGTGATGACCAAGCATGTTATGTAATGACCAAGTAATTTGTGTGGTTAGCAAGTTTACTTAATAGTTAAGTAAGTGAATAGTAAGGAGGTTACTAAGGAGGTGGATGACCTAATGACTATTATGCCCTAACTTTAAAAAGTCTATAAATAGCAAGCTTAAAGTTCAATTGTTGGATTGTTAATTTTCATCCAAGCTAAAAAACTTATTGGTTAGAGAGAATAAGCACATATAAGCTAAATTTCCATTGTTAGATTTTCAAGAAGAAGAAAGCTAGTCATCAAAGGTAAATGATCATATACCATTAGTCTTCCATCTCTACCATTGTAGGTTGATAAGAGAAGTGTGGATTGATGGTTATGTATGCTAAGAAATCATAAGAAGGGATAAGCTAATGATTTAAGTGTTAATAAGCCGGGAATAAGCACTTTATCCATGAATAAGCTATGAACTAAAGAAGAACTTGAAAGACTTATATCATGTCTATATGTATGAAGAATACTATGATAATAAGATGTAGAAATGATGGTTAGAAGACTTTAACTATCACAAGCCATGAGAAATAAAGTTATATGAAACTTATACTTTGATGAGTAAATAAGTTCATGAAGAACATGTAATGACTTAACATGAAAATAAGTTGTTATAATAGGTAGGTTGAGATGTCCAGTTAATGAATTGAATCCATTTGGAATGATGAACAAATCGTTAGTAATGAAGTTTTGCCAGAATTCACTCGATTGGACGATAATCGTCGAATTCGTGAAATTCTCGAAATGGAAGTCGAATTTTGTGTTTGAACTCAGAAACATTAGTTGTTAATGGAGACAAGTCTTATTTGGTATTATAGAGTTGTGGGCTCGAAAATGACCGAATTCTGACTTAGAACGAAGAAACAAGCGTTGAACGTTCATGAACGTTTATCATTTTCGTTAAAAATGGACTAATAGGTGAATTTTTAGTTAACGAAATAAAATAGATAAAATTCTTGCATGAACACATAGAGTATGTAATTTTTGAATCGTAGGCTCTTGAATGAGCCAATTCGGACTTATAACGAAGAAGTTATGAGCCCGGGAATCTCACAAAGTTAAAAATCTTTCAAAATTTTCTGAGGCACAGAGTCATCGCCGCAGTGCGACTCAAGGCATAAAAACCCGCGCTGCAGCGCGAGGCTGGATTATAGTGCATTGTTAGTTGGCACCGCAATGCGACATAGAGAGGTGGGACTCGTGCCACAGTGCCGAGTTCGGGCCATGCACACTGCTAACTCACGCCGCGGCGTGACACAGAGGAGGAATGTTGGCGCCACAACGCCAGCCTTAAGGATTTCATAGAAAGGAAAAATTACAAGTAAAGAAAGAAAGTCAATTGATTAGTAATTAAGTAAACCTTAATTATAACATTGTAAAGCCTTGTTAAACCTTAAGTTTGATAACTAAAGGTTAAAGATAATCAAACGAACATGAAATCTGGACAAGCTTTGTGATTTATGTATTCTTACGCATGAGTTAATGTCTGATGAAGTTAACGCCAATTCTTTTGGCTAGAGTTATGATATATTGGATTTCTTATAATCTATGAAAGTATTGTCAATGATTTACCAAACTAATATTGGTGTGGTTTTAAAAAGGAGACTGAGTATGCCAAATTGTTTTGTTGTCAAACGGCAGACACATGAGGTTGCCACAACTTAAACGTACATACGTTTAATGAATGTAGTGTTGTTCAACATAGAGTACTATAGGTGTAACGACCCCAAAATAGGTCCATTCCATCCAACCTATTCTGAGTCGCCAAATACATGGTACAGAAAACAACTGTAACTTTATTACAACAATTGTCGTGCAAAATACAACAACACATATGCTGTGAGTTTGGATACAAATATATACCAAATGTGACTCATGTTCCAATCGTGGACATCACCTCACAATGACACCTTACATAAAGGTATAGTCAAAAACTGTTTTAGAAATTAGAATCTTTAGGAAGTGCTCAAGGAAACCCTCGTACATGGGAGACCATACTTCTAGGTTATAATAGATATCATATGGCCACAGAATTATCTTTGGTTGACCCAATAGACCCCAAAGAAAAACGAGAAGATTACTATCATATTCTTCCCAATGGTGAGTCTTCTCTTGACATATCATTATCTCTACTGTCTCTAACTGAGAATTATACTTCAAACAAACACCAAGATTATATAGGTAGTGCTTGTAGATATACTCGGCAAGCGGATGTGCACAATCATGTCTTATGATGACACGAGGTTGTATGTCGTTAGACATCTTGTATTATAGTGGCAAAACACCCTTCCAACGTTGGGTTCGCCTCACCCTATTTTCTTCACCAAATATAACTACTAAATGATAACCACCGTTCTATTCCCTTGTTACCCTCGCTCGACCCAGCTACACTCTTATTACCTGAAAGGAATTGTGAAGCAAAAGGGTAAGCACAACTAGCTCAGTAAAGAATATCATGACTAAAGATAATTAAATTATCAATAGCCTTCATCAATAATAAATCAGAGATTTAGAACATATGGTAAATGATAACAATTTCAACCATAGTTGCAGCGGAACGAGCAATCCATTAGAAGAGTCAAATAGACCATAAAGTCTATTATCTCCTCCATGTTAAAAATCCACCAACAATATTTTATCCATGTAACATCACTCAACAGTTCATTTCCACAATCATATGAATAACTCATAATCATAATTGTGACTCTAAATTTTTCTTCGCACCCAAGACGAAGAATATTTCCATCACCTGTCTTTACCTGAAACATCAAAGATCATGGTTATACCAAATCACAGTTTCTGCTCATAATCATACTAATAACTTCATCTTTGCACTATGGCCAAAGATATTCATTTGTATCACCAGTTGGTCATGTTCATCTCAACATCTGTTCATCTTTGCACTACTGGCCAAAGATATTCAACAACATGTCATCTTTGCACTACGGGTCAAAGATATTCATCAACAATTCATCTTTGCACTACAGGCCAAAGATATTCCTCAACAGTTCATATTTGCACTACGGCCAAATATATTCATCAACAGTTCATATTTGCACTACAGGCCAAATATATTAATATCTCAAAGAAATATATAATCATTTTAAAATTTATATAAACAATAATTATAACCATGTTGATCAATTCACCTTTGCACTTAAGCTAAAGATATTCACTTATAAATTCAATGGTCATGATCATACCAGTCAACAATTTAACTTTGCACTACTGGCCAAAGAGAACCCATAGTCATGATCATACCAATAATTTACCCATCTTTACACTCAAGCGAAAGAGAATTTCAACATCAAGGTTATAAAAATGTTATATATAATAATAAAGACAATATGATCAAAACATGGATTTAATTTCAAGAGCAATATTCATAAATCAACTATAATTTGGTTAGAAAAAGAAACCAATTTTGTCGTGAATAGTAACTCGTGAATAGTAACTCATGAATAATAACTCGTGAATAGTAACTCGTGAATAGTAACCTCGACTCAAAAAGGTAGAAATTTCACAATAAAATCTATACTAATATTTCGGTATAATGATATTGAAAGAATAACATTTCTTAAGCTTATAAACAATTTATTTAAATTGTTTACACTTTACTAATTAATGCATTTAATCATCATAAAATGTCAACTCTTAAGATTTCATCATCAATAGTCAAAACCCTCATAAAAAAATCTGCATATACCTCATATAGGATTCTCAAGCCATAAAATCCTACTTTCTAATTTTCTTTCTTCACAAAACATATTTAATTCATTTACTCATAACTAGACCATTTTCATGAAAAATACCAAATCAGTTCCAAAAATATTTCTTTTCTGGGATTTAGCAGAATATAGTCCCATATTGAACATATATTTTTCTCAGAATTTTTAAAAGTCATTTACTATTTTTCATATGGCCAAAACAGCCGAATATTTAGACATTTATCAAAAATTGTACTTTTGTCCAAAAATTCTGAAATTAACAGAGTATACTTCCATCATATACATGTACTCCCAATAAAAATTTCATCAATTTTGGAGTTAACCACAAGAAATTATAAGCTGTTACTTTTAAACTAGTCTTTTCTCATAAAATTCATAACTCTCAATCTATACATCCAAAAATCACCATTTTTGGACACAATCAAGAAAACTCATCAAAATATCATTTCAAATTTTTCCAGAATTTTTGAAGGTAAGAAAAATTACGAAACTGGAAAATATAACAACCCTTAAAATCCCTTAATATCCCTTACTATCCCTTACCTCAAAAGAGCAGTACTTCTGATCGGTATAAGGCTGAAGGAAACTTGTACTGATGAATAGCAACTCACCAAGTATCTAAATACTCACAAAATACACTCAATAATCTAGAGAGAGAAAGAGAGAAAGCTTATGTTTCTGGTGTGATTTTCAATTCTAACTTAGCCCTCTATTTATAGGAAAATTTTGGTAGGTTTGACCTGCAACCTGATGGCTTTACCTGCTACTATTTCCACCCACCACATTTAAAATATAATTCAGCACATTTCTTCACCAACCACAAGTGGGGCCCACCAATTCTAGAATTTTCCATCAAAATGATAAACTCCGAAAATTCAACAATTTCTGAACCAGTTATCTCGTAAAATTCATAATAAATCATACGTTCATTTTTAACGGTTCAAAATTTATGGACATATACTCAACTTATATATGTATAACATATCCAAAAATTACCACGATCCAACGGTCGGATTAAAAATTATAACCCCCGCAAAATATCTCAAAAACCCTGATTTTTAATACCTCCATTCCGACAAAAATACGGATAAAAACCTCAACATTATCTCCTTCATTTTTAACCACAAAAATATATCCCTCGTTTATATCCACATAAAATAAATATTTCCTTATCATATGAATCAATAATTAATTATTCACGAATAATATTACAGAATCACATTTATGACAACCAGGCCGTTCCCAGGAAAGAGGGGGCTTTCCAATAAGAATTTCTCCTTACTGGCGCGCAATTAAATGACCAAACCTCTCCTTAGACAGAACTTTCTAGACATTGTCAATAATGCTATCTAATAATATTATTCAAATAATATGAATTATTGATCTGATAATGGGAAATACTGTGCAGCAACAATTATTGAACAACAATAATACAAAATTTCAACGTAGCAATTATTGAATCAATAAAATAAAATATTGAACAGTAATTACTGTAACAATTATTGAGTAGTGCCTTCTTACATAAGAATCAATAATTTCAAAAATACTATGCAATACCGTGTGCTACTGTGCAATAACGCGTATTACTGTATTTTAACCACCGGGTATTCCAACAGTGTTAACGGTAACAACTACGCCGTTATTTATAAATAACTTATACTTGTCATTTTCTTCACCCGACAGTTATTCTTTATGGGGCCCACAAATAGATGCGCCGTCGTACGAATATTCCCCGACAGAAAGAATATTCCACGACCAAACGAATATTCCCCGACAACAATGATTATTTTATAACCACTTGCTTATTTTGAAAAAAATTCATATTTCACCCAATACTTTAAACTTTTATCAATTTAACCATTTACTGAATAGTAATTATAAGAAAAATTGAATACTTTTATTTCATAAAATTCGGGGTCTTACAATAGGCTAATCACCTATACTTGCTTGTAAGCTATGCCGGACTTAAGGACTTAGTGCCGGGATGCCCTTTTCAAAGTACCTATGAAATGCTCATGGTCTTGGATCGGAATTGATGTTTTCCTGAATATTGTTATTGTAAAACGTTTTGAATGAAAAGAAGTGCTATTTTGAATTATCGATAGTACTTCATAACTATTGTTCAGTTATTGAAGATATACGATTCCTATGTTTCAAGCATGCTAGTTTTATTAGAATTGTTGTACTTGCTGAGCTAGTTAGGCTCATTCTTGCTTGAACCATATGAATGCAGCTAAGATCGAACGGACCGACGGGTCTAACAAGGATAAAGGGAAGGCTAAGGCGAACCTGTAGATTACTTATGTAATAGTATAAGTTTGTAATGATAATATTTGATATTATGACAACGACAAATGTAAAGGTTATAAAGAACTTGAGGGAATGCTAATATTATTTTGAATATGTATAAGACATATTCATTCTTTTGAGGCATTTCAATTGATTGTTTGTGTGAACAGAAGCACCGTGTAGCACCATCTATCGGGTTGGAAGATACCCGGATTTGGGGGCGTCACAATAGTACTTGCATGTGAACCAATAGTTCTTTGCATGTGAACCAATAGTTCCTTGCATGTGAACCAATAGTACTTAATTGCTCATTTATCCGATTAATTACCCGTTTGGTCAATTTAACATCCAAAAATAAACTATTATCGAAATAAATGTTAATTTTCACTAACATTAATATTCTCAATACAATGGAAATATTTTTATCAATAATTATTCATCATTAATATTATAATTCATAATATTGACAACTAGATCGTTCCCAGAAAAGAGGGGGCTTTCCGTTAAGGATTTTCCTTATTAGCGTGCAATTAAATAACCTAACCACTTTCCTCGACAGAAGTTTCTAAACATTGTCAATAATGCAAATAATAATATGAATAACTGTGTCGTCTCAATTATTAATTTAATAAAATAAAATATTGTGCAGATGATATTGTGACAATAATAGAATCAATAATATGAGATACTATGCAACAACTACTGTGACAATTATTTAATAAAACTGAGTGACTTCTTACGTAAGCATCAATAATCAGAGATACTGTGCAATATTGTGTGTTACTGCGTAATAACGCGTATTACTGTACTTTTATCACCGGGTATTTCAACAGTTTAACGGTAAAAAATTTCCGTTATTTTTATAAAAAATTATTTTTGTCGCTTTCTATATCCGAAAGTTATTCCGTTGTGGGGTGCACCAATGATTACGTCGTCATACGAATATTTCCTTACACAATGAATATTTTATGACAACTTTCTTACTTTGTAAAATTTTCACATATTACCCTTAACTCTAACCTTTTATCAATTTAACCATTCACTGAATAGAATAATAATTCTAAGTAAAATTGAATACTTTTATTTCATAAAATTTGAGGCCTTACAATCTCCCCTGCTTATGAAATTTCGTCCACGAAATTTACGTACGTACTGATAAGTGGGTTGTATACCCGCGAATCGATGCGTAATCCAAGCTTAATCGGTGTTAATTCCTTGTTTTCATGTTTGTTTTTACTTACTATTTGTTATTTTATGTGTAAGGTGGTTGGTGTGGCAAGAGATAAAGAAAGGAGGCATTTAGAGCAACATTTTAGCAATTATGTAGAACAAGCAAAGTCAGAAGTCAGTGTGATAGCCCGCCGGGGCGAGCGTTTTGCAAGTATATACCCCCGCCGGGGAGGGGGGTCCCGAATCCTGTTGACCTAATTTGATTCCAACACTGCTAGGAGTTGAGTTTGAGTACTTGCATGGCTTTGGGAGTCTAAATGGCATAGAATTGAACTCAGATTACTGGTGTAATCGTATATTAACACAAAGACAAGATCAAAACAGAAGCAGATAAGACGATTTCCAGAGATTACTTACAGATTTTCATATCAAGCTTTGGAGTGAAGATTTTGAAGAACTTTCATATTGATTGCGAATTAAGGCTAAAGTGAAGGGTGTTCTGCGTTATTCTTTTTCTTTAGTTTTATATTTGTAATTGAAAGGATGATATCTTTAATTTATTCAGTTATTATTTCATTTATGATGAACTAAATATTTTTTAGGCTTAAGACGGATCTTTAAGTGGAACGATGTTTATGTAATCTTTGATTTTAGTTTAATAAGCTATTATCCAGTTTATCTATATTAATTTGAGCTTGAATTTATGAATTTCCTGATCAACGATTCTTTGTGGACTGGTATGAATTCGAGAGATGAAATACGAGTCTAGACATAGTTAATATAGCATGTGTTCTTGAATTTTGTGAATGAACAGAATCTTAATGAATGTTAGGGTAGAGATATGCTTGACATCGCATATAATTGGATAAAGAACTTGAATTTAAACCTTCTTTAATTGTAATTCACATAGAGATATAGTGAGTTAGTTGATTAAGGTGTTTAACTTGATTCTATCTAATTTGTGGATTGAAGTTAATATGGTATTAGTGCATCGAGAGGTGGCTAGTTCTACTTACGTATTCTTGATTAATAAATTGGGATAGTGAGTTAAACTGGAATAAATGTGTAATAATCAGAGTGATACTTAGAGTGAAGTCGGAAGCCTAATTCTCTATTATTTGTTTGAAAATTCAGTTTTTAGCATCTGTGATTGTTTGGTGATTTTGATATTTTTAAATACTTTAGTTACAAACTTGAAATTGATTAGTTTAATAAAATTAGGATTAATAGGAGATTGGTAATTGTGAGGTTTAATTTCTTATTACAGTCTTTGAGGGAACGATACTCTACTTACTAGTATATTACTTGTTGACCACGTATACTTGCGTGTTGTGCGTAACTAGATTTTACCCAACAAGTTTTTGGCGCCGTTGCCGGGGACTTTAGTATAGATTGTAATATTTTGCAATATCAGTTTAATTAGTCCAGTTTTACTTAAACATTTTTATTTTTGTTTTGTTCATCTTATTTCAGGTTTTTGAAGTTGGTTTATGCAAACTCGATCCAAAAATCCAGACTTGCTTCCTTTTGAGGACGACATTGAAAGACGTTTCAAAGGCTTAGTAAGTAGATTATGGAAACAAGGGATGACTTTGAAAATTCTGAGAAAGAAGAAGCAATGGCTGCCAAAAATTAGAAAGCATTGAGGAACTTTGCTACACCCAAGGTGATTGAGCTGCAGTCGAGTATCACCAGGCCTGCTATAGCTGCGAATACATTCAAGATTAAGCCTGGGACTATTCAGATAATCCAAAACTCGATTCAGTTTAGGGGACTTGCAAATGATGATCCTAATGAGCATTTGATCAGCTTTCTGGAAATATGTGACACGTTCAAATACAATGGGGTGTCAGATGAAGCAGTCAGACTTCGCTTGTTCCCATTCACTCTGCAGTACACGGCGAAGAGTTGGTTACACTCACTACCATCGGGTTCGATAATGACTTGGGATGACCTGGCTCAGAAGTTTCTAGCTAAATTTTTCCTGCCAGCGAAGACTGCAAAGATGAGAAACGAGATTACCATGTTTGATCATCAACATGGGGAGTCATTATGCGAGGCATGGGAGAGATATAAATAATTGCTCAGAAAATGCCCACATCACGGATTGCGTAAGTGGTTGCAGATGAACACATTTTACAACGGACTACATTGGAATTTCAGGACTAGTATTAATGCAGTGTCGGGGGGAGATTTTATGGCAAAGAATTATAAGGATGCGTATTAGTTGATAGAGATAATGGCAGTGAACAACTATCAGTGGCCCACGACAAGAATGACACAACCGACGGTAGCTGGAGTGTTAGAGGTAGATGGAGTGACGACAATAACAACGCAGATTTCAACACTCTCTAAGAAGTTTGATGCTTGGTCAGGGGTACAGACATAGCAAGTTGCAGTTATTTGTGAATTGTGTGCAGGTGAACATCCTATGGATCAATGTGAAATCAACCCAGAGTCAGTACAATTTGTGGGTAGCTACAACAGAATTCCACAGAATACGTACTAGAATACATACAATCAGGGGAATAGTAATCATCCGAATGTGTCGTGGAATAATAATCAGAATCAGCAATTTCCACGACCATCGTATCCCCCAGGATTTCAGAATTAACAATAACCAGCTCAACGTCAAGAGGGGAAATCAAATTTAGAGGAGTTGTTATCAAAGTATATAATGAGCAATGAGGTAGCTATGAAAAACCAAGCATTAGCCATCAAGAATTTAGAAAATCAGATGGGACAAATAGCTTTTACTTTGAACAATAGGCCTCAAGGAACGTTGTCGAGCGATACAGAAATGAATCCAAAGGGAAATCACGAGCAGTGTAATGCTATTACGCTCAGGAGCGGTAAGGAGTTGGTTTTTAACGTGGATAAGAAAACCAATACAGGAGATGAATGTGAGGATGAAGGGAAGGAATTAGAAAAGAAATATACATAGAAAGTGGTGGAAAAAGCAAAGGGAGATAAACAACTTAAAGTTACACCACCTGCACCCTTTCCTCAAAGGCTAGAAAATAACAAGCTAAAGAATCAGTTTTCGAGATTTAGGGATATATTCAAATAATTACACATTAATATTCCATTTGTCGAAGCACTTAAGCAGATGTCGCGTTACATTAAGTTCATGAAAGACATATTATCAAAGAAACGTAAGCTCCAGGACTTCGAAACAGTGGCGTTGACCGAGGAATGCAGTGCAATACTACAGAAAAAGCTTCCTCCTAAATTAAAAGATCCAGGAAGTTTTACAATTCCTTGTGCAATTAGCAATCAAGATGTGGGGAGAGCTCTATGCAATTTAGGAGCAAGTATAAATCTTATGCCACTGTCTATTTACCGAAAGCTGGGGTTAAAGGAAGCAAAACCAACCAATATTAGTCTATAGCTCGCCGATAGATCATTAGCATACCCATTAGGAATAGTTGAAGACGTATTGGTCAAAGTTGATTTATTGATCTTTCCAGCTGATTTTGTGGTACTAGACTTTGAAGAAGATAAGAACATCCCTATCATCTTGGGACGACCATTCTTGGTGACTGGACGAACACTGATTGACGTGCCTAATGGAGAACTGATTAGGAAAGTGTTTGATCAGGTAGTAAAGGTAAAGGTGTTCAAGGAAATCCCAATCCCGAATTACAAGGAAGAGTGTGAGTTGCTCGAGAAATCTACATGTGTCAAACTCAGGGATTGCAAAGATGATAGTGGTCTTAAGGCATTAATTAAGGATAGAAAGTCAAATTCATTATCCAACATGAAAATGAACGGGCATGCAATACAACAATGTTGGTGTTGCGCGATAAATAATCATTATGCCACGGATAACCCAACCGATCCGGGATGAAACAGGGAGTAGTCAGGCTGAACGACTTTAAATCAAGCACTACTTGGGAGGCAACCCATTCATCTTTTGATTTTTCACATTTTTTTAGTCATGCTAGTTAGATTATAGTTTAGATTAATTATGATATATTAAGTAGTTATTAAGTTATATCGTTCTTGATAATCTATCTACCATGCTTAAAGTGCTCTCTCTTTACTAATAGCTATGTTTCATGGTTTATAGGATCTTAAAATGATCATAAAGTGGAGTAGCATGTAAGAAAAGAAGAACCAAGAACCCAATTGTAGTGTGCATCCCCGTCGGGGCGGACCCCTAATGCCTTATACCCCCCACCGGGGTGAGGGCCTCCCAATTCCAATTACAGTGTGCATGCCCGCCGGGGTGGGCTTAATAAGCATAGTACCCCCCACCGGGGTGGGGGTCATGAAGTTGAAGCAGTAGTTAATTTTCGATAGTTACAATTTAGTGCCCACTACTTCTCCCCCAACTAAAATTTCCACTTCCACCACACCTTCATCATTGTATACTCACGTTATGGCAACGTACACTCCATCTTCCCACTACATTAACACACACATCCAGCACTTCACTCCATTACTCCAACCCTCAAGCCTCTCTATCACACCATCTCTATAAATTCACTCCCTCATAACCCTTATTCACCACATACTCTCAACTCCACCTGCTATAGCTACGAATTAGGGTTTTAATTGAGGTAAGTGTATAGCAATTGAGAGTGAGTGCCTTGTTTTCTAATTCCTCCCTTCCTAGCACCATAGTAAAAGCATAATCAACAAGTTTTGGGGGATACATCAGTGTGCACACCAAGTGTTCGACAGAGTGCGTGAGTCAAGTTTGGGGGGAAATAGTTATGTTAAGGCTTCATCAATTCAATGGCGTCTCAACCCATATCAAAACGACAAAGGGGAGAAAGTTCAAGGCCCGCACAACCGACACGGACCTTTGACCGATGAAAATTCAAAAGTGCCGCCGCCGACCGTTACGACTACATGGTAACTAAAGCACTCACACCGGAGCGGGGGTTGGCACCTGACCATATCGACGGTGAGATGATACAACAGATATATCAGAAAGGGTGGAACAAGTTTACGGAGGAACCCGAGGCCGCCGTTGTCAATGTGGTCAAGGAATTTTATGCAAACGTCGAGGACAAAGCCCCTTTCAACACTTTTGTGTGGGGTAGATTGGTTCCATTCAGTTTTGATATAATCAACACTTATTATCAGTTACGAGTGCCGAGACATTGTCAGTACATTCACTTACGCGACAACGATCCAGACTTTGAGGCTATTCTGAAGGACATGACTAAGCTGGGTACAACATGGATCAAGGGTTGGAAAGGAGGCACAGTTTTTCACAGCAAGGATCTCAGCAAGTATGGGATGATATGGTACGTATTCTTGTGTGCCAAGTTGCTTCTGTCCACGCACACATCGGACGTGACCAAAGAAAAGGCACTACTTATATATGCAATTGTGCAAGATTTCATCATCGACGTCGGCGCTATAATCAATTTTTCAATTCGACGATGCTTAAGAGAAAATTTCTCGGGCGGCTTGCCACACCCATCACTCATTTGTGGGTTGTGTCGCCAAGTGGGGCTTAGATGGTCCGATGATGAACCCACTCAGATGCCGCTTCAACTACTAGATTCTAGAATGATTGCGCAGTATACAGTGTGGGTCGGGGGTGAGTCACATCCAAGAGGAGTAGGATTTATATTTCCCTCAGCTTCAGAGGACAAAGCTGACGCTGAAGACACCTTGGATGATGCCGAGTTTCAAGTGGATGCGACGATGGGAGAGCAAGGAATAGAGGAGGCACCACATTCTAACGCCATATCTAGCCCTCAGTTTCTTGCATTTCAACCCCAAGTGGATGAGTACAACAAGGAAGCACGTCGAGAGATGCACCGACTAGCAGCGAGACAAGACCACATGTTTGAAGCTATGAATATGTCTTTCACTTCATTGAATGCGACGCTCCAGAGCTTCAATCCAACTGCCCAATTCCCATACCAGCAGCTCATGCCAATGCCAAAGTTTCCACCAAATGACTCTAAGGAAGAAGATCAACCACCACAAACCCAAACTTCGGCAATTACAGGGAAGTCCTCACTTATTTTATTGCATTATCCATACAATGAGGACATTGTAGTTTTTAAGTTTGGGGGATATAGTTTTTATGTTGCATTTCATGTTTGCATGTTTAATGTCATTTGTATTGCACGTTTAGTTTGCATGATTAGTTTTAGGAGTTTTAATGTTGTATTCATGTAATCGTATAGTTGCATAGTAGCTTAGGAACATATAGTTTTTGCTTTGCATTATGTTATGTTCTGGTTGATATATATTAAAAAAAATTGTAGTTAGACTTGTGTTGTTTTGCATATGTCCAAACAGTTATTCATTTTTATTTTGGCCAATGATGAGATTGAGATTGAGTAGATAAATACAGTACCCAATATTAGAATTGTGATGTAATTTTGAGTTATGAATTGAATCTTGAGCATGTTTGAAGCTGATATAAAAAGGGTAGCACGTTAATAACATCTGTGTCGACTGAGTAGTTTAAATTGATATATAAGTAGTTTCTAAAAGATAATGCTAGTGTAAATAATAGAATGACAAGAATAGGCGGTGAAGACAAAGAATTAGGCAAGAACCTAAGTTTGGGAAAATATTTGGGGTATATAGTCTAAAATAAAAATAAAATAAAAATAATAAACACCGTGGCGTGCCTGTCTAGTTTTGTGGCCTTTGTTACTTGAGTATGTGACGCCCCCAAATTCAGGTACTTAAAACCCGAACTCGGTGCTTCACGATACCATTTCTATGAGCGGAATAATGCTAATAATAATAACAATAATATAAAAATCAAACTTAATTTATATTTATCAGAGTCTAATCCCAAGTACGCAACCTTTACTATAATTCCTTACATGATAGATAATACATATCATTGTCTTAATACAGTTTAACTGTTACAAAAGATACTATTAAACATATTCTGCTTACTTTTCTTTTCCCTTGTTCTTGTCTGAACCTTTTAGCTGTTTACACTTAGCTGAAAATATTTAAATTAAGCAAGGATGAACATTTGAGAGCCCAGCAAGTAATAGAAATTATAAATATAAGTAGCTGAAAGAATTAAATGTTTCCTTTGTACATCACTTCTACAACGAATTTATAGTTGTGAAGTAAACTGAACCGATAATAATAACATAACAATTCTATATTAAATTTTTGAAACTACATATTGACTATATATATAGGGTAGTCGACATACTATGAACATTATTTTTAGTTTTCGCTAAGGTTTAGCAGAACTTCACCCGCAAACCGTCATAACTTACAAGCACGAGGGTGATCTGCCCAATATGCCATGTATTGATCAATACTACATTACAAGAACGATATTATCGTTCACTCAATCCGCCTTGGGCGCATAAAAGTTTTTCCGTGATCGGGATGTTCATACTTAGATTGGAATCCGAACCAAAACAATTTGATTGGATACAAAAAGGTTTTAACTTATTCAACGATATTTCTGAATTTGTGTCTAGCTGGGTCAAATAGCTTAGACGGCTTTATATATATATATATATATATATATATATATATATATATATATATATATATATATATATATATATATATCAACATGTGATTAAATATAATAATTATCCAAGTGGGGACACTTGTGTAACCATGTTTAGAAATTAACGAACATAATATATATCTGAATTATCATATACTAACATGTTGATAAACAATGATCGGATATAGAATATATCACAATAGGGTTGATAATATAGCATAATAATAATATAATTCTAAAACTTCTTACTCATGTCCATTGCATAAAGGAAATGCAAAGGTAAGATACTTGCCTAATGCGCTACTTACAGTTCACAACTTAGTTTTATTATTTATCTCACGACCTATCATTAATAAGATCGTTTGATCGATTAGAATAACATACTATAACACATAGCACTGCTTATTGTAGTCAGCACATAACTAATCACATTGTCACATATGTTTAACAACCATTGAATCACAAATAAATACATATCTACTTAAATTACCTAAGTCCAGATCAATTTCTGAAATATGTCGACGTACCGACAGCCTTATCGGGTATTTATCGAGTCTAAGACTCTATCCCTTAACTCAATATCTATAAGTATCAGTCATATTATTTTTAAATGACTTAAGATAATTTTAAAATATTTATTATAATTTATCATGAATTTTCAAACATCGAAATTATTATTAAATGATTTAAATATTAAATAATTCTATTATCATTAATATTTAATTAATATTAAACTATTAATGAAATCATTTCCAAAATATCAAAATTATTTATAATAACTTAAAATATTTTTAAAGTATTAATGTTTCATTTATCAAAATATTAAAAGTCATTAAAAATAACTCAAAATATTTTCTTATATCATAATATAATTTTAAATGATTTTTTTCAAGTATTAAAATCATTTTTAACTAATTTATTTAATATTATAATTAAATAAATTAAATACTTTTAATATTCCAAAAATATTAAATATTTATGAAATATATTTAAAATAATTAAAAACTAATTTTCAGAATTTAAAATAATTTTTAATAATTTATTTTGTATTTTTAATAATTAAAAACTATTTTTTTCTATTTATTTATTAATTTCCTAAAAATAATATATTATCTGTTGCTAAAGACCACCTATAGCAACATAACCGTCGCTATAGGTGTTCTTTATGTTCTTGGCCAAAATCCAGAACACCATAGACAGTTTCAAGGGGCTTGGTTTGACCAAACGTAAATCTTAGCTCGTAACGTTTCTGGGATTTCTGCTCGTCATACCTTGTAGTACTAGTAACATACTACAAGATCCAACCATCAACATGATCACAAAGCAACTAACAAAGGAGATCTAATCGTCCAAAGTGGCTGTCAGAGCTGTTCTTCATTTTCAGGGTTATCCAGAAATGAAGAACAGTTCGACTGCTCATATTTGGGCTTCCACAACTTGTGCTCTAGGTGATGTTTTAGCGATTTAAGAGGTCTAGGTTGTAGAACACATGTAGTACCACAGATCTATCACCAAATATTATCATAACAACAACACAATCATAAAGATACATGACGTACAAAGGCTATCAGTCGTCATGTTCATCAGTTTTCTGGGTTACTCAGAAACCGTTGTCATGAACTTCTGTCCTCCTTTGACCAGCCACAAAATCCTGTATACTGGATATCTGAAGTCACTAAAAGCATGGATCGATTGTTAAACTAACATACTATAACATGGATTCAACAACAAACTCAAAACATAAATACACTGAAAGATCTAGCCGGTTTAAAACCTTGTCAGGCCGGTTCTGGGCTGTTTCTGGGTTACCCAGAAACATCCAGTCATGGCCGGTCAACGAGGTTTGACCACGATTTACTTTCAATCGGTTCATGTTCTGACTTTGTTTCAAGTTCTAGAATAAAGATCTCCTGGCATACTACATGAACAAAGCTTAAAACAACAAAAACACTTAACAGGGAAAGATCTACAGGGCCTGACATTAGGCTGTCAGACACAATTTTTTTTTTCCAAATTTTGCAAATCTTCAAATCTGAGCCTCTAGATGTTATGGATCTAACATCTACCAACCCAGATCATCCTTAGACACTATATCTAAAATGTTTAACACAAAAAAAGCAACATCTAACACATCATCAAAGGTAAGAATTCAAGTTAGGGTTTATACCTTTACTTTGATCAATCTTGATCTTAGGCTACTGATTTGTTGTTGGATTTCGTGGGGCTCGGTTCTTGATTGATTTGTCTTGATATTTTCGCGGGTTTTAGAGAGAGAGGCTCATGGTTGAGTGTGTGAGCAAAATAAGCTAGCAAAATGAATTTCTCTCTCTCCAAATCTATTTATACTACATAGATGAAATGAATCTAACATGCAAGGTGTCAAAGTGGATAAGTTTGAATAATTTTTAGGCATGTGCTATAAATCTAGAGTGATGACTTACAAGATATAGAAAGATTTGCAAGAAATCTATATTAAAAATAAATCCAAAAGGGTATTTTAGTAAACTAACAAAATATTTTAAGGGTATTTTTGTCCATGATGCTTGAATCTAGGTTTTAATCAATAAATATTAAACCTTAAGGTTTCCCAAATAATTTCTAGGGTTTGAAAAATTAAGATTAAAGTTCAACAAAATTTTAATTAGAACTTACTAATTAAAATTTAGGGTTTTAAAATAATTAGGGTTTTCTAAAAATTTATTTAGGGTTTCTAGAATTTTAATTAGGGTTTACCTAATTAATCACTTAATACACAACATAAAACATATAACGCAGTTATATAACAGTCTTAAACTCACAGTTGATTTTCCAATTAGGGTTTTTCCCAGTAAAATTAGGTTTAATCAATTAATAAAAGGGTTTTGAAATTAAACACCATAATTGACCAATCATCATCAATACGTACATACAATACATATTTATAGTACTGAAAATATTAAAATATAATTAATATTATATTATTATTCTCATACCTTGACAATAATCCAAAATTAGGATTTGGATTCTATATCTGATTATTCTTCCATAATTAACCTTATTAAGGTAAAATAATTAACTTAATAATCTGTACTAAAATTCATATAATAAAATAATTATTATAATTATTCAAAGAAAATCATTCCATGTATTATTTAAATAATATGTAACTATATATTCATGGAAAATAATCAATAAAACATTCTTACGATAAAAGTAATTATTTTGAGAATATACTTTTTAATAATCAATAATTCTAAAATAAAATTATTTGTAAATATTCATGTAATAAATATATTTTTATTTACCACATAAATACATATTCACATTATCTTGTACAAATTCTCATCTTAAAAAAAATAAAATAATAAATAAACTTATACAAAATTTCTTATTTATTTATATAGAAAATATCGGGTTGTTACATTCACCCTCCCTTATAAAGATTCCGTCCCCGGAATCACCGTTTTAAAACCTATACATACAAGGGTACATAGCATGCACAATCATTTCAAGTAGATCTTGATCATATATTGATCGACTGATCTTTAACTATTCACATAAAGCTTGTCTTTCTGATTAAACGAAAATTTGATTTCTAAAAGAACTCAAATTCCTCCCTCAAAATAACCTATAAAATAACTTACTATATTTATAAGAAAATAATATATAAGAAAATAAAATGGGTTTGAATAATACCTGGAGTTGCATCCATGGCTGCTACCGAATCCTGAACAGTCGTGCTGAAGACTCTTGCAGTAAGTTCTGTTGAATGGTTTGTAGAAGTTGGTCCCGTTATCGCCAGCGTCCCGCTACTTTTTCCCGTATTCACATTCCTTGCCTCCCTTCTCTTCCTTGGACAGTTTTTCGCCTGATGCTCCATTGATGCACAAATAAAACACCCACTATACTTTCTTAAATTGGGGCAGTTAGGAGAGATATGTCCCTCCTGCCCACACTTGTAGCACACTAACTTTCCTTTTAAACACTCTCCCGAGTGATTCTTTCCACAATTTCTACAATGCACAAATTATTTCTTTCCACCTTCTGGCCTATTTTTCGTATTCCCTACCTTATCTCGTTTCCTCTTTCCAGTTCTACTACCACTACTCCCATCTCCGGCTTTAACTTGATTTGTCTCCCACCAAAAATTCGCTCCTCCTTTCATTGTATAGGTGGCAAAAGCTGTCTTCTGCCCCTCCGTTACCCTAGCTATCACAACCACTTCTATAGGGTCTGTTGATCCTCTAAATCCTGGCAGTCTGTTTGTCTTGAAGTCTTTAAAGTTTGCCGATCGATTGTCTGGCTGATTTCATGCGACTAGTAATCCATTCTGCATAGCTTGAGTGCCTATATTTGTCAAATTCTGCATCGGGTCTGGTTGTCCTCCAGCTTTGTTGACAAGTTCTTCTGTCCTTTGGTTTCGTTTTTGTCTTGGCGGCATTATCTGATTAAATAGATCATGTTCATCTAACTAATTCATAATACTTTATAGCATAGCACATACTGCTTTAAACATTCACTATCCCTTTGTAACATAAAAGTCGGGAATCATTGCCACAACTTATATGAAAGTTGAGAATATTACCTTACACATCTTAGAGCATACATATTCAAGTAATACTAATAATACTTATTTGTTACACCTTCCCTAATGATCAATTACTTAGTATTCTATATATTCTCATTATCCTAAATAATCCATTCACACCTAACTACACCTATTTCGTCCAACTTACCATACATTATGAGTTTAAAAACTCACCTCAAACATATGAGTTTAAGAACTCGACATTGACCACATATTCTTTAACTATGCTTTACCTATCAGTCATACTATCATTTTAGGGTCCGGTACTATACTTTTCAAAACAACCACCTCATGGAGGTAGCTTTTAATGTGAGCCTCTATTTCAGCTATTGACTTTGATATTGGCTCGGTTATGGAGGTTTACTCTTTTCTTATGATTTGAGGGTATCCTAATCCTTTTCTATCTGACATCTACACACAAACTATCTTGATTATCCCTTAATATATACACACAATAATTAATAGTTTTATATAAGTTATCTTTTATTTGATTTGACGATGAACTTATTCAATTCATCTTCCCTTTTAAACTCTATATGAGTTATTTGTATTTTTAACGTTTCCCTCTGTTCTAAAGTTATATCCTAAGGTCTAACCCACCTAAGGTTTTTAACCCTAAGCTCTGATACCATAATGTGACGCCCCCAAATTTAGGTACTTGAAACCCGAACTCGATGCTTCACGATACCATTTCTATGAGCAGAATAATGCTAATAATAATAACAATAATATAAAAATCAAACTTAATTTACATTTATCAGAGTCTAATCCCAAGTACGCAACCTTTACTATAATTCCTTACATGATAGCTAATACATATCATTGTCTTAATACAGTTTAACTGTTACAAAAGATACCATTAAACATATTCTATTTGCTTTCTGTTTCCCTTGTTCTTGTCTGAACCTTCTAGCTGTTCACACTTAGCTGAAAACATTTAAATTAAGTAAGGATGAGCATTTGACTGCCTAGCAAGTAATAACAATTATAAATATAAGTAGCTGAAAGAATTAAATATTTCCTTTGTACATCACTTCTACAACTAATTTATAGTTGTGAAGTAAACTGAACCGATAATAATAACATAACAATTCTATCTCAAATTTTTGAAACTACGTATTGACTATATATATAGGGTAGTCGACATACTATGAACATTATTTTTAGTTTTCGCTAAGGTTTAGCAGAACTTCATCTCCAAACTGTCATAACTTACAAGCACGAGGGTGATCTACCCAATATGCCCTGTATTGATCAATACTACATTACAAGAATGATATTATCGTTCACTCTGTCCGCCTTGGGCGCATAAAAGTTTTTCCGTGATCGGGATGTTCATACTTAGACTGGAATCCGAACCAAAATAATTTGATTGGATACAAAAAGGTTTTAACTTATTCAACGATATTTTTGAATTTGTGTCTAGCTGGGTCAAATAGCTTAGACGGCTTTATATATATATATATATATATATATATATATATATATATATATATATATATATATATATATCAACAATACAATGATTATCCAAGTGGGGACACTTGTGTAACCATGTTTAGAAATTAACGAACATAATATATATCTGAATTATCATATACTAACATGTTGATAAACAATGATCGGATATATAATATATCACAATAGGGTTAGTAACATAGCATAATAATAATATAATTCTGAAACTTCTTACTCATGTCCATTGCATAAAGGAAATGCAAAGGTAAGATACTTGCCTGATGCGCTGCTTACAGTTCACAACTTAGTTTTATCGTTTATCTCACGACCTATCATTAATAAGATCGTTTGATCGATTAGAATAACATACTATAACACATAGCACAGCTTATTGCAGTCAGCACATAACTAATCACATTATCACATATGTTTAACAACCATTGAATCACAAATAAACACATATCTACTTAAATTATCTAAGTCCAGATCAATTTCTGAAACATGTCGACATACCGACGGCCTTATCGGTTATTTATCGAGTCTAAGACTCTATCCCGTAACTCAATTTCTATAAGTATCAGTCATATTATTTTTAAATGATTAAGATAATTTTAAAACATTTATTATAATTTATCATGAATTTTCAAAAATCGGAATCATTATTAATTGATTTAAATATTAAATAATTCTATTATCATTAATATTTAATTAATATTAAACTATTAATGAAATCATTTCCAAAATATTAAAGTTATTTATAATAACTTAGAATATTTTTAAAGTATTAATGTTTCATTTATCAAAATATTAAAAGTCATTAAAAATAACTCAAAATATTTTATTATATCATAATATAATTTTAAATGAATTTTTTCAAGTATTAAAATCATTTTTAACTAATTTATTTAATATTATAATTAAATAAATTAAATACTTTTAATATTCCAAAAATATTAAATATTTATGAAATATATTTAAAATAATTAAAAACTAATTTTTAGAATTTAAAATAATTTTTAATAATTTATTTGGCATTTTTAATAATTAAAAACTATTTTTTTCTATTTATTTATTAATTTCCAGAAAATAATATATTATTTGTTGCTAAAGACCACCTATAGCGACAGAACCGTCGCTATAGGTGTTTTTCATGTTCTTGGCCAAAACCTAGAACACCATATACAGTTTTCGAGGGGCTTGGTTTGACCAAACGTAAATCTTAACTCGTAACGTTTCTGGGATTTATGCTCGTCATACCTTGTAGTACTAGTAACATACTACAAGATCCAACCATCAACATGATCACAAAGCAACTAACAAAGGAGATCTAATCGTCCAAAGTGGCTATCAGAGTTGTTCATCATTTTCTGGGTTATCCAGAAATGAAGAACAGTTCGACTGCTCATATTTGGGCTTCCAAAACTTGTGCTCTAGGTGATGTTTTAGCGATTTAAGAGGTCTAGGTTGTAGAACACATGTAGTACCACAGATCTATCACCAAACATTATCATAACAACAACACAGTCATAAAGATACATGCCGGTCAAAGGCTGTCAGTAGTCATGTTCATCAGTTTTCTGGGTTACCCAGAAAACCGTTGTCATGAACTTCTGCCCTCCTTTGACCAGCCACAAAATCCTGTATACTGGATATCTGAAGTCACTAAAAGCATGGATCGATAGTTAAACTAACATACTATAACATGGATTCAACAACAAACTCAAAACATAAATACACTGAAAGATCTAGCCGGTTTAAAACCTTGTCTGGCCGGTTCTGGGCTGTTTCTGGGTTACCCAGAAACATCCAGTCATGGCCGGTCAACGTGGTTTGACCACGATTTACTTTCAATCGGTTCATGTTCTGACTTTGTTTCAAGTTCTAGAATAAAGATCTCCTGGCACACTACATGAACAAAGCTTAAAACAACAAAAACACTTAACAGGGAAAGATCTACAGGGCCTGACATTAGGCTGTCAGACACAATTTTTTTTTCCAGATTTTGCAAATCTTCAAATCCGAGCCTCTAGATGTTATGGATCTAACATCTACCAACCCAGATCATCCTTAGACACTATATCTAACATGTTTAACACACAAAAAAATAACATCTAACACATCATCAAAGGTCAGAATTCAAGCTAGGGTTTATACCTTTACTTTGATCAATCTTGATCTTAGGCTACTGATTTATTGTTGGATTTCGTGGGGCTCGGTTCGTAATTGATTTGTCTTGATATTTTTGTGGGTTTTAGAGAGAGAGGCTCAAGGTTGAGTGTGTGAGCAAAATAAGCTAGCAAAATGAATTTCTCTCTCTCCAAATCTATTTATACTACATAGATGCAATGAATCTAACATGCAAGGTGTCAAAGTGGATAAGTTTGGATGATTTTTAGGCATGTGCTATGAATCTAGAGTGATGACTTGCAAGATATGGAAATATTTTCAAGAAATCTATATGAAAAATAAATCCAAAAGGGTATTTTAGTAAACTAACAAAATATTTTAAGGGTATTTTTGTCCATGATGCTTGAATCTAGGTTTTAATCAATAGATATTAAACCTTAAGGTTTTCCAAATAATTTCTAGGGTTTGAAAAATTAAGATTAAAGTTCAACAAAATTTTAATTAGAACTTACTAATTAAAATTGAGGGTTTTTAAATAATTAGGGTTTTCTAAAAATTTATTTAGGGTTTCTAGAATTTTAATTAGGGTTTACCTAATTAATCACTTAATACACAACATAAAACATATAACGCAGTTATATAACAGTCTTAAACTCACAGTTGATTTTCCAATTAGGGTTTTCCCTAGTAAAATTAGGGTTTAATCAATTAATAAAAGGGTTTTGAAATTAAACACCATAATTGACCAATCATCATCAATACGTACATACAGTACATATTTATAGCACTGAAAAAATTAGAATATAATTAATATTATATTATTATTCTCATACCTTGACAATAATCCAAAATTAGGGTTTGGATTCTATATCTGATTATTCTTCCATATTTAACCTTATTAAGGTAAAATAATTAACTTAATAATCTGTACTAAAATTCATATAATAAAATAATTATTATAATTATTCAAAGAAAATCATTCCATATATTATTTAAATAATATGTAACTATATTTTCATGAAAAATAATTAATAAAACATTCCTACAATAAAAGTAATTATTATGAGAATATACTTTTTAATAATCAATAATTCTAAAATAAAATTATTTCTAAATATTCATGTAATAAATATATTTTTATTTACCACATAAATACATATACACATTATCTTGTACAAATTCTCATCTTAAAAAAATAATAATAAATAAATAAACTTATACAAAATTTCTTATTTATTTATATAGAAAATATCGGGTTGTTACATTCACCCTCTCTTAGAAAGATTCCGTCCCCGGAATCACCGTTTTAAAACCTATACATACAAGGGTACATAGCATGCACAATCATTTCAAGTAGATCTTGATCATAAATTGATCGACTGATCTTTAACTATTTACATAAAGCTTGTCTTTCTGATTAAACAGAAATTTAATTTCTAAAAGAACTCAAATTTCTCCCTCAAAATAACCTATAAAATAACTTACTATATTTATAAGAAAATAATATATAAGAAAATAAAATGGGTTTGAATAATACCTGGAGTTGCATCCATGGCTGCTACCGAATCCTGAACAGTCGTGCTGAAGACTCCTGCAGTAGGTTATGTTGAATGGTTTGTTGAAGTTGGTCCCGTTATCGCCAGCGTCCTGCTACTTTTTCCCGTATTCACATTCCTTGCCTCCCTTCTCTTCCTTGGACAGTCTTTCGCCTTATGCTCTATTGATGCACAAATAAAACACCCACTATACTTTCTTAAATTGGGGCAGTTAGGAGAGATATGTCCCTCCTGCCCACACTTGTAGCACACTAACTTTCCTTTTAAACACTCTCCCGAGTGATTCTTTCCACAATTCCTACAATGCACAACTTGTTTCTTTCCACCTTCTGGCCTATTTTTCGTATTCCCTACCTTATCTCCTTTCCTCTTTCAAGTTCTACTACCACTACTCCCATCTCCGGCTTTAACTTGATTTGTCTCCCACAAAAAATTCGCTCCTCCTTTCATTGTATAGGTGGCAAAAGCTGTCTTCTGCCCCTTCGTTACCCTAGCTATCACAACCACTTCTACAGGGTCTGTTGATACTCTAAATCCTAGCGATCTGTTTATCTTGAAGTCTTCGAAGTTTTTCGATCGATTGTCTGGCTGATTTCCTGCGACTGGTAATCCATTCTGCATAGCTTGAGTGCCTATATTTGTCAAATTCTGCATCGGGTCTGGTTGTCCTCCAGCTTTGTTGACAAGTTCTTCTGTCCTTTGGTTTCGTTTTTGTCTTGTCGGCATTATATGATTAAATAGATCATGTTCATCTAACTAATTCATAATACTTTATAGCATAGCACACACCGCTTTAAACATTCACTATCCCTTTGTGACATAATAGTCGGGAATCACTGCCACAACTTATACGAAAGTTGAGAATATTACCTTACACAACATAGAGCATACATATTCAAGTAATACTAATACTACTTATTTCTTACACCTTCCCTAATGATCAATTGCTTAGTATTCTATATATTTCCATTATCCTCAATAATCCATTCACACCTAACTACACCTATTTTGTCCAACTTACCATACATTATGAGTTTAAAAACACACCTCAAATATATGAGTTTAAGAACTCGACATTGACCACATATTCTTTAACTATGCTTTACCTATCAGTTATACTATCATTTCAGGGTCCGGTACTATACGTTTCAAAACAACCACCTCATGGAGGTAGCTTTTAATGTGAGCCTCTATTTCAGCTATTGACTTTGATATTGGCTCGGTTATGGAGGTTTACTCTTTCTTTATGATTTGAGGGTATCCTAATCATTTTCTATCTGACATCTACACACAAACTATCTTGATTATCACTTAATATATACACACAACAATTAATAGTTTTATATAAGTTATCTTTTATTTGATTTGACGATGAACTTATTCAATTCATCTTCTTTTTTAAACTCTATACGAGTTATTTGTATTTTCAACGTTTTCCTCTGTTCTAAGGTTATAGCCTAAGGTCTAGCCCACCTAAGGTTTTTAACCCTAAGCTCTGATACCATAATGTGACGCTCCAAAATTCAGGTACTTGAAACCCGAACTCGGTGCTTCACGATACCATTTCTATGAGCGGAATAATGCTAATAATAATAACAATAATATAAAAATCAAACTTAATTTACATTTATCAGAGTCTAATCCCAAGTACGCAACCTTTACTATAATTTCTTACATGATAGATAATACATACCATTGTCTTAATACAGTTTAACTGTTACAAAAGATACCATTAAACATATTCTGTTTGCTTTTCCTTTCCCTTGTTCTTGTCTGAACCTTCTAGTTGTTCACACTTAGCTGAAAACATTTAAATTAAGCAAGGATGAGCATTTGAGTGCCCAGCAAGTAATAACAATTATAAATATAAGTAGCTGAAAGAATTAAATAATTCCTTTGTACATCACTTCTACAACGAATTTATAGTTGTGAAGTAAACTGAACCGATAATAATAACATAACAATTCTATCTCAAAATTTTAAAACTACGTATTGACTATATATATATATATATGGTAGTCGACATACTGTGAACATTATTTTTAGTTTTCGCTAAGGTTTAGTAGAACTTCATCCGCAAACCGTCATAACTTATAAGCACGAGGGTGATCTGCCCAATGTGCCCTGTATTGATCAATACTACATTACAAGAACGATATTATCGTTCACTCTGTCCGCCTTGGGCGCATAAAAGTTTTTCCGTGATCGGGATGTTCACACTTAGACTGGAATCCGAACCAAAACAATTTGATTGGATACAAAAAGGTTTTAACTTATTCAACGATATTTCTGAATTTGTGTCTAGCTGGGTCAAATAGCTTAGACGGCTTTATAAATATATATATATATATATATATATATATATCAACATGTGATTAAATACAATGATTATCCAAGTGGGGACACTTGTGTAACCATGTTTAGAAATTAACGGACATAATATATATCTGAATTATCATATACTAACATGTTGATAAACAATGATCGGATATAGAATATATCACAATAGGGTTGATAATATAGCATAATAATAATATAATTCTGAAACTTCTTACTCGTGTCCATTGTATAAAGGAAATGCAAAGGTAAGATACTTGCCTGATACGCTGCTTACAGTTCACAACTTAGTTTTATCGTTTATCTCACGACCTATCATTAATAAGATCGTTTGATCGATTAGAATAACATACCATAACACATAGCACTGCTTATTGCAGTCAGCACATAACTAATTAATCACATTGTCACATATGTTTAACAACCATTGAATCACAAATAAACACATATCTACTTAAATTATCTAAGTCCATATCAATTTCTGAAACATGTCGGCGTACCGAGAGCCTTATCGGGTATTTATCGAGTCTAAGACTCTATCCCGTAACTCAATATCTATAAGTATCAGTAATATTATTTTTAAATGACTTAAGATAATTTTAAAACATTTATTATAATTTATCATGAATTTTCAAACATCGGAATCATTATTAAATGATTTAAATATTAAATAATTCTATTATCATTAATATTTAATTAATATTAAACTATTAATAAAATCATTTTCAAAATATTAAAGTTATTTATAATAACTTAGAATATTTTTAAAGTATTAATGTTTCATTTATCAAAATATTAAAAGTCATTAAAAATAACTCAAAATATTTTCTTATATCATAATATAATTTTAAATGATTTTTTTCAAGTATTAAAATCATTTTTAACTAATTTATTTAATATTATAATTAAATAAATTAAATACTTTTAATATTCCAAAAATATTAAATATTTATGAAATATATTTAAAATAATTAAAAACTAATTTTTAGAATTTAAAATAATTTTTAATAATTTATTTGGCATTTTTAATAATTAAAAACTATTTTTTTCTATTTATTTATTAATTTCCAGAAAATAATATATTATTTGTTGCTAAAGACCACCTATAGCGACAGAACCGTCGCTATAGGTGTTTTTCATGTTCTTGGCCAAAACCTAGAACACCATATACAGTTTTCGAGGGGCTTGGTTTGACCAAACGTAAATCTTAACTCGTAACGTTTCTGGGATTTATGCTCGTCATACCTTGTAGTACTAGTAACATACTACAAGATCCAACCATCAACATGATCACAAAGTAACTAACAAAGGAGATCTAATCATCCAAAGTAGCTGTCAGAGCTGTTCTTCATTTTCTGGGTTATCCAGAAATGAAGAACAGTTCGACTACTCATATTTGGGCTTCCACAACTTGTGCTCTAGGTGATGTTTTAGCGATTTAAGAGGTCTAGGTTGTAGAACACATGTAGTACCACAGATCTATCACCAAACATTATCATAACAACAACACAATCATAAAGATATATGCCGGTCAAAGGCTGTCAGTCGTCATGTTCATCAGTTTTCTGGGTTACCCAGAAACCGTTGTCATGAACTTCTGCCCTCCTTTGACCAGCCACAAAATCCTGTATACTGGATATCTGAAGTCACTAAAAGCATGGATCGATTGTTAAACTAACATACTATAACATGGATTCAATAACAAACTCAAAACATAAATACACTGAAAGATCTAGCCGGTTTAAAACCTTGTCTGGCCAGTTCTGGGCTGTTTCTGGGTTACCCAGAAACATCCAGTCATGGCCTGTCAACGTGGTTTGACCAAGATTTACTTTCAATCGGTTCATGTTCTGACTTTGTTTCAAGTTCTAGAATAAAGATCTCCTGGCACACTACATGAACAAAGCTTAAAACAACAAAAACACTTAACAGGGAAAGATCTACAGGGCCTGACATTAGGCTGTCAGACACAAATTTTTTTTTTCCAGATTTTGCAAATCTTCAAATCCGAGCCTCTAGATGTTATGGATCTAACATCTAGCAACCCAGATCATCCTTAGACACTATATCTAACATGTTTAACACACAAAAAAATAACATCTAACACATCATCAAAGGTCAGAATTCAAGCTAGGGTTTATACCTTTACTTTGATCAATCTTGATCTTAGGCTACTGATTTGTTGTTGGATTTCGTGGGGCTCGGTTCTTAAATGATTTGTCTTGATATTTTTGTGGGTTTTAGAGAGAGATGCTCAAGGTTGAGTGTGTGAGCAAAATAAGCTAGCAAAATGAATTTCTCTCTCTCCAAATCTATTTATACTACATAGATGCAATGAATCTAACATGCAAGGTGTCAAAGTGGATAAGTTTGGATGATTTTTAGGCATGTGCTATAAATCTAGAGTGATGACTTGCAAGATATAGAAAGATTTGCAAGAAATCTATATTAAAAATAAATCCAAAAGGGTATTTTAGTAAACTAACAAAATATTTTAAGGGTATTTTTGTCCATGATGCTTGAATCTAGGTTTTAATCAATAGATATTAAACCTTAAGGTTTCTCAAATAATTTCTAGGGTTTGAAAAATTAAGATTAAAGTTCAACAAAATTTTAATTAGAACTTACTAATTAAAATTTAGGGTTTTTAAATAATTAGGGTTTTCTAAAAATTTATTTAGGGTTTCTATAATTTTAATTAGGATTTACCTAATTAATCACTTAATACACAACATAAAACATATAACGCAGTTATATAACAGTCTTAAACTCACAGTTGATTTTTCAATTAGGGTTTTCCCTAGTAAAATTAGGGTTTAATCAATTAATAAAAGGGTTTTGAAATTAAACACCATAATTGACCAATCATCATCAATACGTACATGCAGTACATATTTATAGTACTGAAAAAATTAAAATATAATTAATATTATATTATTATTCTCATACCTTGACAATAATCTAAAATTAGGGTTTGGATTCCATATCTGATTATTCTTTCATATTTAACCTTATTAAGGTAAAATAATTAACTTAATAATCTGTACTAAAATTCATATAATAAAATAATTATTATAATTATTCAAATAAAATCATTCCATATATTATTTAAATAATATGTAACTATATTTTCATGGAAAATAATTAATAAAATATTCCTACAATAAATGTAATTATTATGAGAATATACTTTTTAATAATCAATAATTCTAAAATAAAATTATTTGTAAATATTCATGTAATAAATATATTTTTATTTATCACATAAATACATATACACATTATCTTGTACAAATCCGCATCTTAAAAAATAGATAAATAAATAAACTTATACAAAATTTCTTATTTATTTATATAGAAAATATCGGGTTGTTATATTAAGTAAGCCCGGGGGGATTGTCTTTACACCTAGCGCCCTAAGGTCTTAATGGTCTAGGAGTCGTTGGTCGAAAGCTCGTTAAGGTAGCACTGAAAAGCCTAAGGGAATAAGACATTGCATAGTCATGTGTATATAAACCAAAATAATAATAATAATAATAATAATAATAATAATAATAATAATAATAATAATAATAATAATAAAACGGGAAATAAGAGCCAAAAGCCCCTGTGGATGGAAAATAAAGCATAAGTATCTCATGTTGACCCTCGATATTGGTAATTGTTTGATTTTAGTTGGATCTAGCTTATTTTGAAATTTTTAAGTTTATTCTGTATGATTCTTAATAAGAGATTGGTTATGTATTGAATTTGAATTAGTATCAATTAACATAGATGTTGATCACACACACACACATTATATCGGTGATGACGGTCTAAGATTCGAGAATTGATAAGAAGTTATTGAGTGGTTTCGATATGAGGTGTTGTAGTGTTTACTTAATTTTCTGAGGCCGAAGGAATAAATATGATTTTGTGATACTGTTGGATTCGTTGACATATAGTTAGATACATTACAACTCATTGCATCGCATGTTAGTTGTTCTGTGCTCGAGGACTAGCACGTTTTAAGTTTGGGAGATTTTGATAAGTGGGTTGTATACCCGCGAATCAATGCCTACTCCAAGCTTAATCGGTGTTAATTCCTTGTTTTCATGTTTGTTTTTACTTGTTATTTGTTATTTTGTGTGTAGGGTGGTTGGTGTGGCAAGTGATAAAGAAAGGAGGCATTTGGAGCAACATTTTAGCAATTATGAAGAACAAGAAAAGTCAGAAGTCAGTGTGATAGCCTGCCGGGGCGGGCCTATTTAACCCTTACACCCTCGCCGGGGCGGGGGGTCTTCATTCCTCGATTCAATAGCCTAGCCCACTGGGGCGGGCGTTTTGCAAGTATATACCCCCGCCGGGGCAGGGGGTCCCAAATCCTGTTGTCCTAATTTGATTCCAACATTATTGGGAGTTGAGTTTGAGTACTTGCATAGCTTTGGGAGTCAAAATGGCATAGAATTGAACTCAAATTACTGGTGTAATCGTATATTAACACAAAGACAAGATCAAAACAGAAGCACACAAGACGATTTCCAGAGATTACTTACAGATTTTCATATCAAGCTTTGGTGTGAAGATTTTGAAGAACTTTCATATTGATTATGAATTAATGCTAAAGTGAAGGGTGTTCTACGTTATTCTTTTTCTTTGGTTTTATATTTGTAATTGAAATGATGATATCTTTAATTTATTTAGTTATTATTTCATTTATGATGAACTAAATACTTTTTGGGCTTAAGACGGATCTTTAAGTGGAACGATGGTTATGTAATCTTTGATTTTAGTTTAATAAGCTATTATCCAGTTTATCTATATTAATTTGAGCTTAAATTTATAAATTGTCTGATCAACGATTCTTTGTGGACTGGTATGAATTCGAGAGATGAAATACGAGTCTAGACATAGTTAATATAGCATGTGTTCTTGAATTTTGTGAATGAACAGAATCTTGATGAATGTTAGGGTAGAGATATGCTTGACATCTCATGTAATCGGATAAAGAACTTGAATTTAAACCTTCTTTAATTATAATTCACATAGAGATATAGTGAGTTAGTTGATTAAGGTGTTTAACTTGATTCTATCTAATTTGTGGATTGAAGTTAATATGGTATTAGTGCATCGAGAGGTGGCTAGTTTTACCTACGTGTTCTTGATTAATAAACTGAGATAGTGAGTTAAACTGGAATAAAGATGTAATAATTAGAGTGATACTTAGAGTAAGTCGGAAGCCTAATTCTCCATTATTTGTTTGAAAATTCAGTTTTTAGCATTTGTGTTTGTTTGGTGATTTTGATATTTTTAAATACTTTAGTTACAAACTTGAAATTGATTAGTTTAATAAAATTAGGATTAATAGGAGATTGGTAATTCTGAGGTTTAATTTCTTATTACAGTCTCTGAGGGAACGATACTCTACTTACTAGTATATTACTTGTTGAACACGTATACTTGCGTGTTGTGCGTAACTAGATTTTACCCAACACGTACCTGGTATGTCGAAGATTTAAGTATACCTTATTTTCATTTCAGATTCTAACACCTAGGTCATTTTCTCAATATCATGGTTTCTCCATAAAACTTTGACTTTAGGTATAACCTTTGAGCATAGAATCTTCTCCTTCTTATCCAAGATCTTGACAGGTACCTCCTCATATGTTAAATCTTCGGCTATCTCGTCTAGTTTTAATTCAATAATTTGGTTTGGGTCTTCCAAATATTTACGTAGCATAGATATTTGAAAAATATTATGAACACGAGACATACTTGGTGGTAAAGCGAGTATATAGGCCATAACTCCTACTCGATCGAGGATTTCAAATGAACCAATAAATCGAGGGTCAATTCTTTCTTTCAGAATAACACCTTCTTGCACCCTCTTCTTCATATTCATCAGCTATGGGTCTGTAACTTGAGCAGCTTTAACTTTATCGATTAAAGTTGGTTCTAATCGTATATTCACCATTTTCACGTAGGTCCCTAGAGTCTTTAACTCTATCTTCATCCTTTGTAAGTAATACAAAGTGGGCCTTTGTGTTAACAATATCGTACTTGTACCTGCATACGATCTTCTACTCAACGCGTCAACCACCACGTTCGCTTTTCCAGGATGGTATTGAATGGTATGGTCGTAATCTTTTAACAGCTCGACCCAACGTCGTTGCCGCATGTTGAGTTCCTTTTAGGTGAAGAAATATTTGAGGCTTTTAGAGTATATTAGGATGTCATCAATAAAGACAACCACGAAATGATCCAAATATTTCTTGAATATTTGGTTCACCATGTCCATAAAGGCAACATGGGCATTAGTTAATCCGAAAGACATAACTAGAAATTTGTAATGCTCGTATCGAGATTTAAAAGCAGTCTTTGGAATGCCATCAGTTTTAATCTTTAACTGATGATATCCGGAACGAAGATCAATCTTTGAGAAGAATTTAGCACATTGCAACTGGTCAAACAGGTCATCAATGCGAGATAACGGGTACCTATTTTTGATAGTGACATGGTTCAACTCCCTATAGTCAATGCAGAGTCGCATACACTCATCTTTCTTCTTAACGAATAAAATAGGAGCACCCCAAGGTTATGTACTAGGACGAATGAAACCAATGCCTGACATTTCCTGTAGTTGGGTTTTTAACTCCTGAAGTTCAATAGGAGTCATTCGATATTGGGTTTTGGAAATGGGTTTTGTATCGGGTTCAAGGTCAATACAAAATTTGATTTCATGCTCTGGGTAGGCCAAAAAGTTCTTCGTGGAATACGTCAAGGAATTTATTAACAATAGAAATATCATTCAAATCTAACATATTTTTGTTTAAATTGGTAACATGGGCTAAAAAAGCTTGACATCCGTTTTTCAATAAACGAATGGCTTTATGGCTTGATATGACAATGATTGACTTTAGTGGTTTAGTTGCTTGAATTCGCATAACAAGTTGGTTAGGAATATGAAAACTAACGACCTTATGAAAATAATCAATTTTAACATGATGAGTAGTTAACCAGTCGATTACTAAAATCACATCAAATGCAAGTATTATCAAAGAGATGAGATCAACAAGTAATGTGAGGGTGCTGATTTGAATCAAACAAGATTTATAAATGGTGGATGTAACGAAGGTTTCTCCCAACAGAGTTTCAACAGATAAGTCAAAGTCTAATTTTTCAAGAGTCAAGTTCAAACGTTAAGCATAATTAGGTGAAATAAAAGAGTGGGTAGAACCGGTATCGAATAAGGTATAGATTTCGCAAGAGTTTGTGATTAGCTTACCCGTAATAACTTCATTCAGGTTCCTCACTTTTTGGGAAGTCACGACAAACACTCTCCCTTGAACCCCCGACTTTGACTTGTCTGGGACAACCCTTGGTTTCGTTATTACCGTTGGACTTGACATTGTTGCATGAAAAAATTGAGCTAAGTGACCTTCCTTTCCGTAATTGTAACACACTTTGGGTTGCTACGTACAATTTGAACTGATGTATCCCTCCTGTCTGCAATTGTAGCATACGACCGGTGGTCGTTCTCCTTCCTTAGAAACGGGTGTTGGTGTTGGTGTTGGTGCTACTGCTGATGTCATCTTCTCTTTTTGAAATTTCCACTTGACTTATTTCTTCTATTATCTTGGCCAGGATTACCGCCGAAGTGGTTACCATTTCTAGCATGATAATTTCGTCCATGTTAGTTATCATTACTTCGATGACTGTTGCCACTAGTACGACTATTATCGTTTTGTCAGTTATTATCTTTTGGTTGAACTGTCTCATTATCTCGCTCCTATAATTGAGCCATATCCACAACATCTGAATACAATCAAAGTTTATGAGAAATGAGGTATTGACAAATTTCAGGTTTTAAACCTCTTAGAAACTTTCGTGTCATTCGCTCCTCATTATCCACCAAATGGGATGCAAACCGGAATAACTCCGCAAACTTGGCCTCGTATTGTGATACAGTTATTTTGTTCCATTCCAGTTTGATGAATTCCACCTCCTTCATATGACGAATGCTTTCTATAAAATACTTATCGTTGGACAATTTCTAAAACTTCTCTCATGGCATCTTAAGTGCGAAAATATGAGTACGTTTTATAGATTCCCACCAGTAATCTGCCTTTCCACGCAACATAAAGGTGGCAAAGGGAACCTTTTGCTCCTCTGTGCATCCCAGGACATCAAAAATCTTGGTGAACTGCTTAATCCAAATTTCTGCCTTGAGTGCCTCTAGCTTTCCCAAAAACTCTGGCAGTCCCAACTCTTTGAATTGCTTAGCAATGACCAGCAGTGAGTTAACATTATTTCCACCTGCATTTTGAACATGAGTTTCTCTCGTTTGGTGTTGTATGAATTATATAAAACTCCTAAACACCCCATCATTCATTATTTGGTTGATGGTGTTGTTTACAGGAGGATTATTGCCCTCCTGATGCACATTATCTTAGTTATTGATTAGCTGTGTCTCAATGGTCTCATGTGCTCAATTGCTTATCTCAAAAATTTTAGATGTCATTCTCAAATACTGTCACAAAATAAGGGTTAATTAAAAAAATTGACATGTCACATATTATCCCTATATTCCGACCGACAAAGTAAATAACAAATAAGCTTAGGTAGGACACACTAATGAATATTTTACTTATCTCTCCCTTCCTAGTTCTAACCTCAGATCTCCGCCAGAGACCATATCCCTAAGCTCTGATACAAACTGTGATGCCCCCAAAATAGGTCCACACATCCCATTCTGAGTTGTCAAATAAATGGTACAAAAATTAAATACAAACTTCATTTATACAACTATTAATTGTCGTGTAAAATACGACAAAATATAAGCTGTGAGTTTCAATACAAATATTGTCTCGTAAACAATATTCAAACTCAAATAATGTCATCATTACAATTAGTCACACTATTTTAGAAAATAGTGAGAACTACTATAATAACTATCTTGGACCATTACTTCACTCCCCGACTAGTCCCAGCTACATTCTCGCCTCATGAGAAGAACAATGGAATCAAAAGGAAAATAGTGTGCCCAACTAGCCCAGTAAAGAATATTATGACTAAGATAATGAAGAACAAATTATCCTTAGTCCTTAATAGTGAAAAATCTAATAGAATACAATAGACAACAAGTTTTAGATCAACAACTACAGCAGAACAAGCAATCCATTAAAAGAGTCAAGTAGAGCATGATGTCTACTATCTTCTATGATTTAAACGTTCACCATCAATATTTTATCCCTGTACCACCAATCAATAAATATTTCAAATCAACAAATTATCCATGCACTACGGGTCAAGGATATTCGTTTGTATCACCAATTTTTATGATCATGCCAAACACATGTCCATCTATGAACTACGGGCCAAAGATGAATTTAACCACAACCTTTGTCTGTAACATTACAGGTCATGATTATACCAATACATAATTCTTGGTCATAATCATACCAATTAGCAGTCCATCTATGCACTACGGGGCCAAAGATGACTTTCACTACAATATAAGCATGAGGATGATGACAATGATATAAAGAATCAATCATGTGAGATCAAGGATGAATATTAGAGATTTATAATTCAATTTATCCAAAGTTCAAGAATATCCAAATTGTCAACATGATCACCAATTGTGGAGTAAAATTCAAAAATGATATTCATATATCAAAAATAATTTGGACAGAAAAGAAAATTAAATTCCATTGTGAATAGTACTCATAAATAATACTGTAAGAATAGTATCCATGAATAGTACCCCGAATGAATAGTACCCCAACATGAAAAGATTAAAATTTCTATTAGAGAGTTTAAACCAATATTCCAGTGAAATGATATTAGATGAAGCACAAATCTCAAAGAATTTCTAATTATTTTAGGAATTATAAAAGTAATAGTAAGTTTAGATTTAGGAATATGAAATGAAATAATACAAGAAACTGCAAATAGATTTTCACCCGTCTTGCGGTAATCCGCGTAGATAGATCATTTCCATAAATTAATAAAGAATGAATACGAAAGGTTATTCACCAGGCATGTGGTAGTCCGCGTAGATAGGTTATTCCCATAGATTAATAAAGAATGAATATGAAGGGTTATTCACCAGGCATGCGGTAGTCCGCGTAGATAGGTTATTCCCATAAATTAATAAGAAATGAATACAAAGAGTTATTCACCAGGCATACTGTAGTCCGCGTAGACAAGTTATTCTCACATATTAATAAGGAATAGAATGACAACCCTTACAAGTATAAAGAAAATAACATCCTTTACGAATACGAAAGAAATAATACCCCTTAACTTAATAGGAGATTGAATACTACAATAGTGTAGTAGCAGAATACTCTTCTTCTTTCTCCCTCTATAGTTTCTCTCACTATAGCTATTGATTATAACTTTGATCTTCAAAAATAGTAGGAAATAATGAATGGATGGAGGAGTATTTATAGGCTAGGAAAAGGTGGCAAATTACAAGGTTAATTATACTTTAGTACCTTTATATTTGCCTTTATTTTTAATTTTGTCCCTCAAGTATTATCAATCTTGCATAACCTCCCCTAATAGTACTTGTATGTGAACTAATAGTTCATTGCATGTGAACCAATAGTACTTAATTGCTTGTTTATCTGATTAATTACCCGTTTGGTCAATTTAACATCCAGAAATCAACTATTATCGAAATAAATGTCGATTTTCACTAACATTAATATTCCCAATACAATGAAAATATTTTTATCAATAATTATTCATCATTAATATTATAATTCATAATATTTACTAACAGATTGTTGCCAGAAAAGAAGGAGCTTTCCGATAAAGATTTCTCCTTATTGGTGCGCATTTAAATAACCTAACCCCTTTCCTCGACAAAATTTTCTAGACATTGTCAATAATGCCAATAGTAATATGAATAACTGTGTCGTCTTAATTATTAATTTAATAATATAAAATATTATACAGATGATACTGTGACAATAATGGAATCAATAATATGAGAGATACTATGCAGCAACTACTGTGATAATTATTGAATAAAATTGAGTGACTTCTTACGTAAGCATTAATAATTAGAGATAATGTACAATATCGTGTGCTACTGTGTAACAACGCGTATTATCATACTTTTATCACCGGGTATTTCAACAGTTTAACAGTAAAAGTTTTGCCGTTATTTTTATAAAAAGTTATTTTTGTCACTTTCTATATCCGACAATTATTCTATTGTGGGGTCCACCAATGATTGCGTCATCGTACGAATATTCCCCAATAAAAAGAATATTTCCCGACATGACGAATATTTTATGCCAACTTGCTTACTTTGTAAAATTTTCACATATCACCCTTAACTTTAACCTTTTATCAATTTAACCATTTACTAAATAGAATAATAATTATAAAAAAATGAATACTTTTATTTCATAAAATTCGGGGTCTTACAATCTCCCCTCCTTATGAAATTCCATCCTCGAAATTTATGTACGTACCTGGTATGTCGAAGAGGTAAAGACACTACAAGAAAAGGGCTTATCAGCGACCGCATGTGGTCGCAGATCCGTATCAGCGACCAACTCCGGTCACTGATAGTCGTCGCGTAAAATCTGGTCACTGAGATGCACATCAGCGACCACCATTAGCGACCGATATATCTGCGACCGATATTAGCGACCGAAATGACGAATTCGATCGCTAAGCTGAGTCAGAATGATCCAGGGCCAAAGGCTGACGTGGTCCACGTGTCAGCGACATGTATCAACAACCGCATGCGGTCGCTGATACCCTCAAATTGTAAGTAGTCGCTAATAGTTATCAGCGACCGCATGCGGTCGCTGATTTTAAAAAATTGAAACCCAAATTTTTGCTATTCTGCAGAATTCCTGAAAAACTGTACCTGTTTTGTACCTGCACAACAATATAAACATCCATCGTCGTCCACCGACACATACACCAAACTAGTATATAAACTATATAAACCTTTAAAAACCAATATGAATTGAATAATTTAAACCACAAATCTAATGTTTAAGTAACAAACAGACATCCAAAGATCGAATATACAAGTATAAGGTTATCAAATAACTACAAAACAACACTAAAGCAGGTACGTCAAGCATCATCGCCTCCTTGATCACCCTGTAATTAACAAAATAATAAACAAGTTACAAATATAATAACTATGTTGATACTGCTATATATTACGACAATATATACAACAAATTGATTACCTCGTCGCCATCCCCATGCTGTGATGTTGCTTATGCCACTACTGCTTCAGCTAACTCCTCAGGACTCAAAGCCCCCAGATGTCCACCCAGTATCTTCAGAAGATCTCGATCTCGACATATAGCTCTCACACAGTCAGCCGGAGTATGAACAGTTGGATGGCTCGATGACTGTGAAGACTGGGTAGAAGAGCAGCCTGAGCCACTGAAGGATGGGCGTCGTCATTGGCCTTGACCTTTAATGTAGTTCTTCTTCACAACAGACGCCCTCTCTCACAACTCTTGATCAATTAGCGGACGTGGAGTGCCTTCAGGATAGCGCTCATTCAATAAACACTTATAAGTATCATGTCATCATGTTAACAATTAAATAGTTAAAGATAAATTCTTTAAGCATTGATAAACAAGATTAAGTTGTTAAAACTTATTACCGCTATCTGGATAGCATCAAGCAGACCATCACGGGTGGCCACGTACACATCCAGTCAATGGATAGGCTGACCTTGAGACTGAGACTCCTATACAAAAAATAAGCTAATATTACTAAGTAAAAATGTGATATATTTTCTACAATTCATAATTGTAAACATATTAAAACTTGTAAATACGTCACCTGGTAGTGATATGATGCAACTATGAAATACTGTCGCCCTTGTATGTTCCTTTAGCCTTTTTGCCATCGGGTACACCCGAGGATCTGTTAGTGGCGGCAGTCTTTCGTCTTTTCACCCAACTCTCAGCTCTTCATTGGTTGCACATCTAAGCCCATATGGACTGGGTGCACCACTAGGGACTATGCTCGTGCATGTAATCCTCACCCTGGCCTGGATGGTCGATCGATGCATTGTGAAGGGCTTTTTGTCGTTCTTTATTCAAATTGTCTTTGGTGCGGACCGCGCACTTCTGCCAGAATAATGTATGTATCACTGAAGCCTGCGCGTCCTCCCATCTATACCGTTTCTGCAAATAAAACAACAATAATAACATTACTAAACAATTATTGTAAGACCCCAACTTATTAATGAATAAAATTAAATTTTCTCTAATTATTATTGTGAATAATAAGGTCTTAATTTGATATAATATTTTGGTTATGGGTGAAATGTGTAAATTTTACAAAATAATCAAGTGGTTATAAAATATTCATTTTGTCGGGGAATATTCGTTTGGTCGTGGAATATTCTTTCTATTGGAAAATATTCGTACGAAGGCGCAGCTATTTGTGGACCCCATAATGGAAAACGGTTGGATGAAGATAACGACAAAAATTGAGTTTTTATAAATAACGGCGTAGTTGTTACTGTTAACACTGTTGGAATACCCGGTGGTTAAAATACAGTAATACGCATGGTTGCACAGTAGCACACGGATTACACAGTATTTTTAAATTATTGATTCTTACGAAGGAAGGCACTACTCAATAATTGTTACAGTAGTTACTGTTCAATATTTTATTTTATTGATTCAATAATTGCTGCATTGATATTTTATATTATTGTTGTTTTAATAATTGTTCACTGCACAGTATTTCGCATTATCAGATCAATAATTCATATTATTTGAATAATATTATTAGATAGCATTATTGACAATGTCTAGAAAGTTCTGTCTAAGGAGAGATTTGGTCACCTAATTGCGCGCCAGTAAGGAGAAATCCTTATTGAAAAGCCCCCTCTTTCTTGGGAACAACCTGGTTGTCATAAATGTGATTCTGTAATATTAATTGTGAATAATTAATTATTGATTCATATGATAAAGAAATATTTATTTTATGTGAATATAAATGTTGGATATATTTTGTGGTTAAAAATGAAGGAGTTAATGTTGAGGTGTTTTATCAATATTTTTGTCAGAATGGAGGTATTAAAAATCAATCAGGATTTTTGAGATATATTATGGGGGTTATAATTTTTATTCCGACCGTTGGATCGTTATGATTTTTGGATATGTTATACATATATAAGTTGAGTATATATCCTCAAATTTTGAACCGTTAAAAATAAACGTATGATTTGTTATGAATTTTAAGAGATGACTGGTTCAGAAATTGTTGAAGTTTCGGAATTTATCATTTTGGTGAAAAATTCTAGAATTGGTGGGCCCCACTTTTGGTTGGTGAAAATGTGCTGAGATTTTTATTCAAATGTGGTGGGTGGGAATAGTAGCAGGTAAAGCCATCAGGTTGCAGGTTAAGTCTGCTTCGACGTGCTAACATTTTCCTATAAATAGATGGCTAAGTTAGAATTAAAAATCACACCAGAAACAAGTTTTCTCTCTTTCTCTCTCTAGATTATTGAGTATATTTTGTGAGTATTTAGATACTTTGTGAGTTTCTATTCATTAGTGCAAGTTTTCTTCAGCCTTATACCGATATTCCGATCAGAAGTACTAATATTTTGAGGTAAGGGATGTTATTTTTTTCGTAAATGATATTACTTCTTTCAATATCATTATGCTGAAATATTGGTTTGAATATTTTATCAAATTTGTAACTTTTTGTGTCAGAGTTACTATTCACGTATACGGAACTATTCACGTATACGACACTATTCACGAATATGACACTATTCACCGAAAAATGAAATTTTCTTTTTTTTATCTAAGATGGCTATTATGGTTACTATCTTTGATTGTATCCGTGTTTTGATCATTATTTTTGAATTCTACATCGAAATTGGTTATTTCGGAGTATTATTGAACTTGGATAAACTGTAATACGAATCCCTAATATTTGTTCTTTTATCTCACTGGATTCGTTCTCTTTAAAATATTTTTCATCATCCTCAGTCCTAAATGATGATACTACTGAATATCTTTGGCCTGTAGTGCAAAGATGTATGATTACCTGATGAATATCTTTGGCCTATAGTGCAAAGATGAACAGGTGTTGAGATGAACATAACCAACTGGTGATACAAATGAATATCTTTGGCTTGTAGTGCAAAGATGAATATTTGATTCAAGATGTATATTGATTGATGTTACAGGAATAAAATATTGATGATAGACTTTTAAATCTTAGAAGATAGTAGAATTCTTTCTCTACTTGACTCTTCTAATGGATTGCTGTTTCCGTTGCAGTTGTTGATCTAAAACTTGTTGTCTATTATATTTTATCAGATTTTCCCTGTTGAAGACTAACGATAATTTGTTGTATATTATCTTAGTCATAATATTTCTTACTGGGCTAGTTGAGCTCACCCTTTTTGTTCCATTTTCTTCTCAGGAGGAGATAGTATAGCAGGAACTAGCTGGGGTATGGAGTGACGGTTTTAGAAAGTTGTTTAGCAGTCCTCACTATTTTTGTAAAATAGTGTATCAATAATTGTAATGAGGACTCCTTTTGAGTTTTTATACTCTCTATTTGTATTCAAACTCACAATATATGTATTGTCGTATTTTGCACGACAATTGTATTACTGAGGTTGTATTTGTTTTTGTACCATGTATTTGGCGACTCAGAATGGGTGATGTATACCTGTTTTGGGGGCGTCACAGTTGGTATCAGAGCTTAGAGATATGATCCATGGACAATATGTGAGACAAGAACTAGGAGGGGAGAGACGGGGTATTCCTTCGCTAGTATGACCTGACTAAGTTTATTTGGTATTTATTTGGTCGGTCAGAGTATAGGGATAATATATGACATGACTATTAACCCTTGTTTTATGACAGTATTTTAGAATGACAGCTGAGAACGTTAATAATGGAGTGAATCAGACCGTGGAGACACCTTTGATCACCACCCAGGGGAACGTGCAACAGGAAGGCAATATTCCTCCTGTAACAACACTACCGAACAAATGATGAATGATGGGATGTTTAGAAGTTTTTTTCAATTCATGAAAAACCAGACGAGGGAGACTCATGCACAAAATACGGGTGGAAATGCTAGCAATGCGCGGCTTGTCACAGCCAAGAAGTTCAAAGAGTTGGGACCACCAGAATTTAAGGGAAAGCCGGATCCGATCATGGCGAAAACGTGGGTCAAGCAAATTACCAAGATATTCGATGTCTTGAGATGCACGGAAGAACAGAAGGTTCCATTCGCCACCTTTATATTTCGTGGTAAGGCAGACTACTGATGAGAGTCTGTGAAGCGTATCCAGCCTAACGCACTCAACATGTCTTGGGAAACGTTTCAGAAACTATTTAATGACAAGTACTTTCCTGAAAGTATTCGTCATATGAAGGAGGTAGAGTTTATTAGACTGGAACAAAACAACATAACGGTGTCCCTGTACAAGGCGAAGTTTGCAGAGTTATCCAGGTTTGCACCTCATTTGGTAGAGAATGAGGAATGAATGACGAGGATGTTCCTAAGAGGTCTAAAGCCCGAGATTCGACAATATCTTATCTCTCATAAATTTTCTTTATATTCAGATGTTGTAAACATGGCTCAATTATTAGAGCGAGATAATGAGTATGTTCAACCGAGGGACCACAACCAGGGTCATACCGGTGGCAGCAGTCATCGGAGCAATGAAAACCAGCAGGAAGGAAAATATTTGGACAAAAGCGGTAATCACTTTGGTGGTAATCGTGGCTATGATAATAGAAGGAGCGAGTCGGGAGGAGATTTTAAAAGGAGAAGGTATAACAACGATAACGTGAATACGTCAGCACCAACATCAACTATTTCTAGGGGAGGAGAACGAGCACCGGTCGTATGTTACAAATGCGAGAAAGAGGGAGACATCAGCCCAAACTGTCCACAACAGTTCAAGGTATGTTATAACTGTGGAAAGGAAGGTCATATAGCTAAAGATTATCTTGTTGCGAAACCAAGTTCAACGGGGATAGTGACTTCGAAGGTTGTTCCGAACAAGTCAAAGTCAGTGGTTTCTGGAAGGGCGTTTGTCGTGACTGCCCAAAACGTGAGGAACCCGAACGAGGTGATCATGGGTAAGCTAATCATAAACTCTTTATACCTTATTAGATACCGGTTCTACCCATTCTTTTATCTCTCCTGCTTGTGCTCAACGTTTGAACTTGACTTCAGAGAAATTAGACTTTGACTTATCTGTTGAAACTCCGTTAGGAGAAACTTTCGTTACATCTACTGTTTATAAATCTTGCTTGATTCAAGTTGGTACCATCACATTACCTGCCGATCTTATTTCATTGAAAATTCTTGCATTTGACGTGATTTTAGGGATTGATTGGTTAACCACGCATCATGCTAAAATTGATTATTTTCGTAAGGTTGTTAGTTTTCATATTCCTAACTAACTTGTTATGCGAATTCAAACAACTAAACCATTAAAGTCAATCACTGTCATTTCAAGCCATAAAGCTATTCGTTTATTGAAAAACGGATGTCAAGCTTTCTTAGCCCATGTCACGGACTTGAACAAAAACACGTCAGATTTGAATAAAATTTATGTTGTTAATGAATTTTCTGACGTATTTCTTTAAGAACTTCCCATTCTACCCTCAGAACGTGAAGTTGATTTCTTTATTGACCTTGAACCTGACACAAAGCCCATTTTTAAAACCCCATATCGAATGGCTCCTATTGAACTTCAGGAGTAAAAGGTCCAACTACAGGAGTTGTTGGACATCAGTTTTATTCGTCCTAGTACATCTCCTTGGGGTGCTCCAGTGTTATTCGTAAAGAAGAAAGATGGTAGTATGCGACTTTGTATCAACTATCGGGAATTGAACCATGTCACCATCAAGAATATGTATCCACTATCTCGCATTGATGACCTGTTCGACCAATTGCAAGGAGCACAATTCTTTTCAAAGATCGATCTTCGTTCTGGATATCATCAGCTGAAGATTAAAACTGAGGATATTCCAAAGACTGCCTTCAGAACTCGGTACGGGCATTACGAATTCTTAGTCATGTCTTTTGGATTGACTAATGCTCCTGCTGCTTTCATAGATATGATGAACCGTGTATTCAAGGAATATTAAAAGTCATTTATTATAACTTAAAATATTTTTAATTCCTTTATATCCTTTTTAAATGATTTTTAAATCATTAAAACCATTTTTAAATTATTTATTTAATATAAATATTAAATAAACTTATTATCATTAATATTAAATTATTAATGAAAATTACCTTAAAATATTAAAAGTCATGATTTATAACTTAAAATATTTTTAAACACCTTATTATCATTTAAAATAATTTTTATTTCATAAAAATCATTTTTAATCAATTTATTTAATACATTTATTAAATAAATTTAATACCATTAATATTCAAATAAATAGTAATATTAATGAAAAATATGTCAATTTATCAAAAGTTAATTTTTATAACTTAAAATAATTTTTAAAACTGATTTTGTAATTTTTAGGAATTTATTTCGATTTTTAATGAATTTTTCAGAAATTAAAAAATAAAAATAATTAAATCTGTCGCTAAAGGCTTTAGCGACGATTTTTGTCGCGATAGGTGTTCTTGAGCACTGAAAGTTAGTTGCTAAGGTGCCTACTTTAACCGAGTATAACTCACTGATCTTGTTATTTCTGGGCAAGGTCTTGTAATGATCGTGTAGTAGACATGTAATACTACATGAATCAAGCATTAACTAAGTCATACAATCACACAGCATGAAGATCTGGCCATTCAAAGTTGTTGTCAAAACTTTCTGGGTTTTCCAGAAACCCAGTCAGCTTCAAGGTCCATTTCGAGGCTTAAATTTCTATAGGTTATGGTTAATTTGTTCTAATGGTTTAGGATTGTAGTCCACATGTCAAGGTACAATTATCAATCATCAGGTCAACCTAACTACATCAAAATCATCAGATATGGTTCGGTCAAACATTGTCAGAAATGGTGTCCTTGAGTTTTCTGGGTTTTCCAGAAAACTGCCACCGTGATCGAGTTAGCTAGTTTGACCTTAAATAACTTTCATTCTATTGGTTATCTAGGTGATATAGGAGCATGAATATGTAGTATACATACAAGAATATAATCTAAATACATTAACACAAACAAAACAACAAACATATGCCAGATCTGGAACCACAAACTTCTTGTCAGACGCTGATATCCAAATTCTGGGTTACCCAGAAATTGTAAAGTCAATGCCGAGTAGGCTACTTTGACCATCCACTGCTTACAATCTGTTGATTGTTTGAGTGATATAAAAGCATGGATCTAGAGTATATCTAACAGGCTACAAACTAGATATAACAACGTCAACAAAACACTTAACACCTGACAGATCAAGGCTTCACAAAACCTTGCCAGACACTGATTTTGAGTTTCTAGGCTGCCCAGAAACTCTTGGTCATGCTCGGTCAACTGAGTTTGACCATGAATATCTTTCATTCTAGACATGATCTAAGCATGATTTCAAGTCCAGATCAAAGTCCTTATAGCAAACTACAAGTCTAAAACAGAAAACACAAAATCATTAACAGAAAAGAATCTACAGCCTCTGACTTTTACTTGTCAGACATAAATTTAGGGTTCATGGCAGTTTTGAAAAACTTTGATTTTAAGGCACTTTGAGGCTATAGATCTATGATGTAACATCATAGATCATCAAATAACATCCTCTAGCATGCATCTAAACACTTAAACACAAAATTTATCCTAATATGTAAGATCAAATAGGGCTAGGGTTTTATTCCTCTCTCTTGAAGATGCTTGAATCTTGCTCTATACAACTGATCTTGGTGTTCTAGGAACTTGTCTAGGGACTGATTTGCTAAGAGATTTTGTGGCTTGGAGAGAGAGAAGAGTTGGTTGGGTGATAGCTAGCAAATGAGAAATTTTTATAAAATTTCTCTCTCTTTTTCTTTTATAATTTGATTCAATGAATCTAGGCTTGCAAGGTGGCATAAGAGATAAGGATTTGGCTGAGATTTTCAAGCACATGGGATAAGCACAAGTGGTGAGTCATGCCATTCTAGAACCATCTCTTAACTTAAGTTTTAAGTAAAGGGTAATTTGGTCATTTTGCACACTAAAGGGTATTTTGGTCTTTTCCACTTAAATTTTAAGGGTAGTTTGGTAATTTCATATATTTACCATAACTTTTAAATCTTAAGATTTGGTAATTAACATTAGGGCTTGCTAATCACCAATTAGGGTTTTAAAATTAGGGCTTACGGTTTCTCGATAATGAAATTAGGGTTTCACACTTAACAATTAGTGTTTATACATCATCGTTAGGGTTTTCCCTAATTAGATTCATATTTACTAACATATCTCCTTGATCACACATACCTGATTAATAATCAGTCTTAGTTTCCTATTTGGGGTTTGAATTAGGGTTTATCGGTTTAAACTTAGGGTTTTCTAATACTCTGCTATTTTTGATCAACACTAAACCATACACACATATAATACATACATATCATATTGAAATATAATTATTCGAAAAAAAATTGGGTCTTTACAAATAGTACCGTATGAATAGTACCATGAATGAATAGTACCCCGACATGAAAAGATTAAAATTTCTATAAGAGAGTTTAGACCAATATTCCGGTGAAATGATATTAGATGAAGCACAAACCTCAAAGAATTTCTAATCATTTCTGCAGTTATAGAATTAATAGTAAGTTTAGATTTAAGAATATGAAATGAAATAATACAAGAAACTGCAAATGGATTTTCACCCGTCATGCGGTAATCCGCGTAGACAGATCATTTCCATAACTTAATAAAGACTGAATACGAAAGGTTATTCACCAGACATATGGTAGTCCACGTAGACAGGTTATTCCCACATATTAATAAAGAATGAATACGAAGAGATATTCACCAGGCATGTGGTAGTCCACGTAGACAGGTTATTCTCACAGATTAATAAGGAATGAATACGAAGGGTTATTCACCAGGCATGTGGTAGTCCGCGTAGACATATTATTCCCACAGATTAATAAGGAATGGAATGACAACCCTTATGAGTATAAAGAAAATAACATCTTTTACGAATACGAAAGAAATAATACCCTTACCTTAGTAGGAGATTGGATACTGCAATAATGTAGTAACAGAATACTCTTCTTCTTTATCTCTTTATAGTTTCTTTCACTATAGCTTGTGATTATAACTTTGCTCTTCAAAAATGGTAGGAAATAATGAATGGATGGAGGAGTATTTATAGGCTAGGAAAAGGTGGCAAATTACAAGATTAATTATACTTTAGTACCTTCATCTTTGCCTCTATTTTTAATTTAGTCCCTCAAGCATTATCAATCTTGCATAACCTCCCTTAATAGTACTCGCATATGAACCAATAGTTCCATGCATATGAACCAATAGTACTTAATTGCTAATTTATCCGATTAATTACACGTTTGGTCAATTTAACATCCATAAATCAACTATTATCGAAATTGATGTCGATTTCCACCAACATTAATATTCCCAATATAATAGAAATATTTTTATCAATAATTATTCATCATTCATATTATAATTAATAATATTGACAACCAAATCGTTCACAGAAAAGATGGGATTTTCTGATAAGAATTTCTCCTTATTGGTGCGCAATTAAATAACCTAACCCCTTTCCTCGGTAGAACTTTCTAGACATTGTCAATGATACCAATAATAAGATGAATAACTGTGTCGTCTTAATTATTGATTTAATAATATAAAATATTGTGCAGATGATACTGTGACAATAATGGAATCAGTGATATGAAATATTATACAGTAACTACTGTGACAATTATTGAATAAAATACAGTGACTTCTTACGTAAGCATCAATAATCAGAGATACTGTACAATATCGTGTGCTACTGCGCAATATTACTATACTTTTATCACCGGTTATTTCAACAGTTTAACAGTAAAATTTTTATCGTTATTTTTATAAAAAGTAATTTTTGTCACTTTCTATATCCGACAGTTATTCCGTTGTGGGGTCCACCAATGATTGCGTCGTCGTACAAATATTCCCCAACACAACGAATATTTTATGACAACTTCCTTAATTTATAAAATTTTCACATATCACCCTTAACTTTAACCTTTTATCAATTTAACCATTTACTGAATAGAATAATAATTATAAGAAAAATTGAATACTTTGATTTCATAAAATTCGGGGTCTTACAATCTCCCCTCCTTACGAAATTTTTTTCCCAAAATTTATGTACGTACCTGGTATATCGAAGAGGTGAGGATACCTTGATTTTATTTCAGATTCTAACTCCTAGGTCATTTTCTCAATATCATGGTTTCTCCATAAAACTTTAACTTGAGGTCTAACCTTTGAGCGTAGAATCTGCTCCTTCTTATCCAAGATTTTAACAGGTGCATCCTCATACGTTAAATCTTCGACTATCTCATTTGTTTCTAATTCAATAATGTAGTTTGGGTCTTTCACATATTTACGTAACATAGATATATAAAAAATGCTATGAACACGAGGCATACTTGGTGGTAAGGTGAGTCTATAGGCCACAACTCCTACTCGATCAAGGATTTCAAATAGACCAATAAATTGAGGGTCGATTCTTACTTTTGGAATAACACCTTCTTGCACTTTCTTCTTCATATTCATCAGTTCTGGGTCTGTAGCTTTAGCAGCATTAACTTTATCAATTAAAGTCGGTTCTAATTGTATATTCTCTATCTTCGCGTGGATCCCTGGAGTCTTTAACTCTATTTTCATCCTTTGTAAGTAATAAAAAATGGGCATTTGTGTTGACAATATCGCACTCGTACTCGCATACAATCTTCTACTCAATGCGTCAGCTACCATGTTTGTTTTTTTAGGATGGTATTAAATGTTATGGTCATAATCTTTCAACAACTTGAGCCAACGTCGTTGCCGCATGTTGAGTTCCTTTTTGGTGAAGAAATATTTGAGGCTTTTGGAGTATATTAGGATGCCATCAATAAACATAACCACGAAATGATCCAAATATTTCTTGAATATTCGGTTCACCATGTCCATGAAGGTAACATGGGCATTGGTCAATTCGAAAGACATGACTACAAATTTATAATGCTCGTATCGAGTTTTAAAAGCAGTCTTTGGAATGTCATTAGTTTTAATCTTTAACTGGTGATATCCAGAACGAAGATCGATCTTTGAGAAAAATTTAACACCTTGAAAATGGTCAAACATGTCATCAATGCGAGGAAATAGGTACCTATTTCTGATGGTGACATGGTTCAACTCCCGATTGTCAATGCAGAGTCTCATACTCCTATCTTTCTTCTTTATGAATAAAATAGGAGTACCCCAAGGAGATGTACTAGGACTAATGATACCAATGTCTAATAGTTCCTGTAGTTAGGTTTTTAACTCCTGAAGTTCAATAGGAGTCATTCGATATGGGGTTTTGGAAATAGGTTTTATACCGGGTTCAAGGTCAATACAAAATTCGATTTCACGCTCTAGGTAGGCCAGAAAGTTCTTCGAGGAATACGTCAAGGTATTTATTAACAATAGAAATATCATTCAAATCTGACGTATTTTTGTTTAAATCAGTAGCATGGGCTAAGAAAGCTTAACATCCGTTTTTCAATAAACGAATGACTTTATGGCTTGATATGACAGTGATTAACTTTAGTGGTTTGGTTGCTTGAATTCGCATAACATGTTGGTTAGGAATATTAAAACTAACGACCTTACGAAAATAATCAATTTTAGCATGATGAGTAGTTAACCAGTCGATTACTAAAATCACATCAAATGCAAGTATTTTCATAGAGATGAGATCAACAGGTAATGTGAGGGTGTTGATTTGAATCAAACAAGATTTATAAATGATGGATGTAATGAAGGTTTCTCCCAATAGAGTTTTAACAGATAAGTCAAAGTCTAATTTCTCAGGAGTCATGTTCAAATGTTAAACACAATTAGGTGAAATAAAAAAATGGGTAGAACCGGTATTGAATAAGGTATAGACTTCACAAGAGTTTATGATTAGCTTACCCGTAATAACTTCGTTCGGGTTCCTCGCTTTTTAGAAAGTCACAAAAAATGCTCTCCCTTAAACCATCGACTTTGACTTGTCCGGGATAACTTTTGGTGTCATCATTACCGTTGGACTTAACGCTGTTGCATGACAAAATTGAGCTATGTGACCTTCCTTTCCATAATTGTAACACACTTTGGGTTGCTGCGTACAGTTTGGATTGATGTGTCTCTCATGTCCGCATTTTTAGTATACGACCGGTGGTCATTCTCCTTCCTTAGAAACGGGTGCTGGTGATGCTGCTGCTGTCGATTTCTTTCCGTTATTGTTGAATCTTCTCTTTTTAAAATTTCCACTCGACTCATTTCTTCTATTATCTTGGCCAAGATTCCCACCGAAGTGGTTACTATTTCTAGCATGATAATTTCCTCCATGTTGGTTGTCACTGCTTCGATGATTGTTGCCACTGGTACGACTATCAACTTTGATACCACTTTGTAACGCCCCAAAATTCGGTCTATTTTCACTCCCGAATTCCGTGCATCACGGTCCTATCTCTTTCCAAACATACATCATTATATAGTTAAATATAACAACATACTTTCTCAAATCCCGAGTTCTTATAACTTATAACCTCGTTCATTACAAATAATGATAATTATATTATTCTTTACATCTTACCAGAGTGACTTTCATCCGCCACCAATGTAAGACCCCAATTTTATTTTATTTTTATAAAGATGAGTTTTCTATAAATATCATTTTTAAATATTATGGAATGAATTTGATATAATGTTATAGTTGTGGTAATATTTATAAATTTTGCAAAGTACGCAAGTTGTTGTATAATATTCGGTTGGTCAGGAAATATTCATTTTAACAGGGAATATTCGTACGACGGCACAATCATTGGTGGATCCCAGAACAGAATTATTGTCGGATTGAGAAAATGACAAAAATACTTTATGAAAATAGCGGTGAAAGTTTTACCGTTAACTGTTGAAACACCCAGTGTTAAAAGTACAATAATACGCGTGGTGGCATAATAGCACACGGTATTGATTATTGATGATTACGTAAGAAGTCACTCAGTTTTGTTCAATTATTGTTACAGTAATTGCTGCATAGTATCTCACGTTATTTGATTCAATTATTGTCAATATTTTATAATCAATAATTGAGATGACAAATTTATTAATATTATTATTTACAATATTAACAATGTCTAGAAGTTCTGTCAAGGAGAGGTTTGGTCACCTAATTGCGCGCCAATAGGGAAAAATCCTTATGAAAGCCCCTCTTTCCTGAGAACGACCTGGTCGATTAATATTGTGAATTATAATAATGATGATAAATGTTGTTAATTATGTTGAGGTGTCTTTTTATGAAGTCACGGAGGTTTATATATATATATATATATATATATATATATATATATATATATATATATATATATATATATATGTATATATATATATAAATTTTGTTTTATTAGTATTATTAATGTAATTAAACAGAAAAGCTTTTTATATAAAACAGAATACTTTTATAAAGTTATCTGTTTTATTAGACTATAAATAGAATATATTATATTCTATTATGCATAGTATTTTGCATAGTAAAATCTTTTTATATAAAACAGAATATTTTTATAAAGTTATTTATTTTATTAGATTTTAAATAAAATATATTATATTTTATTATGCATAGTATTTGCATAGTGCCTGCATAGTATTTGCATAGTAAAAACTTTTTATATAAAATAGAATACTTTTATAAAGTTTTGTTTTATTTGATTATAAATAGAATATATTATATTTTATTGCATAGTGCAGCATAGTATCCTTTCTATTTTCCTATAAATAGGATGCTTAGTTATAACTGAAAACCACACCAGAAGTTCAGAGAATTCTTCTATAATCTTGAGCGTATTTCTTTAGAGTTTTAAGAAGCTTTGAGCGTAGTGTAAGTTTTCTTCAAGAATATCCTCGCCCTACCAGTCGGAGTACTCTTCTTTTACGGTAAGGGGTATTATTTCTTTCGTATTCATGAAGAGAACTTCTGTTATTCCATTCCTTATTATTCTGTTGGAATAACCTGTTCATGCGAAGTGCCGCATACATGGTGAAATTCTTCTAATATTCAGTTCTTTATTATTCTGTTGAAATATCATGTCTGTGCGTTTACGCCGGACCTGGTTCCTTTATTTATTATTCTGTCAGAATATCCTGTCTGTGCGTTTACGCCGGACCTGGTTTCATTATTTATTATTCTGTCGAAATATCCTATATGTGCATTTACGTCGGACCTGATTCCATTATTTATTATTCTGTCAGAATATCCTGTCGGTGCGTTTACGCATGACCTGGTTCCATTATTTATTTTTCTGTTGGAATAACCTGTATGTGCGGTATATCGCATGCTTGGTGAATTCTTTTATTATTCTATTCTTTATTATACTCAGTTGGTTAAAGTTTTGGCTTTTATACTCCATGAAATTAGTAGAATATCTTTGATATTTGCGCTTCATCCAGTATCTTTTCATGAAAATATTCTTCTGAGCATTCTTAAATTTTACTCTACAAAGCAGTATAATGTTGACAATTTGGACGTTGTTGGTTCCTGGATAAATTAATTCTTGAACTTGTTTTATTGAATTCTTATATTATTGTCATCATCTTCATGTTTATATTTTGTTGAAAGTCATCTGTGACATGTAGTGCATAGATGGACTTGGTATGATTATAACCAGGAATTATTCGGTGTAATCATGACCGTAATGTCACAAATGATGTGGTAAAAGTCCTCATTGGCCGTAGTGCATTGATGGACAGTTATTGGCATGATCATGACCATTGATGAATACACAAATATCCTTGGCCCGTAGTGCATGAATAATTTATGGTCGTGATACTAATGAATATCATTGGCCGTAGTGCAAGAATGATGTGGATTATTTATTAAGCTGAGTCTTAGCGATAAAAGTAATGAAAAACTTTTTAAATCATAAAAGATAGTAGATGTTATTCTTTACTTGACTCTTTTAATGGATAGCTTGTTCCGCTGCAGTTAAACTTGATGTTTGTTTTATTTTATCAGTTTAACACTGTTGAAGGCTAACGATAATTTATTCTGCATTATCTTAGTCATAATATTTCTTACTGGGCTAGTTGAGCTCACCCTTTTACTTTCATTGTTCTCTTCAGGAAATGAGAACGTAGCGGGGACTAGTCGGGGAACGGAGTGACGGTTCAGATGATAGCATTAGTAGTCCTCACTATTCTATGAAATAGTGTAAAAATAAATATATTGAGGACTTATTTTGAGTTTGAATACTGTTTAGAAGAAAGTGTTGTATTAAAACTCACAGCTTATGTTTTGTCGTATTTTACACAACAGTTGTATAATTAAGTTTTATTTGTATTTTGTACCATGTATTTGACGACTCAAAATAGGTGATGTATACCTATTTTGGGAGCGTCACAGTTGGTATCAGAGCTTAGGGATATGATCCCTGGCTAAGATGTGAGACTAGAACTAGGAAGGGAGAGACGGGGAATTCCTGCGCTAGTATGACCTACCTAAGTTTATTTGGTATTTAATAGGTCGGTCAGAGTATAGGGATATTATGTTACATGTCAATTAACCTTTGTTTTATGGCAGTATCTGAAAATGACATCCGAGAATGTTGAAAATAGCAATGGAGCACAGGAGACCGTTGAGGTTCCACATATCAATAATCAGGATAATGTGCATCAGAAAGGCGACAATCCTCATGCAAACAACATCACTGACCAAATGATGAATGATGAAATGTTCAGAGGTTTTATGCAATTCATGCAACATCAGGAGAGAGAGGCTCCTGTCCAAAATGTAGGTGGAAACACTGGAAACTCTCGGACGGTCACCGCTAAGCAGTTCAAGGAGCTGGGACCACCGGAGTTTATTGGAGAGCCAAAACCATTTAAGGCGGAAACGTGGATCAAGCAGATCACTAAGATATTTGATGTCTTGGGATGCGCCAAGGAGCAAAAGGTTCCCTTTGCCACCTTTATGTTGCGAGGAGAGGCAGATTACTGGTGGAAATCGGTAAAGCGTACTCAACCTGCCGCATTGAAGATGTCTTGGGAAAAGTTTCAAGAACTGTTCAATGACAAGTACTTTCCCGAAAGTATTCGTCACATGAAGGAGGTAGAGTTCATCAAGTTGGAGCAGAATAATATGATCGTGTCGCAGTACGAAGCTAAGTTTACCGAGTTGTCCCGATTTACGTCCCACTTGGTTGATAATGAGGAAAGAATGACGCGGATGTTTTTAAGAGGTTTGAAACTAGAGATACGTCAATATCTTATTTCTCATAAACTGTGTTTGTATTCAGATGTTGTAAATAGGGCTCAGTTATTGGAGCGCGATAACGAGTCAACGCAACCAAGAGAAAGCAACTGGCAGAATGAAAATACCAGTGGTAACAGCCATCGAAGCGGTGACAACGAACGTGGAAGGAATCAACATGCCAGAAATGGTAACCACTTTTGTAATAATAATGGACAAGGTAATAAAAGTGGACATTTCAAGAAGAGGAGATTTAACAATGATGGAAAGACATCAGCACCAACACCCATTGTTAAGGAAGGAGAACGACCACCTATCATATGCTTCAAATGCGGAGGGGAGGGACATATCAGTCCAAACTGCGCGATGCCATCCAAAGCGTGTTATAATTATGGAAGAGAAGGTCACCTAGCCCAGTTTTGTCGTGCACCGAAGACAAGTCCAGTTGGAACGGTGATACAAAATACCATCCCAGACAAGTCAAAACCAGTAGTTCAAGAGAGAGCGTTTGTTGTGACCTCCCAGAAAGTAAGGAAACCGAACGAGGTCATCACGGGTAAGCTTATCATAAACTCTAGCGAAGTCTATACCTTATTTGATACCGGTTCTATCCATTCTTTTATTTCTCCTACTTGCGCTCAATGATTAAATTTGACTCCGGAGAAATTAGACTTTGACTTATCTGTGGAAACTCCGTTGGGAGAAACCTTCATTACATCCACTGTTAATAAGTCTTGTTTGGTTCAAATCGGTACCCTCACATTATCTGTCGATCTTATTTTATTAAAAATACTTGCATTTGATGTGATTCTAGGGATTGATTGGTTAACTACTCATCATGCTAAAATAGATTATTTTCGTAAGGTTGTTAGCTTTCATATTCCTAATCAACCTATTATGCGAATTCAAACGATCAAACCATTAAAATCAATCACGGTCATCTCAAGCCATAAAGCTGTTCGTTTATTAAAAAACGGATGTCAAGCTTTCTTAGCTCATGTCACATATCTAAACAAAAATACGTCAGTTTTGAATTATATTTCTATTGTTAATAAATTTCCTGACGTATTCCCTGAAGAACTTCCTGGCCTGCCCTCAGAGCGTGAAGTTAAATTTTATATCAACCTTGAACCCGGTACAAAACCCATTTTCAAAGCCCCATATCGGATGGCTCCTATTGAACTTCAGGAGTTAAAGACCCAATTGTAGGAATTATTAGACATCGATTTCATTCGACCTAGTACTTCTCCTTGGGGTGCTCCTGTTCTATTCGTGAAGAAGAAAGATGGAAGTGTGCGACTTTGTATTGATTATCGGGAGTCGAATCATGTCACCATCAAAAATAAGTACTCGTTGCCTCGCATTGATAACCTGTTTGACCAATTGTAAGTAGCACAATTCTTTTCAAAGATCGATCTTCGTTCTGGATATCATCAGCTGAAGGTTAGAACTGAGGATATTCTAAAGACTGCCTTCAGAACTCGATACGGGCATTATGAATTCTTAGTCATGTCTTTTGGATTGACTAATGCTCCTACTGCCATCATGGATATGATGAACCGAGTATTCAAGGAATATTTAGATCACTTTGTGGTCGTCTTTATTGATGACATCCTCATATATTCCAAAAGCCATGAAGATCATGAGCAACATTTGAGGCTGATACTCCAAAAGCTTCATGAAAACAAGCTTTATGCCAAGTTGAAGAATTGTGAGTTCTGGCTTGAAGAAGTGGCATTCCTTGGGCACGTAATATCAAGTCATGGAATATCTGACCCGGAAAAGATTGAAGCTATTCAAAGCTGGGAGCAACCCAAATTAGTGACTGAAGTACGTAGCTTTCTCGGCTTAGCTGGTTATTATCGGAGATTCGTGGAAGAATTTTCTCGAATCGCTACTCCACTAACTCAGCTGACTCAGAAAGATACAAAATTCGGTTGGAGCGAGGAATGTGAGATGTCGACGTTGGGATTTTTTAATTATCCCTTTCCGTTACTTGTTCTTTGGTGTTCTCATTTTAGGTGAGATTTGTTTGAAAAAACAAGTGAAAAAGGTCCGACATGTATAATGTCGACGACGGACTGTTAAGAGTTGTCAGTTAGTTTTTTAAATGGTTGTACCAACACAACCGAGAAAAGGTTTGCACATTGACCCAGTGATGTGACACTGCTAAACGGGTCGGTGAAACCGAGATTTATTAGGGTCCGGGGACTTGGTTATGCGGAGGGAAGGTGTTAGGCACCCCCCGACATCCGTGTTACCACGGTGACCACCTCTTTTCAAGAAACTGTTATCTGAATGTGTGTGTGTGTGTGTAGGTCAATGTGTTGTTATTTGGAAGTAGTGCAACGCCTCGTTCGCACCTATATACACAGGGTTTGAATTTATGTAAAAATTTAATTTTAGCAAGATATGGCAGTGATGTTTTATAAAAGAGATTTTTTAAACCCTGATGCTCAATAGTAATTGAGACCTTTTACACTCCCATTTTATTCCGTATTCGGCTGGATTGATTTTATTTGACAGATGTGAGGCATCCGTACAAAAATAATGTACAAAAAGGTGCTGAATTCCTCATGGGTATGTAAACCATCTGAGGAAATTCAGACACCGCAGAATAATTTACAAGCTACTTACAGCTGAAAATGTCCATCACGGGAACCGAATCTAGATCCAATGGGATGAATCTGTGATCACATGATTCCTAGGCGCACAGAATACTGCAATTTATATGAAAGCAGTAAGCAGGTATATATATAAAAGTTGTAAATATATATATACAGACATGATCACCAACCACGAAGCACCTCCATGGGGGATCAGAAATGTAAATAAAGCTGTAAAAGCTATTAACCGCCACGAAGGAAACTCCAGGCGGGACGAAATGTACAGAAAGCTGTAAAAATGGTCAATCACCACGAACTAAACTCCAGGTGGGACGAAATGTAAATATATATATATATATATATATATATATAAAAGCATGTAAACACACCGGATATAAAATCCAGGCTCATCGGACAATGTCCAACAACAGTTAATATATATATAAGTATATATATATATATATATATATATATATATATATATATATATATATATATATATTAAAGCAGTAAACGCACTGGATATAAAATCTAGGCTCACCGAACAAAGTTCGATAGTAGTTCATATATATAATTATATATATAAGAAAGCCATTAAACACACCAGACATAAGTCTAGGCTCATCGAACAGAGTTCGACACGCAGTTCATATATATAAATGTATATATATACAAAAGCAATTAAACGCTCCAGACCGAAGTCTAGGCTCAATCGAGGCATAACTCGATAATGTTAGTCCATATATATATATATATATATATATATATATATATATATATATATGTATATACAAACTAAAAATAAACCACGGACCGAAGTCCGGGTAAAAGTGTGCAACACGACTCTCAACGTGTAGAAGGGTGTGTGCAAAGATGAAGAGAAAAACTTTAAAGTGTGAAAGAAGGCTTACAATGGGCTGCCAAAGAATACTTCAATATCTTTAAAGTGGGTAAACACTGGCTTTTGTAGGTATAAAATAAGCTATATGTGAGCTCACAAGTGTTTAAAATGAGAAAGCACTCAGTCTGGGTGAGTACAGAGCAAATTGGGCAGGGCTTCCTCGCCGTTTTTTCTTACAAAATGGCCACCCCAAGCCCTCTATTTATAGAGGGCAGAGCCGCAGGTGTACATGTGGCTGAGCCGCAGGTGTACCAGAGGCAACCCGGGTGGGCCCGGGTTTTTTGGCTCGGGTCATCTCGAAGTACGTGCACTCAGGCACTGTAATGTCCACTAGAACTTTTCAGAAGTGCAATACGGGCATCCATTTGAGGTATACAGGACCTATTTCGGACCGCCGTTGTCGAGAGTTGTACGATAGCATGGTATTAGAGTTTGTGCGAAGTCATTGAAGATGGGACGGTGCCCTCCGGTCTTCAAGCTTTAACTTTCATTCGTTACCCCGCACAATAGTCACTCGGGATTAATTAGTCTTGTGGGACATTGTTGCGTAGATATGTTGAGGCGACGTGGCGTGACGTCATGTTGGTCAGATGACAATGTTGCCCCTCACCAGTGTTATCGTCGGATTAGGCTGATAAAGCAGACGTTGCTCAGCTTTGCTGAGATTGGACTGCTGCAATTTGTTGAAGGTCCTCATTGTCATCCTTGAGGTGTGTCTGTCTTCTCGATGTTATCGTCGGGCTGGTATAGTGGATCTCGTTGTGAGCGCCGAGATTGAAGCTGGTCGCACTTGTAACAAGCATTTCCGGGGTTATCGCCGAAATTGCATTCCTTGGGGTTATCACCAAGGTTAGTGGCTATTCCCATGGTTGGGACTGAGACTGGATACCTCAGGGTTATCTCTGAGACTAATCGATCTTCTCCGGTGTGTGTTCCGGTATTGTATCTGCATACCTCGGGGTTATTTCCGAGATTATTACTCCCAGATTGCGATCCGGGGTTGATGCTGAACTTCCGGTAGTATCCGGCATGGATATGGATCGTTTTTCAGGGTTCCCTCTTAAAAGACGAATCTGCTCTCCTGCAATATTAGTGACAGGTGTACAAAAAAATTCGAGTGTCTACAGATGGCCCTCTTTATCATACTCATGCATGGCGATGCATGGGTAGGATAAAGAATCCTAGACACTTGAAATGCAACAAGATAAACATGATACTATGGATAGCAACATGATGCAAATGTATGATGCATGTGTACGGGGTTGTGGCCCAACATGCTGGGGATGATTACTGGCTCCCTATTGCTTCAACTGGGGATTGGCAATGATAACCAGATTCGATGTGTAATCCGAATCTGTTAGGATGTTGATATTGGAGTTTTCACCACCTTCCTGGATAATGACTTGATCCTGCAGATGTACCTCTTATGTGTAAGAGATCTCTGGGGATAAAGCTTGATCTGTTTAAGGATGTGTATAACATATTACATCATCTATCCTCTTTGATGACATTGACCTCTCCTGGTTAGTACTCCAGAATATGCCAAGATTCTGTTGGGTTTACTGCCAACAGCAAATGCTGTCAGGGATGCCTGACCTTCATTGATGTGTACTTCACCAACATGTGAATCAACGGCTGAAAAATCCTGTGGGATATACTGTCAAGGCTTCTTGACCTTTGCTGACGTGTGAATCAACGGAACATCGCGTTGTGACCCCCGCCGGGGATCTGAGCGGTCGGGTGTGAAAACCTCGAATAGCTTCAAAGCTCTGATAGGTTTAAATCGTTATCGGCTGTACTAATGTCAAGGCTGCTTGACCTTCGTTGATTTGTGTGTCAACGGATGAGCATGCGTTGTAACCCCCACCGGGGATCTCACGTTGTAACCCCCGTCGGGGATCTCACGTCCCGTAGTTAGCGGCATCAGACCTGCATAAGGTATTATCATATGTGATTCATGACAACTGAGATCATTGGCAGGGTATACCTCATGTTCAGGTGACTACCAATGAGTGATGTGCAGGTTCAAAGCCTCATTTGAGAAAACCAGGATTGTATACTGTTTTGCTCAATCGCATGGCGTTTTCATTCTCGATTTGAGCTTTCTAATCTGTAAGAACTCCTTTGTAACTTGAACTGGACTGAGCTGAAGGGATGGGACCCGCATGGGACTGTCGCAGGTGCACCTGCTGTAGCCGCAGATGGGCCTGCAGCCAACCGTGGATGATATAATCTAGCATGTTGGTCTCACAAGTCACTTTCAACTTGCTTCGCATAGAGAAAAGCGCAAGCCATCTTCAGATCTGCTGAGTTCGGGCTGCTTTCTGTAAATTCTGTCACCGTACGAGTGTTCTACACTATCTTGGTAACATATGCCTATATTTCTCTCATTTCTGTCCGTTGGATTTTGAGTTATCGTAAGAAATGCATCTAAACACATAGTAGTGATTATGTATGCACAAATGACTAGATAAAAAATATTCAACATAGTAAATGTTAGTATTAAACCATGCTGAACATAATGATGTGAAAAAATTTAACTTTTGGGACAGTCAAATCGGCACCTTTTTTTGCTATTTTTTGTCCTATTTGAGGTCCAATGAGCATAAGGTAGCAAGGTAAAATACTCCTAGTATTGAGGTTGGCCTGATGCATGATGATTTTAATTTTTAATGCATATATTATGTATATGACTTTGGGGGCAGGTGTGCTACTTATTGGCCACCTAGACATGCCTGTATGCATGTGGATAGTCCTATTTTCAGAGAGGACTATGACAAAAATTTTCCAAATGTAGGCATTGGGTAGTCATGCATTTTAACTCTACTATATATGTTAAAGTAAATGCATGCATGCATATAATCATAAAATGCATTCTAGAAAGCTCCAGATAAGGAAATACTACACCCTTTCTGAGGTGATTTGGAGACTTGTTGTCCAGATACTATGGATCTGGATCAGCCGAGCAGTTCCTATAGGACCACTTCTGGTGTACGGTAGAGGGCTTCTGAAGTACCTCATCCCCGTTCTGTCAGACAGCCTCGACGGTTGGTGGAGGCCGTGATACGTCCTGTCCAGGTAGATGTTCCAGACGTTGAGGACGAGGAGGCGGATATTCCGATAGATGATCCCACTCCTAGTGCACAAGTCCCTCGTAGGGAGCTTTCGAGCATTCAGGTGGTGAACCCAGAGTTGCTGGGTGACTTGGGCAGACATCCATCGATGTATTTGTATGCTAACGAGGTATGGCATTAGACTTTGATCTTCCTTCTTTCCTATTGATGAGGATTAAAGGGTTTTGATGTTGATCTGTATTTCATGCAGGTTCCTAGTTTGACACAGCCTCGAGGGAACTGGTTCAGCATTCACTCCATGTATCAGGCACTTCATCCTGACTATAGAGCGGTAGTGCATGAGTGGAGATTTGGGGCATTTTTCTCCATCCTTCCCCGTCGTTGTCCCTGGGGTTACCTCAGGGCATTGTCTGAGCGATGGTTTCATCAGACTCAGTTACTCCATCTGCTAGATTGTGAGGTGATGATGACGCCTATAGATTGGCGATTTATCACAGGTATGGAGTTTGGAGGGGAGTCAGTGCCTTGCATGGCAAATATTACCCCTACTGCCGTTAGATCCTTATTAGGAGTTCCGACGACGGCGCTCAAAGGCAGGACTTTTCGTTCAGGTCCTTTGAGCGTAGATGCTATGAGCGGGCTATTGAGTGAGCCTATGCCTGATGATGTCAGAATTAGGGATCGCATTCTGCGGCGATTGTTCCTGATGATCATTAGAGGCTGCTTCATAGCAGATAACTCTTCCACGGTATCTTTCGCTTTGATCAGCGCTACACGTGTTGTGGACCGTATTGGAAAGTATGATTGGGGCTCCTACACCTTTGCCTATTTCCTCCAGGGCATGCGTATGCGCTCACAGGGTTTGACCGAGGCTTGGCTAGGATTTTACCCATTTCTGTTGGTGAGTATTTCTCTTGTCATTTTCCATGTATAGGTTAAGAGTGTTAACTGACAGCAGATGTTTGCCTTTGTGTTGGCAGTTTTGGGCCTATGAGAGGCTTCCATGCTTGCGTCCCGTGAGTGTGTTAGGTTTAGGCACCTATCCACGAGGACGACGATGGCATCATTCGATTCTGCTAGAGGTCCCTGTAGCTGAGGGATTCACTCATTGCCGTATGCAGCTGGATTTGCTGACGGCCGACACCATCATATGGCTTCCTTATTCCGAGGAACACCTGACCGTGGGTTTTGAGGATGGATACCCGACTGGATTCGAGTATGTGATTTCCACCAGGAAAGTTCCTCTCTTCAGAGATGGAGGCTGGGAGCTCTATTTAGGAGAGCGTGATATTAGGAGCACCACAGGGGAGATTCGTATACCGATCTTGCCTCCTGCCAGGCGTTATTGGCCTGTATCGCAGTCACCCGTTATTGATATCCCATTGTTGGGGGTTGACGGTTTTGCATTGTCAGAGGGTCCATGTACTCAGGAGACGTTTCATCGGTGGTGGTCCCCTCGTACTATTGGAGCTCAGTCCCGCGCCACACAGTTTATGGGAGATATGGTTCCAGGATCCTTGATGATGACGGATTGGATAGCTTGTGTCTGAGATTTGACTCATATGACCCATATTGATAGTTTGACCCGGCAGTTGGACCAGGCATATATATTTATCCGGCATTTGGGTAGAGATCTAGCAGAGGCGGCTTCATTTGATCCTTCCAACTCAGGCGCTGGCCCCTCAAGTGACCCATTCAGTTTTGCCAGCGTAGATACTCCTCTATATAGGCCTGACATCCCTGTTGATAGAGATCCAGTGACTCAGGAGGAGTTACATCAGGTGGACAGGATTGATGATGTGGACATCGACACCATTGTCTTCTTCTAATGTATATTCTCGTTATATCTTTTGAAAGGCCTCTGTTAGATATTGGGTGGCTATGCGTCATTCTCGCTATATCTTTTGATAGGCCTCTGTCAGTAGTAGGGCGTCTGTGCCCCATTTCCCTGTATTTGTAGCTGTACAGAGATGATGTATTAGATGATGATATACTTAGGAATGTATGCACTATTTTTTCATTCCCTATATCATATTGCCATCTATTATCTGTTATGCATGTATCATGTTATGCATATGTATGTATGTCTAGAGATATTTGGCATTGACCCCTGGATGGTCTTATGACACGGCCCGCACAGATGTCTTCTTCGACAGTTAGCCGCATAGATCATACCCCACCGTCAGTGGTGGCATCGGGTATGAGATCGTGGTATGATAGCATGTCACCACCAGACAGGGTGACTGTAGATCATTTATTACAGCATACCATGACCTTTTTGACTTTTCAGGTTCCCGCAGAATTTGTGGACGGGATGATAGAGCATTGGCTACCGGATAGGCAGGTATTCCGATTCGGCACCCATGAGTTGACTCCTACTCTGGAGGAGTGTGCACGATTGACGATGTTGCCTCTAGACAGACCTTGCGTGCATCTGGCTTTGGGAGACATGAGTAGATGATTCATGACTCTCACAGGATTGAGGCACAGAGTGGTACAGGATGAGTTGACATCTGGCCACGTGATATCCCAGCATTTTCTGTACGACAGATTTGGCTCGGAGGATAGCTATTCACGACATTCCGGGGATTTCACCACACAAAAGGCTCATTGGCGTTTGGCCAAAGTTGACGTACTGATGCTATGTGTATTGTCATATGTGTATATGTCGTGGTATATGGATGAGATAGATATAGGCGTTATCATGGCCGTGAGAGCTCTCAGGGAGGGTCATACCATTGCACCTATGATTGTAGCAGAGACCCTGTGGTCGACATCATATTGTTGCACGTATCCTACAGGAGTGTTCACAGGTAGCTCAGTCATGCTATATGTGTGGTTCATGTCACACTTGAGACCGATTGGCACTTTTAGACGGCATGGATACTACTTCACCCATGATGTAGCTATGTCATACTCTTTTCAGCCATCAGAGTGTATAGATGCTCTGTCTTGGTCCACATTCTTGGCAGATATCAAAGATCCATTCAGCATATTGCTGTGTTCGGGGCTTAGCTCGCCATACAGCTTCATTACTCATGCTCTGGGCATGGACTATCTCCCTCTGGCTGGTTTGAGAGGAGTGACCACTTATCACCCATTGGCCGTGATATCGCAGTTCAACCAGTTCTAGGATTTTCATCCTTTTGAGGGGGCGACAGGTCAGCGTTCAGCTTCTCGGTACCTCTCAGCAGAGGACCGATCTCGGGTATACGCCTGCTGAGATCGGCGTGAGATAGCGACTTTTTCTATCAGTCATCTTCGTTATTCCGCAGAGTATTCCGCGTGGATGGAGTCAGAGATTTTATCGGCTACAGCAGTATTTACAATACCGGGGCGCGAGTTAGATGATGTAGAGTCCATGGAGGACATTGATACCTACATCGAGGAGGAGCCCACTGCTGGGTTGCCAGTATTTCTTCTGGATTCTCCTAGTACCAGTACTGTTGTGATTCAGCACTCGGCACAGTACTTAGAGCAGAGTCTTCATCTGATGACCTTTGAGAGAGATCAGATTCGATCTATGATGTCGACTGCTCTTGATGGGAGGGTGGTCGCTCAATTGGAGAGAGACGAGGCCTTGGCTCGTAGAGATGCCGCTGTCGTTGAGCGGGATGAGGCTATATCAGCCAGAGATGCAGTGATAGTTGAGCAGGATATCGCCATATCTGCCCGGGATGTAGCCGTCACAGATAGTACTGTAGTGAGGTCCCTTACCACTGTCATGATCGCATAGATGAGCGTATATATTGATGATCATATGGTCACCATGCAGATGGCTACAGATCCGTTGGGTCATATGGATATTCTCATACAGGAGACCACAGCTTTACCTCCATCTTCTGAGAGGGATGCCATGTTGGGCTTGTTAGCTCGCATATACCCTGACTTGTAGGTGATCTTGTGTTTTCCTGCACAGACTAGCTTAGCCATTTTGTCATGTACAGTTTATATTGTGTATATCAAATAGCATTATATATATATGACAGGGAAATATATTTTTGATCACTTCCCTTTTTGATATGCCTTGCTGCTTGCTTGATATTTTGCCTGCTGCTTCAGGGCTTGTGATCTTGATGTATTCTGAATTCCTCCTAGGTGGATGGACATTGAGTTATCTCTGGATAGTTCAGAATGGATCATCGATCTGTATGTATCCTTACCATCTCTCGGTGTCTTGGGACTGGTTTCTGTATGGAAATGAGGAGAGGAGTGTGGCTTTCCTCTCTGAGATTGACTGCACCACAGATGGTCGCCAGCACTTCTATTCAGGAGAAGCTTAGTTAATTCCATCTCTTATGGATTGGTGTTGCTCTTTGAGGTACAACCGCCGCTTAGATGGTCGCCGAATCTCCTATTTGGGAGGAGTTCAGGTAATTCCATCCCTTTGGTCTGAAGCCGAATAAAACGTAGTGGATTAAAGGATGATCCCAGTACCAACTGACAAGGGTTTGTGTTTTGGTAGAGGGTGAGACCGCACCATGAATGGCTTCCTACATACTCCTATTGAAGAGGAGATCAGGTCTGCGTAGTTCGAACCTCGAACCTGGTGTAAGAGGTTCAACGCTGTATGTGGCAGGAATGGTGTGGGAATGTTTTTGTTTTATTGCGACCGGGCCATATGAAATGGTTGCCTACATACTCCTATTGAAGAGGAGATCAGGTCGACGTAGTTCGCCCCTCGGGGCGAGACGAAAAGCGGAATCCCATGTGCAGGTCAGAGTGCGGGGAGGAGAAAGTTTAATCCTAGGTTGAGGATAAACTGCAGGTGAAAAGTTTGATCCTAGATATGGGTAGCCAAACTGTATACGCAAGAGGTTCAATCCACGGTGGGATGACCTAAGTTGTAGTAACACAAAGGAGAAAGCCAGGCTGCTGGCTTGAAAGGTATGTTTCCCTGAGGGGCAAAGTGTAGAAAAGTTGTTTGTGGTAAAGGTTTAAAGAACCGGAATGACTGGTGACCTGATGGTCTACCACCAGGATGCTTGTGAATTTCTTCAGACATAGTACCGTTTCATAGCGTCTGAGTTGATGAGTTGCAGAAATTCACCGCCGTCCATTTCTTACAATTTGAGAGCGCCTCCTGTCAATACTTCCTTGACAATAAATGGGCCTTCCCAGTTAGGAGCGAATTTTCCCTTAGACTGATCTTGGTTGTCCAATATTTTCTTCAAAACCAAGTTATGTTGTCTGAATTGCCGTAGCCGGACTTTTTTGTTATAGGATCGGGCGATCCTTTGCTGATATAACTGACCATGGAAGATAGTTGTGGTTCGCCTTTCGTCTATTAGAGACAATTGATGATACCTATCTTGTATCCATTGGTCTTCATCCAACTGAGCGTCTATCGCTACTCTGAGGGATTCCATCTCAACTTCTATGGGGAGCACTGCTTCCATCCCATAGGTTAATGCGTAGGGGGTTGCCCCAGTGGAAGTGCGCATTGAGGTTCTGTAGGCTAACAGAGTCAGAGGCAATAGGTCAGGCCAATTTTTGTGATTGGCGGACATCTTTTGCTTAATCTTCTTGATGTTCTTGTTAGCCGCTTCAACAACACCATTCATCTTCGGATGATAGATGACTGAGTTGAGGTGTTTGATGTGGAATTTACTGCATATTCTCCCATCATTTTGTTGTTGAGGTTCTTGGCATTGTCGAACACAATCACCTCTGGTTGTCCATATCGACAAATGACATTGTTTTTAATGAAAGCAATGATGACTTCTTTAGTAACCCTGGGGAAGGAGGCTGCTTCTACCCACTTGGTGAAGTAGTCGATCATGGTGAAGATAAATTGATGACCATTACTAACCTTAGGCTCAATGGGCCCAATAACGTCCATTCCCCACATTGAGAAGGGCCAAGGTGAACTTATATTATGAAGTTCCCGTGGAGGGGCGTGTATAGCATTCCCATGAATCTGGCACTGATAGCATCTCCTGACGTGGTCATTGCAATCAGCTTTGAGAGATAGCCAATAATGTCCCGTCCTGAGGACTTTCTAAACAAGGAGGGGGCCACTCATGTGGGGGCCACAGACTCCGACATGGATTTCATCCATAAGCCTTTGGGCTTGATCTTTGTCTAAACATCTGAGGAGACCTAATCCTGCATCTCTTTTGTAGAGCGCATCTCCACTCAAATAGAATTTCATAGCAAATCGATGGATCCGCCTTTTCTCAGTCGGGCTCGCCTCAGCGGGTGTAGATCCATCTCGCAGATATTCCTTGATATGCTGATACCAAGGATGTTGGATAGGAGGTAGCTCATCCGATACTTCTCCAACGTAATTCCCGTAGGCTGGGGCCTTGTGCAGGGAAATTGTGACGCTTGGCAAGTGTTCCTTGTCTGATATGCGAATTAAGGAGGCCAAAGTTGCTAACGCGTCTGCGAAATCATTCCTATTATGAGGAATGTGTAGAAAGGATATTTCTTCGAATCCCAAAGCCATATTTAAAACCTGTCGATGGTAAGGCAGCAAATGTAGTTCCTTAGTTTGATAGATTCTGGTGGATTGTCTGATTACCAACTCCGAATCTCCAAGGACAGTTAACCGCCTGATGCCCATTGAACGGGCAAGTTCTAGCCCCATAAGACAGCCTTCATACTCAGCCGTATTGTTGGTGCTGACAAACTATAATTTGACGGCGACGGGATACTACTCCCCCGTATTAGATACTAGAACTGCTCCAGCTCTAGAACCTTCCATTTTAACAGCTCCATCGAAATACATCTTCCATGTTTGGCGTGTATCATACTGATGGTGTTGCTGAATTGTCATTACTCCTTCATCAGGGAAGTATATCTCCAAGGGTTTGAAATCCCCTGACGGTGCGGCAGCCAGTTAATCCGCAATTCTTTGACCTTTGATGGACTTTTGAGTCACATATACGGTGTCAAATTATTGTAGGATCAACTGCCATCTGGACAGTCGACAATTCAGTATGGGTTTACTGAACACGTACTTGAGAGGATCCACGCGGGATATAAGATGGGTTGTGTGACCATAGAGGTAATGTTGTAACCTCATGGCAGCCCATGCTAAAGCACAACACGTCTTTTTGATCAGAGTGTATTTGTGTTCACTGCTGCTGAATCTTTTGCTGAGGTAATAGATAGCTCGTTCTAGGCCTCTATCGTCCTTCTGTCCCAGCTGGCAGCCCATGGCATTGTCACATACGGACAGATACATAAACAGGGGAACATCATCCCTGGGTGGTACCAAGATGAGAGCTTTGATTAGCTGTTTCTTGATTGTAAGGAAGGCAGTCTGGCACTCCTCATTCAATTTCATGTAGGAGTTATTCCTTAATAGCTTGAAGATTGGCTCACAGGTTGCTGTGAGTTGAGAAATAAATCTGCTAATGAAGTTGATTCTTCCCAAAAATCCCTGTATTTCCTTTTCTGTCTGAGGAATGGGCATTTCAGTGATGGCTTGGAATTTGGCAGGATCCAGCTCTATCCCTTTGTGGCTGACTAGAAATCCTAGCAACTTGCCTGATTTAACGCCAAAGGTGCACTTAGCTGGATTCAACTTCAAGTTGTACTTACGCAACCTGTTGAACAATTTCCTGAGATGGTCTATATGGTCATCCTCCTTCCGGGATTTGACAATAATGTCATCCACGTAGATCTCGATCTCTTTATGCATTAAGTCATGGAAAAGAGCCATCATAGCTCATTGATAGGTACCTCCAGCATTGATGAGGCACGAATGACAACCGTCTATAGCAAAAAGTTCCCCAAGGAGTGATGAAAGCAATTTTTTCACGATCTTCCTCGGCAACCATGATCTGATGATACCCCACAAAGCAATCTGCAAAGGAGTACATGCCGTATTGCGCAGTATTGTCAATGAGAATGTGGATAAATGGCACGTGAAAGCTATCTTTTAAGCAAGCTTTGTTCAAGTCCCGGTAGTCCACGTAAACTCACACCTTTCCTCCAGGTTTAGGTACGGGCACGATGTTGGATATCCACTCAGGATATGTAGACACCATTATGATGCCAGCTTGAAATTGTTTCACAATTTCTTCTTTCACCTTTAAACTCCATTCAGGTTTCAATCGTCTGAGCTTTTGCTTGACTGGCTTGAATCCCTCTTTGATGGGAATGCAATTAAGGACAATGTCAGTGGACAAACCCACCATATCTTTATGAGACCATGCAAACACATCCTGGAACTGGGTTAGTAGCGTAACCATGTCATTCTGTTGGTTTGGGGTAAGGTCTGAACCAATCTGGATTAACTTAGGGTTTTCTAAGGTTCCAAGATTGAAAGGAGTGGTTTGATCAAGGTTGGGTTTGGGTTTGTCTTTGACCCATTCTTGAATTTCTGGAGGCACCTCAATGTCATCCGGTATATCCACCAAGGCTGAATTCATCTCTACATCAAAGATACAATCCTTGTGGAGAAGAGGCACTGTATCAGTAAGTACAGGCACATCTAAATTCAGAGTCCTGAAACAAAATATGCTTTCACTTAGTATATATAAAATGTGTTGATCATACATGGAATATATATATATATATATATATATATATATATATATATATATATATATATATATGCAAAGTACTATATTCAAAAGAGTTAGAATAATCTCATTTGAATCAATGTTTTAAAATAGTATATGCTTTGAATAGCAATAACAAGAAATAGGAATGTGCAACTCACTCGATGTAACGATTTAGATTACAAGAGCTTGTACAATCATACACGAGATAGAATCAATAGGCTTGCTTGACATAAAAGATAACATAGCTATGAAACTTGAATTCATTAATAAAAGAATGAAGGTAAAGAACTTGTTCAATAAAAGTTTAGGATAAGGAACTTACATTCATTATAAAGAGAATGAAGTTAGAAAACTTGCTCAATAAAATATTAAAGTTTTAGGAAACTTGCCTCAGGTGTAAGCTACACAAATATAATAAACGTTCGTCAATTACCCTACATATATCATTAGAATCACAATACCAATTAGTTATATTAATATTAACTTCATTAATTTAGTTTTCATTTTAATCAAGTCTATAATCCTTAACTTAGGACTTGGTTATCCTACTCATTCACGTAACACGAAACTGAATTCTCAATTATATCATAGTATATGACATGGTGATTGCAAACTAATTCCAGTTCAATTGACATCACATTACGAACTTTCACAACTTACTAATTCATAATCTATAATTTCAACGTTGTGATTACCACATGCTGTTATGTCTTATAACATGTTTTAGGGTCATTAAAATAAGTTAAGATAGCATTTCCAAAGTTATGTTGTTAACAGCTCAACACTGGGTTTAACTGACCACTGGCGCGGTCGCGCCATGACACCCTTTGTATCCAGCGCGCTCGTGCTTGGCACCAGAAACAATTTTGCAGAAACTCGAACACAGTCTCTGTTCTCGGCCAAAAATCCCAATTTCACGGTAACATGGATAACCCACACACTACCAACTTAACTAAAGTCACATAGCATATACACACAATCCTTCTAACACCTAAAACAACTTACATAACCAAATTTAGAGAATTAAAACCTTGTTTTTACCAATTTTCTTTATTTTTTACACTTTTAGCGAATTCGATCGCCACAACTTCGTTTCTTAGCCAATTAACATGATTTAAACTATTTTGTTTTCGTTTCTTAACATATTATCACAAACTAACATCAAATTTCAGATTACATCACATATCGGACAAGAAATTTTATACTTTCATAAGCAATTTTTTATGCATAAACACTGTTATTACAATTTCTTTCCCACAAAGCCAATTTTCACGAATTTGATAACTAATATACAATTACAGATGATAACCAACCAATTTATCAACAGTATACATATATATAATAAACATATGAAACAACAATTCAACAAAAATCCATTATATAGAACTTTAAATTACAAACTCCAACTTGAAAATTTAGGAATGAGTTATACCTTGAATTTCCTACTAGCTAGATGATAGAATCCTTCCTCAACCCTTAACAATTCGTAGAGATTACACTCAAATTCTCCCTAACCCTCTGTGTTTCTCTTCTCTGTATTTCTATGTTATCAGGCCTTAGGAAAAAATAAGACGTGTAACCCACATATAACTGACTCCCACGTTCGTCTGGTAAAAAAAACAAAAAGGCGTCACTTAAAATAAACCAAAAGCCATAAGGATGTGTTTGATTACACATAAATTCCCCCATACTAGATTATTTTAATAATATTATACTATATTGTTTTTATTTGTCACACATGTAACCCATTTAATTAGCTTACACTTATAATTATAATAATTATAATTTTTATTATAATTATACTTATGATTAAAAAATAATTATATATCTAATTTAATTAATAAATTAGACTAAAAGATCACTTTATTTAATTTACTTATTTTCTTAAATATTAAACAATTCATTTAATTTAATTATTTTCATTAAATTAAATCCTCATATAATAAAATTACCATTAGCATACATACTCAACTAAATTATTTCATCACAATTCATCAAATATTTATATATCTCAATAAATAAATTATTTAAAATATTTATTTAATTCAATAAATATTTAAATTAAATTATAAATTTCTCGATCGTTACAGCTTATCCAAACCAAATTTTCTTTGGTGCGGACTTGTACTCTAAAACTGAGAAGAACAACCCTATTTTAGGGGCACGCGATGCGTTTAGATGTTTGTGCACAATACATGGTAGGAAGGGCTGATCCCCCTAAGTACGTGAAGTCTCTACAGTATAATTGTTTAGGTTAAAGTTAAAAGATTACTTGTAACCGTGGACATAGTTCGTGGTCTTATGACCCTCAGATATCTTTCATATTTTGATTTCAGTTTTTGGTTATCATTGATATAGTATTATTCAGTTCTGATGAGCCTATTCATTGGCAGTTATTATTCTCTTGTTGTTCATTGCTATATCTAGTGAGCATTTATTTTGCTCACTCTTGCATAAATATAATTATTGCAGCTAAGGTTGAGAAGGTCGATGAACCTACTACAAACAAAGGAAAAGGAAAAATGTACAAGTGATGAAGACTTGTAATTTTTTGGCTTTTATGTTAATAGACTTTTTTTAAATGATGTGATGTAACTATTTTTATTTCCGCACTTGATTTATGTTAAAGGTTAGATAACTTGGGAGACTTTTTGATTTAATGATGTAACCCTTTATAGGGAGGATTTATGGTTTGAATGTTATCATATTTGGGTAGATAGTATGAATGTATGGAAAGTGAACACCAAGTCTTAGGGGAATGAAGTACCCAGATTTGGGGGTGTCACATTAACTTCCCTCGGATAGAAATTCATTCTAAATCCGTTAACATGTCATTCAATTGACTTAACTTTCATTATTCGTTCGTTTTACGTTATTAACGTTCTTCGTTCGTTCGTTCGTAATTCGGTCATTAGAACTCAGAAGTCATTCGTTCTTGAGTCCACAACTCACGTTTTCTACGTTTTCTTACATTCTTATGAAACCCTACACATTCAGGTTTATTTACATACTTTCTACTTCTCGCTCGTCTTTTACGAAATTTTTGTCATAACTTCGTTATAGCTAAGTTCAATTCGTTCTTCATGAACGTTTCTATCATTCCTAACCAAGCAATAAGCATCTAACTTATACGTGATGGTTTTAAACTTGTCCATCAACAACAAGTTCTAATTACGATAGTTTTAAATTTGTCATTCAACAACGTTCTTCGTGTTTTTCGCTCGTTCTTCATTTTTAATCGATATTTTGATTACGATTTTACTTTTTCTTGGAATTTGGTGTTAGAAAACACCATTCCTTACTTATGTAGATGCCAAATTCATTTTTTTTATTTTCTAGGCTTTGCAGTATTAAACTGTGGATGCTAAATAATAGAGGTGAGTTTCTCAAAGAGTTGCAACCAATGAAGAGAAATTATTGATTATGTATTTATTCATCTTTAAGAAATTTACGGTGATAGATCTAAGATTCTGCTTCTTCCACATTTTCGGTATATAAATGATCCAGTATCAACTCCTTGAGTTTCGAAAAGCAAATTCTAAAATTATTCATCCCATTACAATCCTCAAGATAAAAAAAATCAAGATTAATGCAAGTAGAATCGTAGAGTGGGGTCGTAAAGTAGGATCATAGAGTAGAATTGTAAAGTAAATTAAAGTCTCAGCTGATCTTTTGAAGAAATGAGTTTAATCTTGATTAAACACATTGCTTGCATTAATCTTGATTTGTATAATCTTCATTTGCATTAACCAAGATATTCTGGACGATGTCGCTTCCGCTGTTGATTTCCAGCACGTGGATGTGAAGCGCTTTGTGGCTTTCTTTGGTTATGACAACCGGAGGCTTTGGTTTGTTCTTTGAATTAGGCAGCAGACCTCTAAGACGACGGTCGAAGCTACCCTGCTCAAAGATCGATCACAAGAGCTCCAGCATTATGGTCCTCAACTAAGTCAAATTCATGTTGGGCTCATTTTCTTGCCCGTCTTCTTCGTCTTGGTTTTGATTAAGGGTTCTTCCACTACTGTTTGTGGTGGTGTTTTCCATGAATTCTTACTCTCTATCGGGTCCAATCCGGCTAAATTTAGGTTTTCTTCATCTCCTCCTGTGTGAATAGACGGAGATGACATCGGATTCATTTCCTCATTTCCTGCCCACCACCTGCTAGTCATTATTTCTCCACCATCAAACCTTCTAAAACAACTCAGGTCATATCCCGAATTCGAAACAAATCTTGGATCAAATCTTAAGTTCGAATCCAATCAAATTCATCCAAACAAGGCCTTAAATCACTACCTCAGTAGTAGACAAATTTTTTTCATATATTCCGATGTGAGATGGGAGTGTTACAAACTCCCTCATTTAAATTTCTTGCCATTGTAGGATAATATCGGATGGTTTCGTATTCTCACCTCCGGACCTACCTCTCCGAATCGAATCAAATCCATCTGAATAAGACCTTAAACCACTAACTCAATAATATCTTCCCCTTAACCTACCATAAACTCACCCAATCATGATTGAAAGTACTATTATTAATGATTTAATTCGTTATACACATACAAATTTTTCTTATATCTTTCTATAGAAGACTTGGGATGTTACACCTTCTCTCTTAAGTTGACAAACACAAAATGTACTACAAATATAGTATTTAATAAGCACACCACCTCTCTATCTACCCAACTCACATTTGGGTAATAACTTGACTATATTACATTAATAGACCTTGAAAATAATTCTCAATTCTTTGTTTAAAGATTTGTCGAGATCCTAAATTTAGATAGAGATCTAATCGAGTCCCATATCCAACAAAACAAAATTCCAAAACCTTATAAACTTTCTTCACTGCCCCAATTACATGCTTGCTCGGTTGCTCCCCAAATTACACAAAAATTCTAAAACAAGAGAGATCTAGAAATTAAACCCATTTCTTCAAAAGATCAACTGAGACTTTAATTTTCTACAACACTTTAGGAATTCGTCTCTATTAGTTGACGTTCGCAGTTTAATAATACAGATCCTAAAAAATTAAATAAAATAAAATTGAATTTGGCATCCGCAATTTAATATATACTGCGGACGGGACTTGTATAAAAACAGCGTTATTTCCCTGTTGGCCATACCTACCGTCCGCAATTTAATATTAAGGACAGGTGTCTTGATTTAAACATTTGTCTCATTCGTAGTATTAAACTGCGAAATACTGAAAACTAAATTACGGACGGGATTCTATTTAACCGTTCGATCAACGGAATCAGTGGCGAAGCCACATAGATACTTGTGGGGTCAATCGCCCCCACTGAAAAAAAAAATTTTGTTTTATAATGTAAGGTAAATTTTAAAATTTTTAAGTATTATATATATTGCCCCCATTGAAATTTTATAAATTTTCTATTATACGGGGTCAAATTAAAATTTTATAACTTTGTCAATCAAATTTATTCACATATGACTTATATTCTCTCAATATATGTATCTCTCTCTGTAATATTTTAAACTAAATAATAATCTAATTTATATTATTTTTAAAAATAAATAATGAATTACTTACTTATAAATTTAAAAAGTCTATTATGAGTCAATATAGTGTATACATACCATATATTATTACTTATTATATTTTTATTGTAATATATTGTATATATATGTGATCCGAAAGTATAAAGTATTTAAAAAAATTGGCTCGGGGGCGCTGCCCTCGAACCCCCGCGAAATTATTTGAAACTTAGTAATAATTTCGCCCCCACTGGCGAAAAATCCTGGCTTCGCCACTGAACGGAATGGACGATAACGATTTGTTTTAAGGATAATCTTAAGTTGAAAACCTTAGTTATGGATCAGTCTTAGTTCGAACTCAGCTTGTTTATTAAACAAACATGGTCCCTTGGTCGACCTCAACTAGATAAATGAACTTGAGTCAAGTAAACGAACTGAATCGAGTTTTGTTCGTGAACACTTCAGATTGTTCATAGTATACTTTTGCAATTTTAAATAACCAATAAACATAGAGAACTCTATAAAGTGATAACACATTTGAGTAATTTTGAACTACAAGGATCATTGTTAACTGCCTTAAAATGTCACATAGAATTGTACAATACATTTGGGAATATTTCCACAAGACAAGCTAGATAAAAGGGAAAATCACAGAGTAGGGGCTCGTTCGGCAGCTCCGCCTATGACAGTGAGCAAATTGTTGCCAAAAGGATCACTCAAATGAGCTGAAAGGTTTTGAACAGGTCCTTCTCCGGTAACATAAGCTTGTATAAAGAAACCGAGCATCGCAAACATTGCTAGTCTGCCATTCTTGATCTCCTTCACCTTGAGGAGTGCAGCCTGGTCAGGATCATCAGCTAACCCTAATGGATCGAATGGACCTCCCGGGTGAAGTTTGTCCTCCAAATCCTAAAAAAAGTAACATTTTAAATAAAATGCAACGCTCGAAAAATGTCCAACAACAAAAGAAAAAATTATTCTTTATGTAAAACTCTAAGAATAATGCCATATAAACTGAACACGCAAATTTTACATATAGAATGACTTTGCAGATCATAAAATGGGTGTTTCGTTTGACAAACTTTCAAATGCCATAAAATGAAAACGCAAAATTTTCAAATACAAAATAATGTGACTCATTATAGAATTGGCGTTACGTATGGCCTAATCATCAAATACCAAATGAAATGAAAATGCAAAATTTTGACACAGAATGACAGGACTCGTTATAAAATGGGCATACAGCCTAAACGTTCAAATGCTATATGAACTAAGAAGATTTCATACAGAATGATGCGACTCATTATAAAATGGGGGCTTGAATTTCCTAAATGTTCAATTAATAAAAGTTTGCATACCAAGCCATTGGTAAGTCTGTAGTATTCGGCGCCACCAAGAAGAACAACCTCGGCAACGACAGCAAGAACGAGATTAATAGGAATGTTCTTTCCAAAGTAATTAAGTGTGTTCCCATCAAGGAGTAGCGCTCCGGTCTGCATATATACACAATTTACATGAGAAGGGATTGCGAAAAAAATGCAAGTTCTTGGCATGTACATACAATAAGTGGTTCCTGATTCGGGACGGCTTAAAATGGACAGTTCATTTAGGCAGTGTATAAAAACACATATTTATATAGCCGAACGTTGCATTTGAATGACATTTGTATATAAGTATTATACAATTGCAATTCTATGCTATATAAAATGCAACTTGTTTTTATGACTGTCCAAATGAACTGTCCATTTTAAACCGCGCTTCTAGAATCATGATCAACAATAAGTGATGGAAATTACCTTGAACCAAACGGCTTCAGGGCCACAATTGGCTCCAAATTTGTTGAAGGCCTCAGGGATGATGAAGCCGGCTGCTCCCAACATTGCCCAGCGGGCATGGATTAGTTCATATGCTTGATATCTGCATTTTTAGTTAATTAGATTATATATATATATATCCCTCCACATTTCCCTTAACTGAATAATAAAGGTTATTTATTTATAAATTTAGTGTCATTAATATGGGACCAAATAAGAGAAGAGAACAGAGAGCCTGTCAAGTTAAACCAGCCAAGCTTGAAAAATGTGGTATCCCGACTTGAGTAAACCTGGCTCGTTTAACATTTAAATTTATTTATTTTGTTTTTATATAAAAATCCTAAACAAGTTGGGCTTAAACTCGGGTTGCTTAAGCCTGACTAGGACTCAACTCATTTACTCAACGAACCGAGTTCATACATTAAATGTCTGCTCGACTTGACTCGTTTAACTTCTAAAAGAGTTCACGCTTATAACTTAAAACCCGACTAGGCTCGTTTATCTCTACATAAGAGAAGTGGACAGAGAAAATCAGAAAACTATCAGTATTACTTACTTGGCAAAGTCTTGTGGTTTCTTGCTAAGGCCAAAAGGATCATAACCATAGCTGCATGAGCATAAAGGTAACATAAATATGAGCGTACTTTTCATGGTAACTTCACTGTCAGAATTGGAATTGTAATTCTACAACTTTACGGAATTTCATTTTTATTACAAATCAATAGAAATATTCAGATCTCATGTTCTAATTACAATTCCAAACCAGTGACATTCAAAATTAGCAAATTATAAATTTAAACAGGACAAAATGTCTCGAAAATTTCTTATTCTTTACAATACATGTCATTGTATCCGCGGGTTGTTGGGATTGACTCATACTTCTGTTGGTTCGACGAATGGCCATTACGACAGAGTAGTCGGGGGTCTAGCCTCCACGGTGAGCGAGTTGGCCAGGGTTGCAAGGGGCAGTGCCCCCTCAAAGTCAAGTGCAATTGGATCTTGGATTTTATTAATGTATTGGATCTCGCGACTAATGTCCATGTTATAGGTGTGTGGATCATTGTAGAGTGTGTGAAACATCTAATAAATACATCACACAAGCAGAACTAGCCAAATTGGTGAACCTGGTTATATCGCTTGTTCTTAATATATCTTAAATTCTAACACAGGTCTAAGAATGGTACTGTACTACCTTGTCTGTGAGTCCTGATTCTTATTATTTATTTATTTTTGGAATATTACCAATTACCTTTAGCCACAATTTTTCCAGATAATTTTAATGATATATATCTTTGAAATTTAACATAAGCCTAAAGCTATGTTTTGCAACTCACTCAAAGCCTTGGAATTGAGCGCCAAAGTTAACTAAATTTTAGTTATACAACATTAGAAATATGCTTTCAATTCCAATCCCAAAACGTGAAAATGAGTTGCTAAACATAGTGTAAAAAGTAAAGCAAAGGCCTAGTGGACTTACTCTCCGGGAACTTCTCCAGTGAGGTACTCGGGAACTTCGGATCTGTCCAATAGGCCTTCCGGCAAGAAAATTCTTCTCTCAGGACCTGAAAAGAACAATATTTTAGTCAACATGCGTATTCCCTCCTATCTAAAACCTTTTTAAAAGTCAATCCGATACATTTTCAAATATAAAATAAATACTCTCTACTTTTTAAATTATCTGTTTTTTTAGAGTTTCACACACATACTAATATGTGTAATAAAAATATTAAAATACCCTTATGTGTTGACTTTTTTATTTTCTGCGTATGAATCCTTATTGGTGGGAATATGAAAAGATGCTTAAAAAAGAGGAGAGACATGAACGAGAGTAATGACAATCATTAATTAGAGTAAATGGGCAAACTTGGAAAATAAAGAAAAAAAATGTATTGAAATTTTGAAAAAACAGGTATTGTGGGACAAATTTTTTTTTATTAAAACAGCAGATAATTTGGAACGGAGAAATATCATCTTTGAAAGTAGTAAATCTCATAATTAATATTAATTTATGTATAATTTATAGTATTCATAATTAAATCCACGAAAATTAAATGAATTTATATTAATTTTGAATTTAAAAATATTTTAATTAAGAATGAGTGAGTTATTAAAAGTAGAGTCAGCCGGCTTCAATTAATTTAGTGAACTCACTTACCATACCACTTGGCTAGCTCATCGGTCGCCGGAGTAACAACGGCGGCCTTCTTGGGTGCTGCAGCCTTCTTCTTACCAAAAAGAGCAACAGTTTTGAAGGTGACAGGGCTAGATGCCGAAGGAGCCGACCTCGATGCACCGGAGAAGTTTAGAGTGTTCCCCAGCATTTCCGACACTCCGATGGAGGCTGCCGCAGTGGATGCCGCCAGGGAAGCCATCTTCGGTGGTGGTGGTGATGGTTTCAGACAAGTTTTTGCTGAATGGCCAATGAAAGAACGAGGAGTATTTGATAGGGTGGTGAGAAATCAGCCGACTTAATGGTTTTTCTAGTGGATGTTGACTTGCCACGTAGGATTTTCGTTCTAGCGTTGTGATTGGTCTGCATGGGAATAGGGCAATCCAATCCGAGTTTTCAATAGGCTGGGTTGGCTGACGTGGCAGATTATTGTGCTGACGTGTACTGGTCATGAGCCTTGGATTGTGGATAGGAGTACTTAGATTTGGATAACTTAATATCTCCTATCCAAATTTAAAACCATAAATTCTACTAGTATTTGTTTGTTGAAAAATGCCATTATTTTTTTGTGGGTAACAAAACTCTTGCACTTAGCATCAGAATAATATTCATTGCAAATACTTCTAGTGCCGTCACTAAAAATAATATTTGTACCATTTGTGTCGTTAATTACGTTCCAGCAAATGAGTTGGCATTTATGTTGTTAACGAACATCCTGGAAGATTAGGAGAGGTCATCAAGCTAACAAAGGCCTTATGGAGCTGAATCAGTTTGTTCCATATTGGATTAGCCTTACCCCAATACACATAATTTTATATTTACCGACACACAAAAATCTCCTACAAATAACTGTCTATAGTAGTCACTAAAAGTAATAAGTATAATGGAAGAGATCCTTCGTGTCTATCCAGCCGAAATACTAGCTAGGTCATCGCTAAAGCCCAAGATCATTAATAAAACCAGAATACTATCAAAATAGAGAGAATACACGATCATAACTATTGAAACAGATAAACAATGAAACAAAATTAACTTTTGGTATCCCCCAAGGGTTCATGGTATTGGTAACCGTGCAGTTCATAAACAAACTCCGTTGCCTATATGCAAGAGAAAATATTCGCACATAAAAATTCCTGCATTTCATTCACACATTTCTCTAGAGTTGCTGGAAAAGTATACGGAGGAGTCGGTGCTAACTAACTGGTTTGTACAACAGGAATTTAGCAGACTCTATCAATATCGTCTCCACTTGTCCACCTCTTTGGAAGTTGCTCTGATTAGCTTCTTGGTGTTTACAACAAAATCATCAATGATAGCACCAATCTCATTCCTGACATTAAGAGAATTTTTTTTTAAGTTGTATGAAAATGAATTGCCGCCAAATAGATGTTTGAAAAAAAAAAAATTTAACTTGGGAACTCCCGAATAAAAAACAACAGTGGTATTGATGGAAAAAGAGTGTGCATGAAATATGTTGTACGCTTTTCGTGCATACTAGTCATTAGAGGCAATGAGCAGAATCATAATATGAACTTACTGAGTAGGAAGATATTGTGGCCCATTAAAGAGCTTCCCAACATTGGAGTATTTCCGATACTCATCATGAGCAATGCCCCTTCCAACACCGTAGCCAAATCCTAAACCAATCCCACACCCAGCACCAAGTCCAAAGCCAAGCTGTAAACCAGGAAATCCAGGACCAAAGCCTGTGCCTGAAGCAATATGTGTGTTCATATATTAGTACTTAAAATAAACACAAGTACAAAAGACTTCTACCACAGATGACTGTATGCAGCAAACAAAGTATCAACAGTCATGATAAATGTAATCATCATAATAAATCTGGTAATCTTTGGTCCAAAGACCAGTCAATGTCAGCCTTTTAATTTCTGAGTCTAGAGATGTCAGTATCTTACTTTCAGCTCTGACTATATACTCCCTCTGTTTCATGTTAATGTCCTCAATTGACTTTCTTGCACTTTAAGAAAACAATGAGGAAGGCGTGAATATTATCTAAAATTCAATATTAACATCAGTTCCCCACACCGCCCCCCACCCCCAAAACAAAAAACAAAAAAAAAACACAATTTTCTTACTAATAAAAACAAGGGTAAAATAGAAGTCAAAGTGGAATTTAGTACATTAGGACTTGGTATAATAAAGACAAGAAAAAATGGCATGAAGGAAGTGTAATCTAAATAAGTTAAACCAAGGGTGACAAGGATTTGTTGTTTTTTAATCTATAGAACAAGACCGTGAAAACTCCTCGAAATTGCATAATTACAACAATACAGCATCTTTTTCTACAAAAGGAAAAATAAAAAAGTTGTAAGAACCATATACATCTGTTATGATTGTTATTCTCTCATTCTGCCAATACCCGATCAAAACATGCTATCAATATTGCCCAGTTACTCAAGTCTTTCTCCTCATTGTTCAAGTAACTAAATAATTATTTCTATCAATTCAATGAATATCACAAAGCAGCCTCCCAAGAGAGATACAAAAATAATAAGAAATACTTTTAAAGCCAAAATGTAGAAGATAAACAGATCATCTGCTTCCAACTAAGATGACTCGCGGTTTTAAAATTAACAGTAGGTGAAAGATGGTATCTTCCATATCAAAAATCAAGAGACGATGACAAGCAATCAATTTAGAAAACAATTACTAGTTGAATAAAAACAAAACAGAAATATTTATGTACTTAAATTAAACTGCAACAATCGACCAAGAAAATCTGACGCAGGTTCCAACAAAATTAAAATAAGGACTGCTAAACTAAAGCAGCTTTCAACTAGCCCTGACGCAGTTGGCCATATGGTGTAGGTTGTGCTAGTATTTCTGAAAATAATGAGCATATATATATATATATATATATATATATATATATATATATATATATATAGGGTCCGGATCAGGTAAGGACTCCCTTACGATACTAAAATGCGGATTTTTTATTTTTTTTTGCTTTTTTTTTATGACAACTAAAAAAAAAGTTTAATATTTTATAGAATTGGAATTTTTCCATAATACAGTGTTTTGGACGTGATTTGGATACATATAACAAAACAGGTCTGTACAGACTGTACATACATTTTTTGGTATAGGTATCCAAATCACGTCCTAAACATTGTATTATGGAAAAATTTCAGTTCCATAAAATATTAAACTTTTTTTTTAGTTGTTTAAAAAAAAAGCTCAAAAAAAAATTAAAAAAATTGAATTTTAGAGGTGTGTGTGTCTGTGTGTAAAAAGATAGAGATGCTTTAAATTTTAGAATTTTGAAAGACCAACAGTTAAATAACATTGGTGTTTATATAGTTCTCAGGGAGGAATGGAAGAGAAACAATAGAGAGAGGCAAGAAAATTGAAGATGGCAATGAGATGCAATAAAGATGCTTCCATGCATATTGATTTAGAAGAAAGGAAAAATGGATTAAAAAGAGATCATCCTACTATCAACAATGACAACAACATCGGCAACAACAACAAAGGGAGGGAGAGAGTGATGGAATAACAACAGCTGGTTAGCATATAAGAGGAAAAAGAAGCTGATTATGATAATACTTGATTTTCCTTCTTATTAAGTTAAATGGAAATATGGCAGGTGCAACAAGTGTACATGCTATGTAATATATAACATTAGGATCTCAAGGACAATTACATTCTAAAATTAGATCTTTCGTGTACTTAAAAAAATTCGGAATATTTATTAAAAAGAATGGTTTGGGATAAAGGCGTTCTTGAGTTAAATTGTATTTACTAAAGGAAAAAGGCAAAGCCTTTGAACATGTTTAGTATATAAAGAAAGGTAAATCAACCTATACATAGAGAACATAGTCAGCCTCAAAGGCCAAAGAAAACCTTCACTTGAACTCCCAAGCAAGCCAAGAAATAGTAAAAAAAAAAATCAAGGACCCCCAAGAATGGATCTGCAGCCATCAAAATGGCCTTTGAGTGATGAGTGGTCTTCTGTTTCTCAAGACACTGGCACTTCCCTGACCCCCTATTGTGATATTTTCTGATGTTATTACCATAATACTATATTACAGTAATAGGGGGGGGGGGCCTTCAATAATGGCCTGATGCTCACAGATAAAGCGAATGTTAGAAGGCCATAATCGAACCTTAACTCCCTCAAAAGGCCTCTAATTACACCCCAAAACAAAGTTTATGAGAGAGGCAAAGATGAGCCATCCTCCATCAATTGACCCAAGCTCCGCCGATACCTCCGCAACCGGTTGTTATCCTCTGGTTGGACCAGCCTCTTATCTCGGATGCCTAACGAGATTACTTCCTCTATATCTGATATGGAGCCTTCAATTTCAATTTATTTATTTTTTTGCTTTGTGGGGGGGGGGGGGGGGGGGTGGGGTGATAGCCTACAACATATGGTCGAAATGGGACCAAATATCTCCATGTTCCAAGTATTGCAAGGCATAACCCTCTGCACTGAGAGAATGGGAAAAACAAGAACCAGAATTTTTTTGCGACGAGTGCAACCTCAAGTGGTGCTTTATCCTACTTAAGGCTTGGCAAGGAATAGAACTATGCCTGTCTCATTACATTAAATTCTGAAGTATGATATGCACTTTATAAAAGCACAATAGAAGTTGTTAGGCCATTCGCTGACAACTTAAATTTTTGGAGCAACTCATAACTTGACATGGTACCATAGGTTTGACACGTTCCTGGTTTCAAGTATTTCGACCTGCATTCAATATGCTCTATGTTTGGTATGTGCGACATATGCTTACATATAATAACTAGAACCTTGAAAATCTGTGACCATTGACCAAACAATGTGGATTGAACCAAAGAAACGAGTAAACTAGCATCTCCCAGGTTGCATCTTTATAGTTCTTGCACATCACATCTCCCCATATACAATTTTGTCCTTCTTCACATTGCCAAAGCCAAGTGTAACAAAACTTTCTCGTATTACAAACCCTTAAAACTTCTTGCTCAAGAGTTAAGAGGAGTTCCCACGAAAAATCCTAATCCACAAGGTAATATGAAAATAAACCCTTTAAATCACCCAATAAAAATTAATCTTGGGCAATCACTTATCCCAAAAAGCAAGCAAAGGGAAAAGAGAGAAAATAAAAATAGGCTGGCAAACTTGATAAGCAAAAGAGAGAAAAACAAACAAACAAGGACATCACTAAATATTAATTGCCACACACTAATTAAGAAGACCTATATGCATCACTAGAAAACCTTGTAAAGACCCAATAATCCATCTATCAAAAACCTAACACCAACAATTAGTAGGAAGACCAGTGTCTATCCAAAAAACTCCCAGAATACTCTACAAAATATCTTTAAAATAAAGAAACGGATAAACTGAACTAACACCCCATTAAGCAATCAACACATAATATCTTGACCATACATATACTTGAATATATATGGTCCCAAGTGGTTCCTATTTTGAAAATAATCAAATCTTAAGATTTCTATGTTTGTTAACCTTGCATTGTCTTGAGCATGTAATGACCTGTACCGTTAGTTGCTACTAGCATTGACAACTTCTGAATGAAAGGGCCACAAATGTTCATGATATATCATTTTTCCTACAATTATGGCATTATTTTAACACTGTTCTTGATACTAGATTATTTTTTGAAGTATAAATAATTAGATTATCTTCGTTAAGATAGGTTTTTTACCTCTTCATCATTTTTATTTTTTTTACATCTTGACATTTTCCAAGTTCCAAACATAATCTTGCTGGGAAGTAATAATACTTCATCCCTTCTGAATATAAGATCAAAGTTTGACTTTTGAAAATAAAATGAAATATTTTCAAATTTAAAATTGATTTGATTCATTTAACTTGAGGAAAAAAAAAATATTGTAATAAATAATAATTTTAGATAGTTTAATTGACTTCAAAGACGCAAAATTGATACTATGTTGTCGAACATAGGAAACAGTAAGTAAAGCAAATGGAAGCATCCATCACTTAATTGAGAAGTCCAGTGTATAATATCTGATTACTTGGCTTTAAATTTAAATACAGTACTAAACTGTTCGATTGGCAAAACCAGAAAAATGAAAACAAACCCAAAATTCTTCTACTCTATTTCCTTCAATTCCTGAATATCCAATATAAAATAAGAAAAGAAACTAATACCTCCGATAAGGCCGACGCCGAAACCAACCCCACAGCCGGCACCGACGCCAAACCCAGGTCCAAGCTTTCCCAATTGCCTGGAATTAAGCACCGGTAACTTCCAAAGCAAGCCCTTCTCTTCATTATTCCCACTGCTGTTCATTTCCTCTCTCTGTCTGATTCTGGTTATGGGATGGGAAAGATAGCGGTGATTTCCAAGTTTTTGATGAATGAAAATGTCGCCACTTTGCGTGCTAATATGTAGGGTGAGCACGGTACTGCACCCGAAACTGGTTAGGTGTGGTTTAAAAAAAAAAGGTAAAATACAAATGTGGCAACCGAATTTTTAGACATTTGATCATCAAACCAACTAACCTATATAAAACTTATAGTTACTTTATTAAAAGAATTAACATTTATATTAAATCAATTCATTTCCCCCCAAATAATATTTAAATAGAGTAATTGACTTATTAAAACAGTAAAAACACATGGAAGAAAAAAATTGAATATATATTAAAGGTGTATAAAAGTTCATATATAATTAATTCTTAACTAACCAAGTAAAATACTTAACTCAAATAATTAACACAAAATAAAATAATTAATGTGAGACCCCAAATTTTATGAATAAAGATTTAAATTTCTCGAAATATTTTTTTGAATATTATGGTGTGAATTTGATATAATGTTATAGTTGTGGATAGTATTTATAAATTTTGCAAAGTATGCAAGTTGTTATAAAATATTCGATTGGTCGAGGAATATTCTTTTTGTCGGAGAATATTCGTACGACGGCACAATCATTGGTGGACCCCACAACGGAAGTATTGTTGTAGTTAGAAAACGACAGAATTATCTTTTTATGAAAATAACGGCGGAAGTGTTACCGTTAAAACTGTTGAACTGCTCGGTAGTAAAAGTACAGTAATACGCGTGGTTGCATAGTAGCACACGGTATTGATTATTGATGCTTACGTAAGAAGTCACTCAGTTATACTCAATTATTGCTACAGTAATTACTGCATCATATCTCTCATATTATTGATTCAATTATTGTCACAATATCATCTGCATAATATGTTATATTATTAAATCAATAATTGAGACGACAAAATTATTCATATTATTATTTGCAATATCGACAATGTCTAGAAGTTTTGTCAAGGAGAGGTTTGGTCACCTAATTGCGCGCCAATAGAGAGAAATTCTTATTGGAAAGCCCCCTCTTTCCTGGGAACGACCTGGTTGTTAAATATTGTGAGTTATAATATTAATGATGAATAAGTTCGTATTGATTAAAGATAAAATTGATAGTTTCATTGTGTTGGGATTATTTGTGTTAGTAGAAATCGACATTTGTTTCGATAATAATTGATGTCTGGAGGTTATATTGTTCAATCGGGTATTCGGGGCACTTTTCGCGTCGGAGTACTATTCACGAGTTACTATTTACGAGTTACTATTCACGAGTTACTATTTACGAGTTACTATTCACGAGTTACTATTTACCCGTAAAATATATTTCTTTTCGGTCCAAATCATTTTTAGGTGCAATATTATTCCATGAGGAGATGTGCTAATTTTTCAGACCGTTAGTTGAAATTATAATAGTAAATCAATATGGATCGTTGATTTAAAGTTTTAATAGTAACTTGTCCCTTCAGCTTTCCAAGAGTTATTTGTCCCTTCAGCTTTCCAAGAGTTATTTGCCTCTTCAGTGTTCCAAGAGTTAATTGCCCCTTCGCAAATAGTAGTTGTCTCTTCAATATTACCAAGAGTCATTTTGACCATTCGTTAAGACCAAGAGCCACTTTCAGTTCTTCTATAAATAAAAGTTCATTCCTTCAGTATTTCTTACGAATTCACTGAAACTCTAGAGAGAGAAACTATATAGAGAAAGAAAAAAAGTAGTCTTCTACCTCACTATTCAAGTATCCAGTTTTCTTCTAAGGTAGGGAGTATTATTTCTTTCTTATTCATGAAGAGAACTTCCGTTATTCCATTCTTTATTATTCTGTTGGAATAACTTGTATACGCGGGCTACCCTATACTTGGTAAAATTCTTCTGTTATTCCATTCTTTGTTATTATGTTGGAATAACCTGTTTATGCGAAGTACCACATACATGGTGAAATTCTTCTATTATTCTGTTCTTTATTATTTTGTCGGAATATCCTGTCGGTGCGTATTACGCCTGACCTGGTTCCATTATTTATTATTCCGTTCTTTATTATTCTGTCGGAATATCCTGTCTGTGCTTTTACGCCAGACCTGGTTCCATTCTTTATTATTCTGTTGGAATATCATGTCTGTGCGTTTTATGCCGGACCTGGTTCTGTTGTTTATTATTCTGTTGGAATAACTTGCATGTGCGGTCTATCGCATGCATGGTGATTTCTTTTGTTATTCCATTCTTTATTATACTCAGTTGGTTAAAACTTTGACTTCTATACTCCATGAAATTAATGAAATATCCTTGATATTTGCGCTTCATCCAGTATATTTTCAAGAAAATATTCTTCTGAGCATTCTTGAATTTTACTCTACAAAGAAGTATCATGTTGATAATGTGGACGTTATTAGTTCCTGGATAAATTAATTCTTGAACTTGTTTTATTGAATTCTTATATCATTGTCATCATCCTCATGTTTATATTATGTTGAAAGTCATATGTGGCCTGTAGTGCTAGATGGACTTGGTATGATTATTACCAGGGATTATTCGGTATAATCATGACCGTAATGTTACAAATGATGTGAAAAAAGTCCTCATTTGCCCATAATGCATTGATGGACAGTTTTTGGTATAATTATGGCTATGAATTCTCTTTGGTCGTAGTGCAAAGATGAATTATTTTATGGCATGATCAGGACCGTTGATGAAAACATGATTATCTTTAGCCGTAGTGCATGGATAATTCGTGGTCGTGATACTAAAGAATATCCTTGGCCGTAGTGCAGGGGTGATTCGATGATGTGGATTATTTATTAAGTTGAGTCTCAGCGATAACAGTGATGAAAAACTTTTGAAATCATAGAAGATAGTAGATTTTATTCTTTACTGGACTCTTCTAATGGATTGATTGTTCCGCTGCAGTTAAACTTGATGTTTGTTATATTGTATCAGTTTAACACTGTTTAAGGCTAATGATAATTTATTCTGCATTATCTTAGTCATAATATTTCTTACTGGGCTAGTTGAGCTCACCCTTTCTTTCACTGTTCTCTTCAGGAAATGAGAATATAGTTGGGACGAGTCAGGGAACGGAGTGATGGTCCTAGATGGTGCATTAATAGTCCTCACTATTCTCTGAAATAGTGTGATAATAATTGTAATGAGGACTCCTTTTGAGTTTTTATACTCTCTAGTAGACAATATTTGTATTCAAACTCACAGTTTATGTTTTGTCGTATTGTACACGACAGTTGTATTATTAAGTTGTATTTGAATTCTGTACCATGTATCTGGCGACTCAAGATGGGTGATGTATACCTAATTTTGGGGGCGTCACAATTGGTACAAAGCTTAGGGATATGATCCCTAGCTGAGATGTGAGACAAGAACTAGGAGGGGAGAGATGGAAAATTTCTTCGCTAGTATGACCTACCTAAGTTTATTTGGTATTTAATTATTCGGTCAGAGTATAGGGATGATATGTGACATGTTAATTAACCCTTGTTTTGTGGCAGTATTTAAAAATGGCATCCGAAAATATTGAGATAAGCAATGAAGCACATGAGACCGTTGAGTTAGCTCAACCAAAAGGTAACGAGCAACAACACTATAAAAATCATACCGGTGGCAACGGCCATCAGAACAATGATAACCATCGTGGGGGAAATTATCATGCCAAGAATGGTAACCACTTCAGTGGTAATCATGGCCAAGATAATAGAAGTGGAAATTTCAAGAAGAGAAGGTCATTTAGCTCAATTTTGTCGTATAGTGAAATTAAGTCCAGCTGGGACGGTGGCACCAAAGGCGGATATGAACAAAACAAAGTCGGTGGTTTCAGGAAGAGCGTTTTTCGTGACTTCTCAAAAAAGCGAGTAACCCGAACGAAGTTAGCACGGGTTAGTTAATTATAAATTCTTGCGAAGTCTATACCTTATTCGATACCGGTTCTACCTATTCTTTTATCTCTCTTGCTTGCGCTCAATGTTTAAATTTAACTCCGGAGAAGTTAGACTTTGACTTATTGGTTGAAACTTCGTTAGTAGAAACCTTCGTTACCTCCACTATTTATAAGTCTTGTTTGATTCAAATCGACACTTTCACGTTACCTGTCGATCTTATCTCTTTGAAAATACTTGCCTTTGATTTAATTTTAGGAATCGATTAGTTAACTACTTATCATGTTTTTTGTAAGGTTGTTAGCTTTAATATTCCTAACCAACCTGTTATGCGAATTCAAGCAACCAAACCACTAAAGTTAATCATTGTCATATCAAGCCATAAGTAAAGAGCCCCAAGACTTTCGCTGGTAACTTCCAAGTCTTGGAATACACCGAAGCCAGAATATCCGTAGGGGACGTTGTGAATAACGGTGGTAAGTTGATAGGTATCAATGTGACGTGCTATCCAAGTCTTTGATGAGAGTCACAATTTTTTTTCTATCGTTAATAAATTTCCTGACGTATTCTCTGAAGACTTCTTAGCCTACCCCTATAGTGTGAAATCGAATTTTGTATTGACCCCAGTACAAAACCCATTTCTAAAACCCTTAAATATTTTTTCAACTAAAGCGAACGTAACATGCGCCAAAGACGTTGGCTCGAGCTGTTAAAGATTACGATCGTACCATTCAATATCATCGTTGGAAAAGCGAACGTGGTAGCTGACGCGTTGAGTAGAAGATCGTATGCGTTTATGAGTGCGATGTTGTTAACACAAAGATCCATTTCGTACGATTTACAAATGATGAAGATAGAGTTAAAGACTCTAGGAACCACGTGAAGATAACGAATATACGATTAGAATTGACTTTAATCGATAAAGTTAAAGCTGCTCAAGCTACATACACAGAGCTGATGAATGTGAAGAAGAAGGTTCAAGAGGGCGTTATTCTAGAAGCAAGAATTGATGAAGAGAGGAAATCTCAACCCTCGATTTTATTGGCCCATTTGAAATCCTTGATCGAGTAGAAAATGTGGTCTATAGATGCGTTTTACCGCCAAGTATGTCGCGTGTTCATAACGTTTTTAACGTATCGATGTTACGTAAATATGTGGACGACCCGAACCACATTATTAATTTAGAACTGGACGAGATAGCAGAAGATTTAACGTATGAGGAGATACGTGTTAACATCTTGGATAAGAAGGATCATATTCAACACTCAAAGGTTATACATCAAGAGTTGGAATCTGAAATGAAGTCAAGGTATCCTCATCTCTTCAGCATACCAGGTACGTACGTAAATTTTGAGGGCGAAATTTCATAAGGAGGGGAGATTGTGAGACCCCAAATTTTATGAATAAAGATTTAAATTTCTCGAAATATTTTTTTTGAATATTATGGTATGGATTTGATATAATGTTATAGTTGTGGGTAGTACTTATAAATTTTGTAAAGTATGCAAGTTGTTATAAAATATTCGATTGGTCGGGGACTATTTTTTTTGTCGGGGAATATTCGCACGACGACACTGTAAGACCCCGAATTTTATGAAATAAAAGTATTCAATTTTTCTATTTAGTAAATGGTTAAATTAATAACAAGTTAAAGTTAAGGGTGATATATGAATTTTTTTCAAAAATACGCAAGTGGTTATAAATATTCATTGTTGTCGGGGAATATTCGTTTGGTCGTGGAATATTCTTTCTGTCGGGAAATATTCGTACGACGGCACAACTATTTGTGAGCCCTATAACGGAAAACGGTCGGATGAAGATAACGACAAAAAATTGAGTTTTTATAATTAACGGCGTAGTTGTTACCGTTAACACTGTTGGAATACCCTGTGGTTAAAATACAGTAATACGCGTTATTGCACAGTAGCACACGGTATTGCATAGTATTTTTGAAATTATTGATTCTTACGTAAGAAGGCACTACTGAATAATTGTCACAGTAATTACTGTTCAATATTTTATTTTATTGATTCAATAATTGCTGCGTTGATATTTTATATTATTGTTGTTCAATAATTATCACTGTACAGTATTTCCCATTATCAGATCAATAATTCATATTATTTGAATAATATTATTAGATAGCATTATTGGCAATGTCTAGAACGTTCTGTCTAAGGAGAGGTTTGGTCATCTAATTGCGCGCCAGTAAGGAAAAATTCTTATTGGAAAGCCCCCTCTTTCCTAGGAACGGCCTGGTTGTCATAAATGTGATTCTGTAATATTATTTATGAATAATTAATTATTGATTCATATGATAAGGAAATATTTATTTTATATGGATATAAATGAGGGATATATTTTTGTGGTTAAAAATGAAGGAGTTAATGTTGAGGTGTTTTATCTGTATTTTTGTCAGAACGGAGGTATTGAAAATCAAATTAGGGTTTTTAAGATATTTTGCGAGGCTTATAATTTTTAATCCGACCGTTGGATCGTGGTAATTTTTGGATATGTTATACATATATAAGTTGAGTATATGTCCACAAATTTTGAACCGTTAAAAATGAACGTATGATTTATTATGAATTTTACGAGATGACTGGTTCAGAAATTGTTGAAGTTTCGGAATTTATCATTTTGGTGGAAAATTCTAGAATTGGTGGGCCCCACTCTTGGTTGGTGAAGAAATGTGCTGAGATTTTTATTCAAATGTGGTGGGTGGGAATAGTAGCAGGTAAAGCCATCAGGTTGCAGGTTAAGTCTGCTTCGGCGTGCTAACATTTTCCTATAAATAGAGGGCTAAGTTAGAATTGAAAATCACACAAGAAACATAAGCTTTCTCTCTTTCTCTCTCTATATTATGAAACATATTTTGTGAGTATTTAGATACTTTGAGAGTTGCTATTCAGTGTAAGTTTTCTTCAACTTTGCATTCCAGTCAGAAATACTGCATTTTTGAGGTAAGAGATTGTAAGGGATAGTAAGGGATTTTAAGGGTTGTTATATTTTCCAGTTTCGTAATTTTTCTGACCTTCAAAAATTTTGAAAAAATTTAAAATGATATTTTGATGAGTTTTCTTGATTGTGTCCAAAAATGGTGATTTTTGGATGTATAGATTGAGAGTTATGAATTTTATGAGAAAAGACTATTTTAAAAGTAATCGCTTATAATTCCTTGTGGTTAACTCTAAAATTGATGAAATTTTTATTGGGGGTACATGTATATGATAGAAGTATACTCTGTAAATTTCAAAATTTTTGGACAAAAGTACAATTTTTGATAAATGTCTAAATATTCGGTTGTTTTGGCCATATGAAAAATAGTAAATGACTTTTAAAAATTCTGAGAAAAATATATGTTCACTATGGGACTATATTATGCTAAATCCCAGAAACGAAATATTTTTGGAACTGATTTGGTATTTTTTATGAAAATAGTCTAGTTATAAGTAAATAAATTAAATATATTTTGTGAAGTAAGAAAGTTGAAAAATAGGATTTTATGACTTGAGAATCCTATATGAGGTATATGCAGATTTTTGATGAGGGTTTTGGTTATTGGTGATGAAATCTTATGAGTTTGACATTTTAGAATGATTAAATGCATTATTTAGTAAAGTGTAAACAATTAAAATAAATTGTTTATAAGCTTAAGAAATATTATTATTTCAATATTATTATACCGAAATATTGGTGTAGATTTTATTGTGAAATTTCTACCTTTTTGTGTCGGAGTTACTATTCATGAGTTACTATTCACGAGTTACTATTCATGAGTTACTATTCACGATAAAATTAGTTTCTTTTTCTAACCAAATTATAGTTGATTTATGAATATTACTCTTGAGATTAAATCTATATGTTGATCATATTATTTTTATTATCATATATAACATTTTTATAACCCTGATGTTGAAATTCTCTTTCACTTGAGTGTAAAGATGGGTAGATTACTGGTATGATCATGACTTTGGGTTCTCTTTGGCCAGTAGTGCAAAGTTGAATTATTGACTAGTATGATCATGACCATTGAATTTATAATTGAATATCTTCAGCTTAAGTGCAAATGTGAAATGATCAACATGGTTATAATTATTTTTTATATAAATGATTATATATTTCTTTGAGATATTAATATATTTGGCCTGTAGTGCAAATATGAACCGTTGATGAATATATTTTAGTCGTAGTGCAAATATGAACTGTTGAGGAATATATTTGGCCTGTAGTGCAAAGATGAAATATTGATGAATATCTTTGGCCTGTAGTGCAAAGATGAATTGTTGATGAATATCTTTGGCCCGTAGTGCAAAGATGACATGTTGTTGAATATCTTTGGCTAGTAGTGCAAAGATGAACAGATGTTGAGATAAACATGACCAACTGGTGATACAAATAAATATCTTTGGCCGTAGTGCAAAAATGAAGTTATTAGTATGATTATGAACAAGAAATGTGATTTGGTGTAACCATGATCTTTAATGTTTCAGGTAAAGATAGGTGATAAAAATTATCTTCGTTCTGGATGAGAAGAGGAATTTAGAACTACAGTTATGATTATGAGTTATTCATATGATTGTGGACCAGAATTGTTGATTGATGTTACAGGGATAAAAATATTGTTGATGGATTTTTAACATGGAGAAGATAATAGACTTTATAGTCTATTTGACTCTTCTAATGGATTGCTCGTTCCGCTGCAACTATGGTTGAAATTTTTATCATTTACCATATGTTCTAAATCTCTGATTTATTATTGATGAAGGCTATTGATAATTTAATTATCTTTAGTCATGATATTCTTTACAGAGCTAGTTGTGCTTACCCTTTTGCTTCACAATTCCTTTCAGGTAATAAGAGTGTACCTGGGTCGAGCGAGGGTAACGGGGAAATAGAATGGTGGTCTCTAGCTGTGGATGTTCTCCCGAAGCAGTATAGAAAAGTTCATTTAGTAGTTTTATTTGGTGAATCCAATAGGGTAAGGTGTACCCAACGTTGGAAGGGTGGTTTGCCACTATCATACAAGATGTCTAACGACATACAACCTCGTGTCATCATAAGACAGGGATGTGCTCATCCACTTGCTGAGTATATATACGAGCACTAACTATATAATCTTGGTGTTTGTTTGAAGTATAATTCTCAATTAGAGACAGTAGAGATAATGATATGTCAATAGAAGACTCACCATTAGGAAGAATATGATAGTAATCTTCTCATTTTTCTTTGGGGTCTATTGGGTCAACCAAGGATAATTTTGTGGTCATATGATATCTATCATAACCTAGACGCATGGCCTCCCATGTACGAAGGTTTTCTTGAGCACTTTCCAAAGATTCTAATTTCTAAAACAGTTTTTGACTATACCTTTATGTAAGGTGTCATTATGAGGTGATGTCCACGGTTGGAACATGAGTCACATTTGGTATATAATTGTATCCAAACTCACAGCATATGTGTTGTTGTATTTTGCACGACAATTGTTGTAATAAAGTTGTAGTTGTTTTTTGTACCATGTATTTGGCGACTCAGAATAGGTTGGATAGAATGGACCTATTTTGGGGTTGTCACAGGCACAATCATTGGTGGACCCCACAACGGAAGTATTATCGTCGTTAGAAAATGACAGAATTATCTTTTTATGAAAATAACGGCGGAAGTGTTACCGTTAAAACTGTTGAAATACTCGGTAGTAAAAGTACAGTAATACGCGTGGTTGCATAGTAGCACGCGGTATTGATTATTAATACTTATGTAAGAAGTCACTCAGTTATGCTCAATTATTGCTACAGTAATTACTGCATCATATCTCTCATATTATTGATTCAATTATTGTCACAGTATCATCTGCATAATATGTTATATTATTAAATCAATAATTGAGATGACAAAGTTATTCATATTATTATTTTCAATATTGACAATGTCTAGAAGTTCTGTCAAGGAGAGGTTTGGTCACCTAATTGCGCCAATAGGGAGAAATCCTTATTGGAAAGCCTCCTCTTTCTTGAGAACGACCTGGTTGTTAAATATTGTGAGTTATAATATTAATGATGAATAAATTCGTGTTGATTAAAGATGAAATTGATAGTTCCATTGTGTTGGGATTATTTGTGTTAGTAGAAATCGATATTTGTTTCGATAATAATTGATGTCTGGAGGTTATATTGTTCAATCGGGTATTCGGGGCACTTTTCACGTCGGAGTACTATTCACGAGTTAATATTCACGAGTTACTATTCACGAGTTACTATTTACGAGTTATTATTCACAAGTTACTATTCACCCGTAAAATATATTTCTTTTCGGTCCAAATCATTTTTGGGTGCAATATTATTCCATGAGGAGATGTGCTAATTTTTCAGACCGTTGGTTGAAATTATAATAGTAAATCAATATGGATCGTTGATTTAAAGTTTTAATAGTAACTTATCCCTTCAGTTTTTCAAGAGTTATTTGTCCCTTCAGTTTTCCTAGAGTTATTTGTCCCTTCAGCTTTTCAAAAGTTATTTGCCTCTTCGGTGTTCCAAGAGTTAATTTTCCCTTCGCAAATAGTAGTTATCTCTTCAATATTACCAAGAGTCATTTTGACCCTTTGTTAAGACCAAGAGCCACTTTCAGTTCTTCTATAAATAGAAGTTCATTCCTTCATTATTTCTTACGAATTCACTGAAACTCTAGAGAGAGAAACTATAGAGAGAAAGAAGAAAAGTAGTCTGCTACCTCACTATTCAAGTATCCAGTTTTCTTCTAAGGTAGGGAGTATTATTTCTTTCTTATTCATGAAGAGAACTTCCGTTATTCCATTCTTTATTATTCTGTTGGAATAACCTGTATACGCGGGCTACCCTATACTTGGTGAAATTCTTCTGTTATTCCATTCTTTGTTATTATGTTGGAATAACTTGTTTATGTGAAGTACCGCATACATGGTGAAATTTTTCTATTACTCCGTTCTTTATTATTTTGTCGGAATATCCTGTCGATGCGTATTACGCCTGACCTGGTTCCATTATTTAATATTCCGTTCTTTATTATTCTGTCGGAATATCCTGTCTGTGCGTTTACGCCGGACCTGGTTCCATTCTTTATTATTCTGTTGGAATATCCTGTCTGTGCGTTTTACGCCGGACCTGGTTCCGTTGTTTATTATTCTATTGGAATAACCTGCCTGTGCGGTCTATCGCATGCATGGTGATTTTTTTTGTTATTCCATTCTTTATTATACTCAGTTGGTTAAAACTTTGACTTCTATACTCCATTAAATTAGTGAAATATTGTAAGACCCCAATTTTTTTTTATAAAATGGAATTTCCTTTATTTATTATTTTGAAATAGTAAAGGGTTGATTTGATTATTGTGGTTAGTTATGCGTAAAATGCGCAAATATTTTTTAAATAAGCAAGTGGTTATAAAATATTCATTGTTGTCGGGGAATATTCGTTTGGTCGTGGAATATTCTTATTGTCAGGAAATATTCGTACGACGGCGCAGCCTTGTGTGGGCCCCATAACGGAAAGCGATTGGATGAAAAAAATGACAAGTATAAGTTGTTGTTACCGTTAATACTGTTAGAATACCCGGTGGTTAAAATACAGTAATACGCGTTGTTACACAGTAGCACACGGTATTGCACCAATTATTGATTCTTACGTAAGAATGCATTACTCAATAATTGTTACAGTAATTACTGTTCAATATTTTATTTTATTGGTTCAATAATTTCTACGTTGATATTTTATATTACTGTTGTTTCAATAATTGTCACTACACAGTATTTTCCATTATCGAAGTAATAATTCATATTATCTGAATAATATTATTGGATAATATTATTAAAAATGTCTAGAAAGTTCTGTCTAAGGAGAGGTTTGGTCATCTAATTGTGTGCCAGTAAGGAGAGATCCTTATTGGAAAGCCCATTCTTTCTTGAGAACAGCCTGGTTGCCATTATTGTGATTCTGTAATATTATTTGTGAATAATTAATTATTAATTTCTATGGTAAGGAAAATATTCATTTTATGTGGATATAGATGGAAAAAAATTTTAAAGTGACAATTGTTGAAAAATAATATTTTATCTTTTCTGATAAAATAATTTATTATTATATTTTAATAATATAATAATAGTGATAGTTTTACAATGAATGTGGTATATATGAGGAAATGAGGAGGAGGAGTATTTTTGTTGTAATAAATACTAAAAACATGTTAAACATGTCTGTGGGCCCATTTCTTGACTGAAATTTGATTATAGCCTGTAAAATCGTCCGTATGTGGATTTCGGTCAATTTTTGTTTGGAATTTGGAAAAACTTTCTTCTGCAAAGTTGTAGAGAATTGAATTTCTTATAAGACATCGCAAGATTCAAATTTTTCTGATAAAAGGGCTATTTATTATGAATTATTGAAGTTTCGAAGTTCCGAAATAATTGATTTTTAGAAGTTTTAATTATTTATTTTATGAAAAACGTTTTTTCTTACTTTTTCTATAAGGTTAGCATGTGTGAATTGCTAAAATTCAGATTCTTGGGTGGCGGGCTTGAATATTTATTAAATAAAATTAATTTAATAAATTTTCTGCTTTGGTGTTCTAAGCAATTTCCTATAAATAGGGTGCTTAGGTTAGAATTAAAAATCACACCAGAAACTACAAATTTCTTTCTCTTTCTCTCTCTATATTATCGAGCGTATTCTTGTGAGTATTTTAGTACTTTGAGTATTGCTATACGGTGCAAGTTCTTTCAGTACAATATCCAGTATTCCAGTCAGAAGTACTATTCTTTCTGAGTTAATGGATGTTATTTTATTCAAAAATGATATTATTTCTTCAATATCATTATGCCGAAATATTGGTTAAATTTTTTTTTATCAAATTTGGAACTTTTTCATGTCGGGGTTACTATTCACGAGTTACTATTCACGAGTTACTATTCATATATTACTATTCACGAGTTACTATTTACGAGTTACTATTCACGAAGCATGATAATATTTTTTATGAAATTTCTATCTTATAGTGTCGGAGTTACTATTCACGTATACGGCACTATTCACGTATACGACACTATGCACGTATATGACACTATTCATAGAAAAATTAAATTTTCTTTTCTGTGTCCAAGATTGTCTGTTATAGTTCCTATCTTTGATTGGATCTATGTTTTGGTCTTCATTCTTGAATTTTACTCCACTCTGGTTATTTATGAAGTATTTTTAAACTTTGATTGTTTAAAGTACGAATCCTTAATACTTGTTCTTTTGTTTCACTGGATTCGTTTTCTTTAAACTATTTTTCATCATCCTCAGTCCTAAATGATGATATTATTGAATATCTTTGGTCTGTAGTGCAAAGATGAATGATTTTCGATGAATATCTTTGGCCCGTAGTGCAAAGATGTATAGGTGTTTAGATGAACATGACCAGCTGATGAATATCTTTGGCCTGTAATGTAAAGATGACTATTTGATTCAAGATGTATATTGATTGATGTTACAGGGATAAAATATCGATGATGGACTTTTAAATTCATAGATGATAGTAGATTTCATTCCCTACTTAACTCTTCTAATGAATTGTTATTTCCGCTGCAGTTGTTAATCTAAAACTTGTTGTCTATTATATTCTATTAGATTTTTCATGTTGAAGACTAAGGATAATTTGTTGTACATTAACTTAGTCATAATGTTCTTTACTGGGCTAGTTGAGCTCACCATTTTCCTATTTGTTCCATTTTTTTCTCAGGAGACGAGAATATAGCGGGAACTAGTCGGGGTGTGGAGTGATGATTCAAGACAGTTGTTTTAGTAGTCTTCACTATTTTTTTAAAATAGTGTATCAATAATTGTAATGAGGACTTATTTGAGTGTGGATATTGTCTAGAAGATAATATTTATATTTAAACTCACAGTTTATGCGTTGTCGTATTTTGTACGACAATTGTATTAATGAAGTTGTAGTTGTTTCTGAACCATATATTTGGCGACTCAGAATGGGTGATGTATACCTATTTTGGGGCGTCACAGTTGGTATCAGAGCTTAGGGATATGATCTCTGGCGGAGATCGGGGAATAGAACTAGGAGGGGAGAGACGAGTAAATCCTTCGCTAGTGTGTCCTACCTAAGCTTATTTGTTGGTCGGTCATAATATAGGGGTATTATGTGATTTGTTAATTTGTTAAATTAACCCTTGTTTTATGGCAGTATTTGAGAATGTCGACTGAGAATGTTAACAGTGGAGTAAATAAAACCGTGGAGACGCCTGTACTCACCAACGAGGAGAACGTGCAACAGGCTGGCAATGTTCCTCCTGTGAACAACACCAATGAGCAGATGATGAACGATGGGATGTTTAGAAGCTTTTTGCAATTCATGTAAAACCAGACGAAGGAGGCTCATGTTCAAAATACAGGAGGAAATAATAGCAATTCACGGTTTGTCACAGCCAAGCAGTTCAAAGAATTGGGACCACCAGAATTCTGGGGAAAGCCGGATCCGATTAAGGCGGAGACGTGGGTCAAACAAATTACCAAGATATTCGATGTCTTGGGATGCACGGAGGAACAGAAGGTTCCATTCGCCACCTTTATGTTCCGTAATGAGGCAGATTACTGGTGGGAATTTGTGAAGCGTACCCATCCAGTCGCACTTAGCATGTCTTGGGAAATGTTTCAGAAACTGTTCAATGACAAGTACTTTCCTGAAAGTATTCGTCATATGAAGGAGGTAGAGTTTATTAGACTGGAGTAGAATAACATGACGGTGTCCCAGTACGAGGCGAAGTTTGCAGAGTTGTCCAGGTTTGCACCTCATTTGGTGGAGAATGAGGAACGTATGACGCAGATGTTTCTGAGAGGTTTGAAACCCGACATACGTCAATATCTTATTTCTCATAAATTTTCTTTATATTCAGATGTTGTGAACATGGCTCAATTATTAGAGCGAGATAATGAGTCTGTTCAACTAGGCGACCTACAACACGATGATAATTGTACCGGTGGCAATGGCCATCGGGACAATGATAACCATCGTGGAGGAAATTATCGTGCCAAAAATGGTAACCACTTCGGTGGTAATTATGACCAAGATAATAGAAGAAATAATTCAAGTAGAAATTTCAAGAAAAGAAGATTTAACGAATACGGGAAGACGTCGGCAGCAGCATCAACACCAGCAACAAATTCTAGGGGAGGAGATCGACCGCCAGTTAGATAATGTACAACAAATTTACTAGATTCGTTTTCTTTAAAATATTTTTCATCATCCTCAGTCCTAAATGATGATATTACTGAATATCTTTGGCCTGTAGTGCAAAGATGAATGATTTCTGATGAATATCTTTGGCCCGTAGTGCAAAGATGTACAGGTGTTTAGATGAACATGACCAACTGATGAATATTTTTGGCCTGTAGTGCAAAGATGACTATTTGATTTAAGATGTATATTGATTGATGTTACAGGATAAAATATCGATGATTGACTTTTAAATTCATAGATGATACTAGATTTCATTCTCTACTTAACTCTTCTAATGAATTGTTATTTCTGCTACAGTTGTTGATCTAAAATAGGGAAAAATCTGATAGAATACAATAGACAACAAGTTTTAGATCAACAACTGCAGCAGAAATAACAATTCATTAGAAGAGTTAAGTAGAGAATGAAATCTAGTATTATCTGTGAATTTAAAAGTCAATCATCGATATTTTATCCCTGTAACATCAATCAATATACATCTTGAATCAAATAGTCATCTTTGCACTACAGGCCAAAGATATTCATCAGTTGGTCATGTTCATCTAAACACCTGTACATCTTTGCACTACGGGCCAAAGATATTCACCAGAAATCATTCATCTTTGCACTACAGGCCAAAGATATTCAGTAATATCATCATTTAGGACTGAGGATGATGAAAAATATTTTAAAGAAAACGAATCTAGTAAATTTGTTGGACTTATCTAACTGGCGGTCTTTCTCCTCCCCTAGAATTTGTTGCTGGTGCTGGTGCTACTGCCGACATCTTCCCGTCATCTTTAAATCTTCTCTTCTTAAAATTTTCACTTGATTTATTTCTTCTATTATCTTGGCCATGATTACCACCGAAGTGGTTACCATTTTTGGCACGATAATTTCCTCCACGATGGTTATCATTGTCCCGATGGCCATTGCCACCGGTACGATTATCATCGAGCTGTAGGTCGCCTAGTTGAACAGACTCATTATCTCGCTCTAATAATTGAGCCCTGTTCATAACATCTGAATATAAAGAAAATTTATGGGAAATGAGATATTGACGTATGTCGGGTTTCAAACCTCTCAGAAACATCCGCGTCATACGTTCCTCATTCTCTACCAAATGAGGTGCAAACCTGGATAACTCCGCGAACTTCGCCTCGTACTAGGACACCGTCATGTTATTCTGCTCCAGTCTAATAAACTCTACCTCCTTCATATGACGAATACTTTCAGGAAAGTACTTGTTATTGAACAGTTTCTGAAACGTTTGCCAAGATATGCTAAGTGCGGCTGGATGGGTACGCTTCACAGATTCCCACCAGTAATCTGCCTCATTACGGAACATAAAGGTGGCGAATGGAACCTTCTGTTCCTCCGTGCATCCCAAGACATCGAATATCTTGGTAATTTGTTTGACCCACGTCTCCGCCTTAATCGGATCCGACTTTCCCCAAAATTCTGGTGGTCCCAACTCTTTGAACTGTTTGGCTGTGACAAACTGTGCGTTGCTATCATTTCCACCGGTATTTTGTACACGAGTCTCCCTCGTCTGATTTTGCATGAACTGCAAAAAGCTTCTAAACATCCCATCGTTCATCAATTGCTCATTGGTGTTGTTCACAAGAGGAGCGTTGCCAGCCTGTTGCACGTTCTCCTCGTTGGTGAGCAAAGGTGTCTCTATGGTCTCATTTACTCCACTGTTAACATTCTCAGTCGACATTCTAAAATACTGCCATAAAACAAGGATTAATTAAATAAATTAACATATCACATAATATCCCTATATTATAACCGACCAACAAATAAGCTTAGGTAGGACACACTAGCGAAGGATTTACTCATCTCTCCCATCCTAGTTCTATTCCCCGATCTCCGCCAAAGATCATATCCCTAAGCTCTGATACCAACTGTGACACCCCAAAATAGGTATTCATCACCCATTCTGAGTCGTCAAATACATGGTACAGAAATAACTACAACTTCACTAATACAATTGTAGTGCAAAATATGACAACACATAAACTGTGAGTTTAAATACAAATATTGTCATCTAGATAATATCCACACTCAAATAAGTTCTCATTACAATTATTGATACATTATTTTACAAAAATGGTGAGGACTACTAAAACCACTTCTAGAACCATCATTCCACACCCCGACAAGTACACGCTACATTCTCGCCTCCTGAGAAGAAAAAATGGAACAACAAGGAAACGGGTGAGCTCAACAAGCCCAGTAAAGAATATTATGACTAAGATAATGTACAAGAAATTATCCTTAGTCTTCAACAGAGAAAAATCTGATAGAATACAATAGACAACAAGTTTTAGATTAACAACTGCAGCGGAAACAACAATTCATTAAATGAGTTAAGTAGAGAATGAAATCTACTATCATCTATGAATTCAAAAGTCCATCATCGATATTTTATCCCTGTAACATCAATCAATATACATCTTGAATCAAATAGTCATCTTTGCACTACAGGCCAAAGATATTCATCAGTTGGTCATGTTCATCTAAACACCTATATATCTTTGCACTACGGGCCAAAGATATTCATCAGAAATCATTCATCTTTGCACTAAAGGCCAAAGATATTCAGTAATATCATCATTTAGGACTGAGGATGATGAAAAATATTTTAAAGAAAATGAATCCAGTGAAACAAAAGAACAAGTATTAAGGATTCGTACTTTAAACAATCAAAGTTCAAAAATATTTCATAAATAACCAGAGTGGAGTAAAATTCAAGAATGAAGACCAAAACATAGATCCAATCAAAGATAAGAACTATAATAGACAATCTTGGATACAGAAAAGAAAATTTAATTTTTCTGTGAATAGTGTCATATACGTGCATAGTGCCCTATACGTGAATAGTAACTCCGACACTACAAGATAGAAATTTCATAAAAAATATCATCATGCTTCGTGAATAGTACTCGTGAATAGTAACTCGTGAATAGTAACTCATGAATATTAACCCAGACATAAAAAAGTTTCAAATTTGATAAAAATTTTCAACCAATATTTCGGCATAAGATATTGAAGAAATAATATCATTTTCGAATAAAATAACATCCCTTACCTCAGAAAGAATAGTATTTCTGACTGGAATATTGGATATAGTGCTGAAAGAACTTACACCGTATAACAATACTCAAAGTACTAAAATACTCACAAAAGTACGCTTGATATATAGAGAGAGAAAGAGAGAGAAATCTGTAGTTTCTGGTGTGATTTTTAATTCTAACCTAAGCACCCTATTTATAGGAAAATGCTTAGAACACCAAAGTAGAAAATTTAATAAATTAATAATATAATTTTCTTAATTTCCTTAGCAACACACACCAGCTGATTTCAACCAATAACATGTGCCACTCAAATGGAAAAAACATTTTTCTTTAAAAAAAATAAATAAAACTTCCAAAAATCAATTATTTTGGAACTTCAGAACTTCAATAATTCATAATAAATAGCCCTTTTATCAAAAAATTCAAATCTCGCAATTTTTTATAGAAAATTTAATTCTCTACAACTTTTCAGAAGAAAATTTTTCCAAATTCCAAATAAAAATTAACCGAAATCTATAAATAGACGATTTTACAGGCTATAATCAAATTTCAGTCAAGAAATGGGGTCCACCGACACACAAAACATGTGTTAATCATTTAATTCAACAAAAATACTCTTTCTCCTCATACACTCATATATCCCACATTCATTGTAAAAATATCATCATTATTATATAATAATAAATAATAAAATATTATTTTATCAGAAAAGATAAAATATCAATTTTCAACAGTTGTCACTTTAAAAATTTTCTCCATCTATATCCACATAAAATTAATATTTTTCTCATCATATAAATTAATAATTAATTATTCACAAATAATATTACAGAATCACAATACTGACAACCAGACAGTTCCCAGGAAAGAGGGGGCTTTCCAATAAGAATTTCTCCTTTACTGGCGCGCAATTAGGTGACCAAACCTCTCATTAGACAGAACTTTTTAGACATTGCCAATAATGTTATTTAATAATATTATTTAGATAATATGAATTATTGCTCTGATAATGAAAATACTGTGTAGTGACAATTATTGAAACAACAGTAATATAAAATATTAACGTAGCAATTATTGAATTAATAAGATAAAATACTGAACAGTAATTACTGTAACAATTATTGAGTAGTGCCTTCTTACGTAAGAATCAATAATTGGTGCAATACCGTGTGCTACTGTGCAACAACGCGTATTACTGTGTTTTAACCACCGGGTATTCCAACAGTATTAACGGTAACAACTACGTCGTTATTTATAAACAACTTATACTTGTCATTTTTTTCATCCAATCGCTTTCCGTTATGGGGCCCACACAAGGCTGCGTCGTCGTACGAATATTCCCCTACATCAAAAATATTCCACGACCAAACGAATATTCTTCGACAACAATGAATATTTTATAACCACTTGCTTATTTAAATATTTACGTATTTTATCCATAACTAACCACATTAATCAAATCAACCCTTTACTATTTCAAAATAATAAATAAAGGAAATTCCATTTTATATAAAAATTTTTTTTGGGGTCTTACAGTTGAGCTCACCCTTTTTCTTTTTATTCCATTTTTTTTCTCAGGAGACGAGAATATAGCGGGAACTAGTCGGGGTGTGGAGTGATGGTTCAAGACAGTTGTTTTAGTAGTCCTCACTATTTTTTTAAAATAGCGTATCAATAATTGTAATGAGGACTTATTTGAGTGTGGTATTGTCTAGAAGATAATATTTGTATTTAAACTCACAGTTTATGTGTTATCGTATTTTGCGCGACAATTGTATTAATGAAGTTGTAGTTGTTTCTTTACCATGTATTTGGCGACTCAGAATGGGTGATGTATACCTATTTTGTGGGCATCACAAATATCCTTGATATTTGCGCATCATCCAGTATCTTTTTATGGAAATATTCTTCTGAGCATTCTTGAATTTTACTCTACAAATAAGTATCATGTTAATAATGTGGACGTTATTAGTTCTTGGATAAATTAATTTCTTGAACTTGTTTTATTGAATTCTTATATCATTGTCATCATTCTCATATTTATATTATGTTGAAAGTCATCTGTTGCCTGTAGTGCATAGATGGACTTGGTATGATTATGACCAGGGATTATTCGGTATAATCATGACCGTAATGTTATAAATGATGTGAAAAAAGTCCGCATTGGCCCATAATGCATTGATGGACAGTTTTTGGTATGATTATGGCTATGGATTCTCTTTGGTCGTAGTGTAAAGATGAATTATTTTATGGCATGATCAGGACCGTTGATGAAAACATGATTATCTTTAGCCGTAGTGCATGGATAATTTGTGGTCGTGATACTAAAGAATATCCTTGGCCGTAGTGCAGGGATGATTCGATGATGTGGATTATTTATTAAGCTGAGTCTCAGCGATAACAGTGATGAAAAACTTTTGAAATCATAGAAGATAGTAGATTTTATTCTTTACTGGACTCTTCTAATGGATTGATTGTTCCATTGCAGTT